>LNAC01000276.1:1746427-1777357 GCA_002007465.1 Ailurus styani
TACACAATTAACACAGAGAAGGGCGCCTGGGTGGCTCAGTGGGTTAAAGCCTCTGCCTTCGGCTCAGGTCATGATCCCAGGGTCCTGGGATCGAGGCCCGCATCGGGCTCTCTGCTCGGCAGGGAGCCTGCTTCCTCCTCTCTCCTCTCTCTCTGCCTACTTGTAATCTCTCTCTGTGTGTCAAATAAATAAATAAAATCTTTAAAAAAAAAAAATAAATAAAAGGAAACGGAGGTACCCCGTGGGCTTCACGGCTAGGCAGAGCTGCAGACCAGGAGGGACAAAGGGGTTCGATGCCTCAAGGAGACACCGAAGGGGCCCGGACCTCGGCCGTGATGGGAGGGAGAGGACTCTGAGTGGCTGGGAGCAGGGGGAGGGATGGAGGATGGTGGGGGTTCTGGGGAGCCCCTCTGCACCCAAAGAGCAAGACCTGAGGTCAGGTAAGTGGGGAGTGTCTGCTCTCTCAAGCAGCAGCAAGGCCCAGCCCAGACACGTCCGTCTCTCTAAGCGGTCACTGCGGTCAGAGCAGCGAAGTCTGGGCTGCAGGCACAGAGGCGCCTTCTCCCCTCGCGGCCTCTTGTGCTTGGAGTCGAGCCTCCGAGAGCACCTGGAGCCTCGGCAGGAACCAGCCCTGCCGACGCTCTGACCTTGGACTTCCGGCCTCGAGTGCAGGGAGCCCCGCGTGTGGTGCTTTGTTACAGCCACCTGAGGACGCTCACAGACACCCCTGGGTGCTGCTGGCTTGGTCGATTTTGTGTGAAGGGTCAGTGACCGGGGGGCCAGAATTTGGGCCACGATGACCCCGCCCCCGCTGCATGCTCCCCACTCCCATGGCTGAGCCCCACATAGAAGCTACAGAGCAGAGTCGGCACATGTTTCCTGTAAAGTGGTTGGGAGTCGAGTCACGTCATAGCTACTCATGCAGCCCCTGTAGCAGGAAGCGGCCGTGGGCCATGCTACGATGGAGGGGTGTGGCCGTGTGCCAATAAAACTTTATTAACAAAACACACTGTGTGGGCCGCAGTTTGCGACCCTGGTCTGGAGGTTCCTTGACCTAGTTATGCATTGACTGTGATAATTTCTGGGGCGCTTTCCCCTAAAACACAATTTGCCTTTTCCATGTGCCGACTGATCTTTCTCTTGGTTTCCTCTCTTTCATCACACTTACGTGTTGTCTGTGTCGGCTCTTGCACGGCATCGGCCGGTGTGGGAACTGTGACAGCGAATGTCTGGCACACTGTTGAACGTATTCACTCCCTGGCCCTTTCCAGGGAAGGCCCGCCCGCCCCTGTCTGGGATGGAGTCCTTTGAGCTCCAGCAGAAGGAGCAGGCGGCCCCGAAGGAGGAAAAAATGGGCACTCCTCGGCGGTACTGGAGGCGGACAGAGGGGAACGGTGTGTACCGCGTGATGGGGTTCCCTGGACGCGCCAGCGGGGCGCTGCCCCGACGTGCAGAAGTGAAGGAAGGGCAGTCTCAGCTCACAAGGACTCAGGAAGTGAGCGTTTACAAAGCCTTTCTGGAAATTGTCCTTCACGGTGCTGTCCAGGCCTCCGAAGAGGAATTTACACACATGGACACACACACACACACACGTACAGCTAATCACACAAAAACACACTCATCGATGGGGGAACCATGGCATGAAAGGTCTAGTGGAATCCAGTAAACAGAACGAAGTCTAACTAAGGGCTTGTCATTGTTCTAATTCTGGAACAAAACGTCCGTGAGATGACGTATGCTCTGTTGATACAGACCACGGCTGACATCTGGGACGTCCCAGGCATGGCGGGGGGCACAGTGTCCCCGGCCCCTCCCCCTCCATGCCCACAGCCGACCCAGACACCGTCCAGTGCCCCGGGGGCCAGGCCACCCCTTGTTGAGAGCCTAAACTGGAACCACCAGCCCAGGAACCTGGAGCAGGGTCCACGGGGGCCCCGCAGAGCTGACCAGGGTTCAGGTCGGGACGGAAGTTTGCCCCTACACCCACCGGTGGCCAGGCCAGCATGTGCCTGGGAAAGCCCTTGGAGCCTCAGTTTTTCTATCTGCACGATGGGTTTCTCGGCAGCTGTCAGGTCTTGGAGCGGCGAAGGAGAGGCTCGCACCATAAGCACTTGGAAACACACGGGCCCTGCCAGGAGCCACAGACAGAGATGGCCCCTGAGAAAAGTCTCAGCGGCGTGCAGAAGGTACTGGAAGGTTTTTTAGGAATGAAGGACCCCTGACCCCAGCAGGAAAAAGGCCGAGACAGTGAACAAGCAATTCACATGCTAAACCCCAAACACCAAAAGAGACGTTCAACTTTAACAAACAACAACGGTGCACAACCTAGGGCACGTCTGGCCCTCGCTGTCGAGGGTCTGAGACCGCCAGCGCCCTCACCTCAGGGGCCTGCCGTGTGGGCCGTCTCCTGTGCCGGGAGCCCAGGACCACCAGCCCGCCTTCTGGAAGGAAACCTGGAGACGGCAGGGCCGTCGGGAACCTGCCGACAGACGCCTGGTTAGAGCCGGTTCTCCCACAGCGCAGGACAACCACCACGGCGGCCTGGGGTCCACCAAGTGCAAGGGTGGACCGGGGGCGCGCCACTGACTTCCTGCTCCCAGGGCGAGGCCCCTGACCCCCGAGGGGGGCTTCCCTGGTCCGGGGGGCATCCCAGCCAGAGCCCTCTCTCCTGCTCAGCTGCCGGGCCAGCGGGGGGTGCTCGCAACTCACGCGCAGGGACCCCGGGGCGGCTGTCCCCTAGGGCCGCGGGCCGGGGCTCCGGAGAGCAGGCACTCCCTCTTGGGCGCCTGGAGGGCCGACTCCGGACGGAGTCCTCTCTGGACCCATTTTCTGGCACGTGGAGGTCAGGCACGGTGTGCACTGTCTCCGCTCCCTTGTCAGAGGTCAGTGGACACTACGTATGGGCTGTGTTTCTGGACAGGGTCTGTCCTTCGCCCCATCACAGCGGCAGCCGCACACACGGCCTGAGGCCGGCCAGTGTCAGCCCTCCGCCTGGGCTCCCTCGGGCCACACTACGGCCAGCCTGCCTCTTCCACCCTCCACTGACCCTCCCTCCCTCCCGAGGCTCCAGGGAGGGCCCTCCAGGTGCCCCCGGTCTTCCTCCCCTGTGCGTCTGTCTGTCCAAACTGACCGCTTCTTACAAGAACGCTTTTCCCAGGAGACACTCATTTCCATCCTTCCCTCCATCGCATCTGCAAAGACCCTATTTTCTTTTCTTTCTTTAAAAGATTTTATTTATTTGACACAGAGAAAGAGAGACAGCAAGAGAGGGAACACAAGCAGGGGGAGAGGGAGAAGCAGGCTTCCCGCAGATCAGGGAGCCCGATGAGGGGCTCGATCCCAGGACCCTGGGATCACGACCTGAGCGGAAGGCAGACGCTTAACGATGGAGCCCCCAGGTGCCCCCAAAGACCCTATTTTCAAACGAGGTCACATTTGGAGGTTCCCGGTGGACGGGAATTTTGTGGGGACACATTCGACCCACTCCAGGCCAGTTATTTGTGGGGAAGGTGACCCCTCTCTGAGCTCTGGGGTCAGAGGGCGGATGTGGGGTACGCCTCAGGGGCCGACCTGCAGCAGCCTTGCTGCCGGGCCCTGCAAGCTTCTGGTGAGAGGGGGCCCCTAGGTGGGTGCTCACAGCTCCCCCACCGGGCGGGAAGCCTGCTTGCTGCCCCCCCCACGTGACCCTCGCTTCCTTCCTGCCACTCTCCTTGGGTGAGTGCAGCAGCCACTCACAACGGCCCCTTGCATATCTCCGGCGCTGGGGAGCTCACTCCCCTCAACAGCCGCTCAAGCCCTCGCCACGCGCTGGCAGGGACAGAGACCAGGCACTTAACTCCGCTGCGGGCGGGGCTTCTGAGACGGCTTCACTGAGACGCGTTCACACACCTCATACTTGACCCATGTGAAGCGCCCGCCCCGACCACCCTCACGCTTAATTTTAGAACACTTCCGTCACCCTACAAAGAAACCCCCTACCCTTAGCTGTCACCCCCGACGCCCTTCTTCCCAAGCCCCTGGCGACCACTAACCCCCTCTCTGGGGATTTCTGTGGGCGGGGCTTTAAGCCAATTAGCTATCAGTTAGCTTGCAACTGCAGTCAGACGACACAGACGCTCCATTGTCCCTGACAATCCCTCCAAGACCTCAACGCTGTGCCCCTCTGAGCTGCGGGGTGTCCTGCCGCTATGCAGAAGGAGCGGGACCCCCGCGGACCGGAGTGCAGGTTCCCGGTGGGGCGCAGGTGGGTCACAGGGTCGGGCTCCCTGAACTTCATGGGCACCTTTGGGATCAGGGCTCTCAGCCCCGGGTTCCCACCAGGTGTCGGCAACTAATGCAGGAGGCCGGGCTGATCCAAGGGAAGCGACCGGAGGATGCAGTCCCATCCCCCACGTCTGCGTGTCCTTGGCCGGGCGGCTTCTCTCTTCTCCGCAGAGAACCATCTCAGGGTGAAACTGATACTCGCCTCCTGGGGTTCTGAGTCTGGAGATGCTGGAGAGCAGGCGTGAGTGTGACAGGCTGCCGGGCTGGAGGCTGGATGCTCAAGGGGCCGCGGCCTGAGCTCGGCAGCCCCGGGGAGCCAGCAGCACCCCAAGACGGCGTGGAGGGGCTCCCCGTGCACCCAGGAGCCTGGAGCCCAGCCAGGAGCCGCCTGTCCCCTGTGCTGAGCGGAGTCCAGGTAGAACCCCTGGGCCTCTCCTACCGTCTCTTTGAGAGCCTGGGCTGAGCCTGCATCCACCCTGCATCCACCCCACTGCCCCGCCTGACGCCAGACAGCACGCCGGCCACTGTCGGTGGAGGCTGGGCTGCAGCCTGAGCAAGCCCACGTTTCAAATTTAATTTAAAAAATTAAAATTGTGGTAAAATGCACGTGACATACAATTTACCACTCTAACTGCTTTTAGTATACAGCTCAGGGGTGCGAAGCACACTCACACCATCCTATGACCACCTCCGCCCTCCGTCTCCAGAACTTTCCATCTCCCCACACGGAGCCTCCGTCCCCACGAAGCACAGACTCCCCAGCCCCTGCCCCAGCCCTGGCTCCCACCCTCTCCTCTCTGTGTGGACGGGACTCCTCGGGGGCCCTCCTGGGAGTGGGGTCCTGCGGGATGTGTCCTTCCGGGTCTGGCTCCTCTCGCTGAGCCCGGTGTCCTCGGGGTCCCTCCGTGTCGTGCCAGGGGTCAGGGTCCCTCCTTCCTGAGGCCGGACCGTGTTCCCGCATGGGGACAGACCACGCTGTGTGTGTCCATCTACCTGTTGATGGACACACTTTTCAGCTACTGTGACTCCTGCTGCTGTGAACAGGGTTGTGCAAACATCTCTTGAAGTCCCTGTGTTCCGTTCTTTCCGCAGACCCGCAAGTGCAGTTGCTGGATCACACAGTAGGTCTATTTCTAATTGTCTGAAGAAGACCCGTACCCCCACAGGGGGGTTTTCCACAGCAGCTGTTGCATCTCACAATCCCACCAGCCGTGCACAAGGGTTTCAACTTCCCTGCATCGATGCCTGCTCTAAGCCCCGTTCTAATCTGAACCGCACAACGGGCTCACGGTTTCCCCACCGGCCTGCCGGGAGGGCCCCTGAGAAAGGGTGGCGTCTGTCGGGCTTCGTTTTGCTCACGGGGGGAAAGGATGTCCCTGGGGTTCTGGGACATGAACAAACCCGCGTGCACGCAGGCACATGGACGCATGCTGCACACACACGTCACATGCATGTTCCCAGAACTGGGGTCACGGGGCTGCTGGCCCCGCAGCGGAGCCTCCCACCCCGAGGCCGGGCCGCGCCGGGTGACGTGCAGGCATGCAGCCTGGGCGGGCCGGGAAGCCGGCAGCAAAAACAAACCCGCGGGGTCAGCCCAGCAGTGCGCTCCGGCCTGCACGTGGGGCGCGGGGGGGGGGTCTGCTCCTTCCTGCAGGGCGGCCGTGGCTCCCGGACACGTGCGGAGCTCCCGGAGGACCGGGCCGCCCGCGCGGGAGGGAGACGGGCCAGACGCGCTGCCGGCGATGCTCACCCACCTGGCCCGGGGTTTGGTCTGAGCTCACGGAGCCCAGGGGCCCTGCAGGCTGCAAGGCTCTGGAAGCTGGAGGCTCCTGCGGGCGGGCGTGCAGCCTGGGCCCCGGTCAGAGGGTGTGCTTTCCATGCCGCTTCAGAGGCCACCCACTGAGTGTCTCCATTCTGGGGGGCCCTGCCCCAAGGGCTCCGAGTGCCGGCTGGGGTCTCGCCGGAAGCCCGATGAGGACGGCCCGTCTCTGCTCGGTCAGGTTGCTGGTACAACCTGCCTCCCCGTGGCTGCAGGAGGGGTCCCTGCCTTGTGCCGGCTCAGTGCCCAGAGGCTGCCCTGGGGTCCTAGCCACGCGGCCCCCTCCAGACCCCCTCCTAAGGTGGCAGCTTGCTTCTTCACGGTCAGCAGGAGAGAGACTGTGACTAAGGGGCTGCCGAATGGGAGTTATATGACCTAACGCGCTCAGGGCGCGTCCGTGACCTTCACCACGCTCCCCAGGCCGGAAGCGGTCTTGCCCACACGCGGCGAGAGGAGGTGACCCGAGGCACGGCGCCTGAAGGGAGGGTGCAGGTCATGGAAGCAAGTCTGCGGGGTGCCTGAGGCCACCGCCCTGGGCCCCGAGGACGGAGGGTTTGCCGAGGTGCTGGGGCTCTCAGCGGGGAGGCGCCCGCCCACGTGTCCCTAAAGTGGGGAGGCCCTTCCGATGGCATTACGGGCCGCTACGCGTGTCATCGACGCGTAGAACTCCCATACGCGGTATTACGTACACTGTGCACCTGTCGTTTTCCATACATCTGGAAGGAAAGGCAGAGCTTTCCTACGGAAAGCAGCACGGGGTTCGCATGCAGCACAACAGCGCGGCGGCAAGGGGCGAGTTTTCAACGTGGGGCTCAGAGCTCTGCCGGGACGCGCCGGAGGCTGAGCCGGGCCCTCGGAGAGGCAGCCCCCCGCACTTGCCCAGACTCGGCTTTATAAAGGGATTTGTGTTTTCCCTATTGGCCTGAATCTCTTCCTGACTCTTACCTCACGTCTCCGAGAAAGGAGGCAGAAGCAGCGGACACCCAGCTGTGCGGGGGCGCGTGCCCCATGCCACTCATCTTGCAGGGCCGTGGGACTGGCCAGCTGCCCCAGGGCTGGGCCTACTGCTGGTGGCCCCAGGCCCCGTTACTGCGGAACCTGGAGGACCCGGCAAAGGAGCACCCGCTTGCTGTCCCTACAGACCACCTCAGCACGGCTGACATCAGGCCGGCTCATTGTCGGGGCGCCCCATGCACTGCGGGGTGTGGAGTAGCTTCCCGGGTCCCTGAATCGGCCGGCCCCAACGTCAACAGGGTCGGGTGCAGAAACACCGCTGGAAAGGATTTCCAAGTCACACGGCTGGGAAGGGGTGGAGCGGGGCTGGAACCCATGTCTCCTGCTTCCCAGGTCGTGGGCTGTGGGTCCCAGGCTGACCCCGCCCCAACGTGGAAAACAACCGGTCCTGGCCAGGGGCCGGCATCACTGGTCTGCGAGGGGCCAGGAAACGGCCGGAGAGGCTAACAGGAAAAACACGCTGAGAATGCAGCCTGCCCCTCCCCAGCCGGGGCCCTCACCCGCCCACCACGCCGACACCGGGTTCCCGCTCCCGCCTGCACAGGCCTGGGAGGGGGCCGCCCAGACACCCCTGACCCACCTCGTGGGACTCCACGTCGTTCTGAAACTTCAGGGCATCGGTGAGAGCAAAGGGGGCCCCTCCCAGCAGCGCTGGCCGCCACCCCCGGCCGCGGGGGACACTGTCCTGTGCAGCGGCTGGCTGGACGGGCCCCCGGAGCTCTGGCCAGTGGTTCACCCGGGACCTCAGGGCCCCAGCCCCCCTGCCCACGCTGGCCATCGGGCTGGTTACGGGCACCAGATGGGCCGGGACAGAAAGACAGTGGGACAGTCAGAGAATGGATGCGGGGAAGGTAGGCGGTGGGGCCAGCCGACTCGCTGGCCGGAGCTGGACGGCAGGGCTCGGGGCCTTCGAGAACTGAGCACAGAGTGGCTTCGGCTGCGAAGCGCTGGGAGCATTGGCCTCAAGTCTGGAAGTGTTCAGGGTAATGAGACAGGCGGTTCTGCTCTGGTCGCCTCCTCGGGACACTGGAGGACGGACCACCCATCGGAGGAGCTTTGCCCAACGAGGCGGGAGGGCAAAGGGTACTTTTCTAGGCATCGGAGGCAAACAACAGGGTGTAAATCCCTCCCCTGGGTCACTGTCCGAACAAAACACCCGTGCCGGGGCTTAATTCCACACCAAGGTGTTCTTTACCATGCTGGAGGTCAGGAATCCAAAATGGGCCTCCCGGGGCCAAACCCTTCCTGGGCAGGGCTGGTCCCCCTGAGCCAGCGCCACCCCCACCTCGGGGGCCTAGACAAGGTCCCCTCTGCCGTGTGAGGGGACACGTCCACAGGTCTTCCGGGACAGGGATGTCTTTAGGGACCACAGCGGACGCACACACACTATTCTAAGGAGGATCTTTTAAAAGGACTGCCTGTGTTTAAAATCAGGATGTTATAACAATTCGTGGGACCCGCACCCCAGGTTTTGGTAGCTCCTCATATTTTCGGATCCCCCACCCTGCCCCAAGCCCATCCATTGGCCTGCTCAAAGCCTCTACGCTGCCTTTCTTTCAAACTCAGTTCAGCCACTGCCTCCTCCAGGAAGCCTTCCTGGCCTTGCTTTCCCCTGGACAGGCTGCCTCAGCGCCGTTTCCTCCTTGGCCACTCCACTAGGCTATATTAGGACTTCAAACAATCTTTGCAGCCCAGCGCCCACCCCGAGCAGACACTCTGAGGAGCCATGAAGGGATTGTGGTGGGAGGGTATGCGTACAGGAGATCAGGGCCGAATGTCCCTTCCCCACCGCCCCGGCCCCTGGTCCTGTGCCCATGACCGCTTGGGCCCCTCGTTGGACGGAGGGACAAGGCAGGACACATCCCTGAGCCTCTTGGGGCTCACCTGTCTTCTTGGCCCCCGGCCCCTCTCTGAACACAAGGAAGACCGGACACGGGCCGTGTAGGAGAGTCTCCGTGGCCCCCACAGCCGGTGCTGTCTTGGGCAATCCCAGGCTGACAAGTCATTAATCTGCGGTTTGGCTCCAACCTGCCCCCAGCAGAGGTTTTCTGAAGGACGTAAAGTCCCCAGTTAGGAGACAAGAGAAAAAACAACAAAAGGACAGCCTGGGTGGCAGAGCGGGCCTGGGGGCCAGGTGTCACTGTCCTCACTTGCAAGTCCCCCAGGACTGCTGGGCGTGGTCTCTGCGTTCCCTAACCACAGGAGGTGAGGGCGCCCCCCGCTGTGGGGTGGGGGCAGGGGTGGGGGTGGGAGTTCCCCAAACACAGCGGCCAGACTCTCCGGCTGCCTGCGTGGCTCTATGCCCCACCCTGTGTGGACAAGGTTTCCTGCTCCGCATTCCTGGGGGCACCACCTGCCTTTGAGGGTAGAGACCGTGAGACATCCCCTCCGGCCCCGTGCCTGGCAGAGTCCCACTCACTCCTCGCCACTCAACAGATGTGGGGGCAGAGCGAAGCATGATTTGGTACAGGACACAGCTCTGCCTACGGCTGGCGCAACTCTGTGGGGTGAAATACTGAGGTTTTCCAAGGCGCCATGTGGCCGGTTACACAGCCTGTGTTGGGGAATGATGGATGTTTGGGAGCCGGTGGGAAGGTGTGTGTGGGAGCAGTTTGGGGAGGGCCCTGTGTCCTGGCACGTGGCCTGTGCCCTGCTGGGTGCCTGATGTTGGTTTTGTGACTCTCTACTTAACACAGCACTGCAGTATTGTCCTAGGAGACCCGTCTACGGTCTCCTATGGGGATTAGAACTTTGGTCTATGGGATTCCTAGTTGACCATAACAAAGTGAAAAGGCAAAATGAGAAATGCTTCACCACAGGAACAAGTGACGAAATATTGAGGTCCTTAATATATAAAGATCTCCAGTAAATCAATAAGAGGTCCACAAACCACTTCATGAATGTGAGATCCTGAATAGTGTGGACGACACAAAAAGCTCACTGGTGGTATAACTGGTGACATTCGCATCAGTTCTAGGCTTTGGTCAATAGTATCACAGGAAGGTTGATTTCTGATAGTTTGGTGGTTATGGAAGATGTTGACCAAGAGGAAGCTGGGTGAAGGGTGTATGGGAATTCTTTGCATTGTTTCTGCAATTTTTAAACAACTTTTATAGATTTTATTTATCTATCTGACAGAGAGAGTGCGCGAGAAGGAACACAAGGGGAGGGTAGGAGAGGGAGAGCAGGCGTCCCACTGAGCAGGGAGCCCAATGAGGGGCTTGATCCCAGGACCCTGGGACCATGACCGAGCCAGAGGCAGATGCTTAACAACTGAGCCGCCTGGGCGCCCCTGTTTCTCCACTCCTTCTATAGGTAGAAAAGCATCTCAAAAATTTAAAAATGAACAGTTCACAATGGACATCAACAATCCACAAAAAAACATGACAAATGATCACGATGAAAAATGCGCCACTCTGCGGGAACCCAAACATTATCGATGACTCAAGGAGATGGTCCTTTCAGCCTCTGATCCGAGGAGACAATAAGCCAGGCCCCCGGAGGGGGCATGTCCGGGAAGGTGGCGGGGCAAGTGACAGAATTCGGACGCAGACCTCTCTGAGTCTGCTAACTGTCCTGTAGTGATGTGGGAGAGTGCCCTTGTTCTCAGGAAATTCCTGTCGGAAGACTTGGGGGCGGGGGCGCCGATGTCTCCAAGTTAATCTCCAACGGCTCAGAAAAGATGAACACACACACACACACATCCAACTACACACACGCATAACCATGTGCGTGCAGGGGACTCCGTCCCCATGTCTACTACAGCGTCACTCTCTGCGCAGGCACGTACACACCCGTGCACACAACAGAAGCACGCACACGCATGCACACGTACACACACTGGGAGAGAGAGTGAGCAAACGGGCAGCTGGAAATACCGGCAGCTGGCGTGCAAAGGGCACATGGGTTCCTTGCACTGTTCTTGCAACTTTCCAGTAAGTTTGCAACCAGAGCAAACACGGGCGTCATCTGGGAGCTATTCCAGGGGCCACCGCCAGGTGAATATCCCTCATTTTAAAAAACGGGAATAGTGGTCGCACGCCACAAAATCCGTCCTCTGAATATACAGGGCAGTGTGCCCTTTCTTTAAACCCAATGTGTTTCCTGAAAAACAACCTGAAGACGAGTATGTGCCACTTTTATAAATAGGAAACAAGAGCTATTTTTGAAAAGCCCTGACCTTTTGCCCCCTTTACAGACTGTGGACGGGGTGGGGGGCTGGCCAGGGTCCAGAGGGTGGGGGGTGGCCGGAGCCTGAGCGGAGCTCGGCCCACGCTGCGGTGGCCGGGCCCCCCGTTGGTGCAGGTGCCGGGGCGGCTGGCATTTCCCACCTTCCAGAGCGCCTTCCCTGCTCTCTGATGACTTTCCCATCTGTTGTGCAGGCCCATAAATTCAAAGCAAGGGCTGCACGCGGGAGCCGCCTGGAGTGGCAGGGCTGGCCTGGGAAGCCGTGAGCCAGGGTGTGTGACGTGCCGCCAGTGACCGCGGGCCCGTGAGCCCGGCAGAGGCTGAGGGACGGGGCATGGCGGGAAGGAGATGGGCCGGCCCAGCACGCATCCCAGTTCAGACATCTGCCGGCCGAGGGCCTTGGTCTCTTGAGACTCAGTTTCCTCAAATGGGAGGACACAGACGGGACGCACACAGCCCTCAGCAGGAACTCAGACTAAATACTACATTTGGATCCAACAGAACATGACCTCGACGTTGTGTGGGGCTGGGCACCAAGCTCAAGCATGGTGATGAGTCACGGTGACGGGTCACGGTGACGGCACAACCCCTGACATGGCATCAGGGGAAGGGTACTACCCTCGGGGGTCTTCCTCCCCAAAACCCGTCACCCCAGTCTGACAGGAGAAAAAAACACCAAACCCCAGGGGGGAGACATTCTACAAAATTCCTGGCCAGGCCTCCCCAAAACATCCTGGGTCATGAAAGCAAGGGAAGTCAGAACCTGTCACAACCCAGAGGACCCTATGGAGACGCGGCAGAGAAGTGAACGGCAGGCGGGACCCGGGCGCAGGGGGCAGACGTGACAGAGGGGCTGGCGACACGGGAATGACCGCGGAGGCCGACGCACCAACGCGGGTTTCGTGGCTATAACACTGCGCCCTGGTCACGTCCAGACCAAGCCAGGGGTCGGGGGGGGGGGGTGCCGGGCGGTGGATGGCACTCGCGGCTGGCTTTGCGACTGCTCGGTAAACCCCAGACCATCCAGAATGAGAGGGTTCACTCTAAAGATAACCAGAACGGGCCGAGTGCTTCCTGAGCGCTCCACGCAGCGCGCCCCCCGCTTCCCGTGGGGAAGGAGGCCTGAGAGCCGAAGCGCGTCCAGGGGGCTGTTCTGGGCTCGTGCCGCGTGCCCCCCGGTGCAGGGCAGCCCCCGCGGGGTAGGACGCTGCCTCTTCCTACAGGCCCATCCCCTACGGGCACTGATAGGTCCTCATCTTTAGGGTAAATGTCCTGTGTCCCCCAAATGGTCCCCTGGTGGCATCAGATCTGCTGTGGGTTGAAGCGTGCCCCCGAACCCGCGACATGACCTTCCTTGGAATGAGGGTCGATGTGGAGAAAATCAAGTTAGTAAGAGGCTGTTCGAGGCTGGACACGGAGACGCGCCGAGGAGAAGGCCCCAAGGGCACGGAGAAGACGGGAGGGCTGCTCTCACCAGCCAGGGCCCCGAGCCTCTGGGGGAAACTCGGGAGGGGGCGGCCCTGGCAGTCAGACGGCTGGCCCCTGGGGCCAAGGGAGGACAGATCTGCGTGGTTTCCGGCCGCGCTGTGCGGTGACCCTGCCACGGTGACCCCGGGGGGGGGGGGGTGCGGACACAGCAGGAGGTGGTGAGCTCCGCCTCCCGTGGTGCTGTCTGCGGAGATCAGCTGTCCTCCACTCGGGAGCGTCCCCAGCCTCTCTGGGCCACGGGGAGAGCAACCCGTCCAGAGAGGGGGACGTTCCACGAGGCGAGAACGGCGCCCAAGGAGACACGCGTGTGTGCACCGCAGCGCGCCGGGCTCTGGGTCGGGAGCTCCCGGCAGCGGCCAGCTCTGACGGCACAGCCGATGGACAGTGCGGCGGCCGTGGATTCGCGCTGGGCACGAGGGGACACGAGGGCCCCGGTGCCGTGGGGACGAGCGTCCCTGTTCTCCCCCGGGGGTACTCGGGGGCTGGGGCACGACGCCTGCGAGTCACTTGCAAACGTAAGCGCACGTGCAGAGGTGAGGGGCAGGTGAGGGGCAGGTGAGGGGCAGGTGACGGGGAGAGGTCATGTCCATAGGTGACGCAGGTGACTGACAGACGACAGACCCCGACAGGGGTGGGCGGGTGATGGAGAGAGCCGCTGCAGCCACACGCCTCTGTGCACACCCACACACACATGCACGCACGCACGTCCCCTCCGGTACCGCCTGTAACACACGTGCCCCCCAAGCCTCCCTCCCACGTCCCCCTCACCCATCCTGCTGGGCCCGTCCCCCACTTCCCGTCACCCTGCTCGCCGGGCCCTGTCCCCTCCACTTGTTCTGTTCTCCAGAGGGGTCCCGCCTCGGGCCTCCCCACATGCCGCCACCTCCCCGAGACCTGAGCCTGGTCCCCAAGCCCCTGCGGTAGCCCGGGCTCCACCGAGCTCTGCACACGCGGGGCTGGGTAGTTCTCTGGGGGCATCCCGGGTGCTGCGGGGCACAGCAGCGTCCCCTGCCCCCACCCTGTGATGCCAGGAGCTCCCCCAGTGCTGACAACCACGGGGTTCGGGTGTGGCCCAGTGCCCCAGGGGGGCAGGGCTAGGTGATGGCCAGTCCTCGGCCCCATGAAGAGGGTCACTGTCGGGATGAACCACGTCAGGGTGGGGGCTGCCGCCGGACTGTCCACCAGGCTCTGGGCTCGGAGGGAACCGATGTCACGGAGACTCGGAGTCGGGGAGGGGCCGGCTGGTCTCAGGGGCCCTGTGTGCTGTGTCTTCCCTCCCAGAGAGCTGAGTGCAGATCCCACCGCCCAGAGAAGGACGGGGATGCTCGCTGCAGAGTCAAGTGGAAGGGGAGCTGGTTAGCCCTTGTCCGTCCTCCCAGTGACCCCGGCTCCCACAGTGTCGAACTGAGCAGCTGCCCCCGGGCCCGCACGCACTTAACCAATGGCCCCCGCGCTTCTTCTGCAACTCCCTGCACTGAGTGTACGTTTAGGAGGGAAGACACATCCAGGCAACAGCCCCTCATGTTTGAATCCTGGCATGGGGCTGGAGGGGCCCCCACCCAGCAGCGAAGGGGGCAGAGGCTGCGGGCAGCGGGGGGCAGCCTATGTGATCCGGGCGTGGGTGTCATGGGGCAAATGGAACACATGTGGAGGCAAGGCTGGCACCAACTGGCAGGGGCCAGGCTGGGTGGCTTTCTGGGCGGGAGGCAGGCAGACAGGTGCACGGGGGACACAGCCACATACGCGGAAGACACAGGGCTGAGACATGAGACAGACAGTGGTCTCGGGCGCAGGCACACACCCCGTGGTACACACGTGCCAGTCCACATGGGGCCTCCCCAGCTCTGCCCACGGAAGGCACCTGGAAGCCGTGACACCCCACAGTGATGAGCCCCGACAAGGGAGTCGATGGCCGCCGTGGGTTTATTTCACTTCACACCACAGGCCCCTAACGCCACGTGGGCAGCTGGTGAACTACACATCTGCGATTCTCTGACACCCGCTGAATGGTCCCGAGCACGTGCCTGCCATCTTGAGCTTACGGAACCGCCAATCTTGCTATCGTTCACCAACACTTGGCAAAAGGAGAGACTCAGGCAGTTCTCATCAAAATGCTCGTTGCCAGGACTGACAAGACCAGCTATAGATTCAACTGAGGTCAGCAAAGTGCACGGGCCCCATCCGGCCCACGGCTTGCTTTTGTAAATAAAGTTTTATTTATTGAAACACAGGCACACACATCCATTTACAAATAACCACAGAGGCCACGTGGCTGAGCTGAACCATCGCAACAGAGACCTGACCCTGTGTGTGCCTGCAGGGGGGTCCACGGCCACGCGGGGTGTCCGGGGAGCACACGTGCGCTGGGTCAGTGGCCACACCACAGCGGGACGGCGGACAAAGCCTGCAGGTGCAGCAAGACCCCCATCCCAAAAACACGCTTCAAGCCGAGGACAGAGGGAACGTGTGTCATTTAAAACATCACTGCACACGCGCTGCCCCGCGGACGACCCCAAGCCCACGACGTGCAGGGAGGGAACCAGACACAGAAGGTCCCCCGGGGTGCGAGTCCACGCGGGTGACACGCTCAGAACAGGCTCCTCCATGGACGGGAAGGGGGCTTGCAGGGGCCGGGGAAAGGGTAGGGGGGGTGACTGCTGATGGGGACGGGATGTCCTTTGAGGTGATGGAATGTTCTGGAATTAGATGGGGCTGATGGTTGTGATTTCTGAAAATATACTAAAAACTATTAAATTCTACACTGAAAACAGGTGAAGCATATAATGTGCAAATTTTGTCTCAATAAGGTGTTAAAGAACAAGCGAGAGGCAACAACATCATCGAGAGGTCGGGCCCTTTATCTAAATGGATTTTTGGAGGGCATCGGTTTTCAAACGTACCAGTAAAATAGAAAGATCGGACGCGCTACGGAACGCACAGAACAGGGAAGGAGAGGCTGGCGTTCAGGTTCACTCTGTCCAGCACAAACTCATTGCTACATGTTCTAGAGGTGACGAAACAGGCTTAGTGATGATGGTTTCGTGAATTACATGCCAGTAGAGCTGTCCTGTCTGTCCGTCCATCCGCTGTCCTGTCTGTCTGGATCCGTCCACCCACCCTTCCGCCCACCCCCCCATCCACAGACACACACGCAATTCAATCAGCAGAAAGGCAAACAGAATCCAGGGCTTGCAAACCACCATCCAGCACTGTTCTCATCCTTTGTAAATGTCAGTACCTATTTATGTTTGCAAAGTCGAACACAACGATAAGCACATCGCTCCTCGGCTTTCTGACGCTCCCGGTAACCTAGCGACCCTCGCCTCTCCGAGGACGCGGGAGCGCCCCGCCCAGCATGTCTGCCTCATACACAAGCGCTCCACGCTCCGAGAGCCTGTGGGTACGGATGATGCACAGGTTAGAAATAATCAAGCCTCCTTGCCGTCTCTCGCTGGATTTGTAAGAACTACTCCTCCGTTTTCCCAGTTTGCCAGCATGCCTCCCCACCTCCACTCCGCCCTGCTTTCTTTGCTGGGAACTGCCGGCGACACACATGGGGTGCGGCAGAGCACTGTGCACACCCTGGGAACAGTGAGGAGCGCCCCGCCTCGCGCTCCAACCCCTCCCCGCCTGGATGGCTTCGGGGCAAACCTCGCTCTGCGGACGTTCGGGCTCAAGAGCAGGGCTGGCAGCGAAGGGGAAAACGTGCTCTCTGCTGCCTCTTTATGACTCCTGGGTTCATTCTAGAACTCACCACCCGAGACGGGGAGCCGCACACCAACCCCCCACCCCGACCGAGCCAGCCAGGCGCCCCAGGACCCTGTTATTCTGACTTCATCTCCCCTCTGTTTGCGCCTGGGCATTTAAAGCAAATCCAAACAGCACGTGACTTCACCCCTACATGCTTCACAGTGTTTCTCTGGGCCTTGAAATCTTTTTATCCCCCTCACGGAACCACGACATCACTCCTACATCCCAAATTCACCAGCGTATCATCATCTGCTCCCCAGCCTGGGAGCCATGGGCCCTGATGCTCGAACACGTCTTTTCCCGGGTCGTCGATCGAAATCAGGAGCCAGCGCAGCCTGCGTGTGGCATTTGCTTGGTGTGTCTCTTCGTCCCCCTCTCTGTTAATTATTAGTTAAGGAAAAAAAACCCAACAAGTTCTGGTTTTCAGAATCCTTTTGGGCTTCGAGAAAAACGGTGAGGCCGGCGCAGAGGTCCCACATACCCGCCCCTCGCTGCTCCCATTACTGGGTCCTGGCGCTCGTGGGGCACGGCTTTCCCTTACCGAGCCAACACGGACACGTTACTATTAGCTAAAATCGATACTTTATTCGGATTTCCTTAGTACTTCCCCGATGTCCTTGTCTCCCGGAGGACCCCGCACAGGACTCCCTTCGCATGCCCGTGTGGCCGCGGCTAGCGTACATGTCCCCCTGCGTGGCGTGTCCGTGAGGCGCCCGCCTCCCTGAGCCCGCAGCCCGAGGCGCGCAGGGCACCCTCCCTGTGGGGTGGGCTCCTCCAACGCACCGGGGGCCTGAGCGCGGCAAGAGGCGGAACCCGTGAGAACGTGCTCTCTGTCCGACTGTCAGCTGGGACCGCCGCCTCGTCCGCACGCGGACTTGGACTCAGACTGGGACTCACTCCATCCGTCCCGTAGGGCCTCCAGCTGGCCAACTGCACTTCCTGGACCTGCTCAGCCCCCGCACGGCCTCGGCCAATTCCTTATAAAGGCTCTATTTATCTACACGGCCTGTGGGTTCTGTTTCTCAGGAGAATGCACACCGTAGAGCTGTCGTGGCTCCTCAGGGCCCTCAGTGCCGGGATCACCTCTCAGGCCTTCCGTGTGGGTCACGACCGGGACAGTTTCGAGGAGCACGGGCGAGGAACTCTGTAGGCCATCCCTCAAGGAGAGGTGGACGCTTTTCTCACATAATCAGACTCGGGTGACGGACTCTGGGGTGGAAAACCACAGACACAAACTGCTCTCTCCGACCCCGTAGGTGAAGAGTACGTACTTCGCGGATATGACACCAGAAGCACATGAAACAGAACAGAAAATGGTGCGGTCGCCGCGGAAAACAGTATGACGCTTCCTCCAAAAATTAAACATAAAATGACCATCGGGTCCAGAAATTCCACTCCTGGGTGGGTGTGTACCTAAGAGAATGGGAAGCAGCGACTTGAACACCTCCTTACACACCCACGTTCACAGCAGCCAAAGGTGGAAGCAAACAAGTGTGTATCCACAGATGAATGAATACACACGGAGGGGTTCCGCTCACACCCTGGACTATGATCCGGCCTCAGAAAGGAGGGACCCTGACACCTGCCATGACACGGAGGGACCCCGAGGACATGGCTCAGCGAGAGGAGCCAGACCCAGAAGGACGCATCCCGCAGGACCCCACTCCCAGGAGGGCCCCCAAGGAGTCCCGTCCACACAGACAGAGAGGAGAGGGTGGGAGCAGGGAGAGGGGAGTCCGTGCTTCGTGGGGACAGAGTCTCCGTGTGGGGAGATGGAAAGTTCTGGAGACGGAGGGTGGGGCTGTGAGTGTGCTTCACCCCGCAGAGCTGGGTGCTCAGAGACGGTTATGACGGTGAATGTTATGTTGTGTGTATCTTACAATGAACAGAAGCTATACGTATTGTTTAAAAGGCCAGGACTCTCTTAAGGCTTCACCATCCTGGAAAGACCCAGACGGACACCCGCCCGGCTGTGCAGAGGCATAGAAACACCTCGGGTCTGCCTCCGTCTGGGTCTTCGGGGCTTCTCGGAGCACAGTAGCCACAGCCCTGCTCTCACCCTAAGTGGCTTAGAACCCAGAGCTAAGGAGTCAACATAAAACGTGGTCCCACACACCTAGGGAACCTACCAGAAGCCGAGCTACTGTGCAGGGCCACACACTGAAGCCAGGCCCCTAGGGGCCACCTAGCTGAAGCCCAGGATGGCAGGTGTGCAATGCATGGGTGTTGCTGCACATGCACCTCTGCGGGGCGGCACGTGCCTGGGAAAAGCCTGCAAGAAGGTCTCGGGGGAAACGGGAGCGGCGAGGACATCAGGAAGACTGGCCTGTGCGTAGCACAGACTCTCGCCGGGGTTCAATCTAGCATTTCCGTAAGTTCCCCAATTTAATGCTCAGGACCTCCCGTACACAGGTCTCAGTCCATCGCCCAAATACCCATCATTCCTCCGCAGGAACGGGGAAGCTGAGACGCAGGAAAACCAAGAAACCAGCCTCAGACTCATCACGGCAGTTTGTGGCCAGTGTTGGCCTGGACGGTTGTCCCCCTGACCACACCCTCGATGCGGGCTGAATCTGGGGAGTGGGGTTTGAGGTGGGAGACTTCCGTTTCCTCACGCCCATACTGTTCCGCGTATCTGTAAATACGTCCCCAGGGGGGCGAAACCCGAAATTCGACTCCCGGGGCGGTGCCTGCGGTCTTCCTCTTCCCGTGCGGCAGGTGCCACGGGTGCGGGTACCACGTGGACGGACAAGCGGCGTCCCCGTGCCCTTTGCCTCCCACGGCTCTTCCGTACACAGCATCTTTTTCTCGGCTTTTCCATTCCCGGGACCTCACTTCTCTCCGGCCACGAGCAGCCTCCGACGGTTGACACCTGGGTGTGTAGAAGGGCTGCACCGGCTGGGGGCGTCTGGGTACACAATGTGTCTCCCCCCGCGGCCGGCTGTGTGTTTTTGGATGAGCGCTCGGGAAAAGAAAGTCCCCAACGGGGCGGTCAGGAGACAGTACCAAGGCTGAGAAAGCCCGGCCTTCCCCAGAGCCGGTATCACTTCTGTATTCTCTCCTTGCCGTGAACGGGGAAAAAGTCGAAGATTGATCTAAAAGGTCACGTTGCTCCAAGCTGGAAAGACATCTAGTTTCTAGAAACCTCTCCAAAAATGGGAAGCTGGGTTTCCAGCGTAGTTTCCATGGGGTGCGGGTGGGGAAGGGGCTGCTGGGAGGGAGAGGGCACGGCAGGAAGTGGGGCGCCCCGCTTGGCCGGCAAGGCCAAGGCCGCGGGGCTCTGCCGCTGGCTGGGTGTGCGGCCGAGCGTGCCTTCCGGGCGTCGCTCCGGGGCAGAAACACCACGTGGTGTCTTGCTGGAGGGCGGCCGGCCTGTGTCCCGGGCTGACCTCGGGGAGCACTGCACTCTCCCTCGCTGACCTGGGGAATGTCTGTCCTCATGAACATTCACACTGAGATCTGAGGTTTCGATTTCAACAAAATAAATACAGCAGCGGCCCACCCCTTCCTCGAAGAATCCAAATAAAGCAGGCTGGTTTCTGGGAGCACTTCAGGGGCTTCCAGGGAAGAGAGCGTGGCCCTGCCAGCCCCTAGGACACAGAAGGTGGGAGCTGAGTGGATGGACCCGAGGCGGCCCTGCGTGCAGCTGTTCCATCTCCCCGGGGGCCCAAGGTCGGGGAAGCTTGGGTACCTCTGAACTCGGCTGAGGCCCATAACAGGTCCAAGTTAGAAGGCAACATGGAAATCCTGGTATGAAGGGTCTGCCACCAGCTTAGGGGGCTCCTGGGAGCCCCAAAAAGAAACTCCTTGGCTGAAAGACCCAGGACGCAAGGACCCCCAGGGCTGTATGGCAGTGGGACCACCAGGCCCCCCTGCAGATCTCAGACCCCATGGGGTAGGAAGTTGCTAGAATGGGCTTCTCCCCCAGGCACGGTGGACATCTGCTCCTGGGTCATTCTTTTGGGGGTGGGGCATCCCAGGGGAGGCGGGGGTTGGCAGCATTCCTGGCCCCAACCCCTCGATGCCAGGAGCACCCCAGTCGCGATGACCCTAGACCCCCCCAGACTCCCGTGTCCCCGGAGTGAGAGCCCTGGTCTAGAACTCACGACACCTGAGCAAGCAACTGTCCTCTGTTTCCATCCGAGGAGCGCATACTGCATCTCCTGAGAGATGGCTCGGGATTCCCGCTCCCCAGCTTCGTGGCCCCGGGCAGGTCAGAGCCGCATGTCGTGACGGCTCCCGGAGGGGCCCACACTGCAGCCACGCCGGGCGAGGGACGAACGAGCCGACGGTGGCGGAAACGAGATACGGTTTTGCAGGGAAGTCCCGCTGACGCTCACGTGAGCGATAAACCAAGCCCTTCTCTGTCCGTGGCCCTTTGACGAGGGCCCGGCCGTGGCCCCTTGATGAGGGAAAAACGTCAGCAAGACCCAGAGGGACAGGAGCGAGGGGGCCTGAGCTGAACGCGGCACCTGTTCTTTGGGGTCCCAGGCCTTCCGGAGCCGTCTTCTGTGCTCACCCCCGAAGGAATGTTCCCGATTCACAGAAAAGCCTGTGGCTGCCACCACGGGCGGCCCGTTGCGTCCTGGGGCTTAAGAGGAGCCTCATTGTCGGCACGTGCAGGGTCACAGAATCAGGGATGGTGAGCTGCGTTAAAGATGAAACATGAGGGACGTCTGGGTGGCTTGGTCAGTCAAGCCTCTGCCTTCGGCTCGGGTCGCGATCCCAGGGTCCTGGGATCGAGCCCCACCTCGGGCTCTCTGCTCGGCGGGGAGCCTGCTTCTCCCGCTGCCTCTGCCCCTCCCCCCACTTGTGTGCACACGCACTCTCTCATTCATAAATAAAATCTTTTTTAAAAAACCCACACCCTCCCCCTCAAAAAAACACAAACACGAGAGGAGTTCTGTACACAGAGCGGGGTCGGACTCCCACCCACCACTCGGTGCCTGCGGGGGCCGGGTCTGCACCGGGAGCCTGATGGGCGGCGTGGACGGCTGCTTCCCCGTCCAGCACCGGTGCAGAGCCCCTCGCGGCGAGGAGCCTGCCGGGTGTGACCAGGGTCCCCGCTCTCACTGCCCGTAGCAACACGACCCTCCCTCCAGCCCTCCGCTTCCGTGAGCGGGGCGAGGAAGAGCAGACCGTCCGCTCCCAGGAGGGCAGGCCGGTGGCGCTGGGCTCACAGGGGAGGGCAGCCAGACAGTAAACCACCCACCACCGTGTCCGGCCTCATCTCAAGGCTCGTCCTTTCCAAGCCTTCATCAGAGGAGCGACCTTCCAGCGCCTGAGAGCATACACTCCGGGGCCAGCGGGGCAGGTCGGCGAGGCCCACTCACCGGCGCTGGGATCTGGGCAAACTGAATCCGAGTGGGTTTCCTGGCTCCTCACCCACAGCACAGGGTGAGCAGCCGCCGGAGCCCCTGGATCCGTGATTCCAGTGATTCGTAAACCGTCTGGTCCCAGGACCCGTTTCCACCCTTAAATACCATCGAGGCAACGTGTGCGATCGGACCAGGCCAGCCGCAGACACACGCGCACGGGCGCCTGTCCCGTCTGCCACCCCTGCTCGGCCGCCAGCTCCCTGGGGCAGGGGCCGGGGCCTCTTCCTCGCCGCGTCCCCAGGGCTGGGCAGCCAGGCAGCCCACGGCACCATCCCGGGGCAAGATTCCGAGGCAAGAGAAGGGGCGCCAGGAACCCCGATGGCCCGAGTGCGCTCCCTCCAGGACCTGCAGGGACCATTTCGGAGACCTGCCCGGGAAGGAAGCCTGCCGGGCCCGGAGACGCGACATCTGACCGGGGCTTAAATTTCCCATGCCCTGGCTTCGCTCCACCTGCACCCTGGACTCCCTCGGGCGGATGCTGCCTCCCTTCTGCAGGGGGAGAAGCTGCCGGCAGAAAAGCACACTCTTCAAGGCTCAGGGTCTGCTAGCCCCCCGGGGCCTGCAGAGTGAGCGAGAGAGCGAGCAGGCGGGCGCAGGGACACCCGGCCGGGCCCGGAGCCGCTGAGCACGGATCACTACACAATCGTAACAGCATGTGCTGCCTTTGACGGTATTCTGGTAATCTAAATTAATCCCAGACACCAGGCTGCGAGGCAGAAGCAGAAGCTGATCTCGGTCTGGGCAGCAGGCCACCGTGTCCTCCCTTTTCCTCGATCAGAACTGCCTTTTATAGCCAGCTTGATGTTGAACAACTGGGAGGGGTCAAGGGCAAGCGAAGCCAGAGCTAGAAGTGTAGGGCACGCAGGGAGCGACCAGATCGAGGCTGGAACCCAGACCCTGGGCTCTGGGGCGGGTGCTGGGTACAGTAGGGCTAAGAGGTCGAGAGTCTGGCGCGTCTGCAGGGGTGAAGGCACGGGGCCTGCCGCACGCTCCAGGAGGGTGCGCCCACCTTCCTCACTTCAGAAGAGGCAGAAGCCGGGCACCCCTTAAAGGGGCAGAGCTGAGGTGTGAAGGCCTCCTCTCCGGGCTGCCAACACTGGACAGTCCCGGGCTCAGAAACGCATGCTCAGGGCCGTGTTCAGACGCGGAGCAGGGACAGGACGAACCGGGCAGGAGCAGCCACGGTGTTTGGGAGGGTGACGTCAGTTTGCCTGTCTTCACTGTGCAGGGGGTTTCGAGCTCTTCGCAGGGCACCGGGCTGGGAGGGAGCTCGGTTTGTCTTGCCTGCTCCCTTTCACAGGTGCGGGAACTCAACACAACAGTCAAGGCCTCTCTGTTTGGAGCGGCTGCACGTTTTCGGCCCCGTGCCTCCGAGCTGTGACGCGGACACCTTTCCCCACGCCCCCCCATGTCGCACCCGAGGGGTATCCTGCATTCAGGGACGTAGTGTGGCCTCAGGATGCTTTTCTGGAGACACACAGGACAACGGGGGTGGGCACCATTCGTGTGGGTCCCTGTGCCCCAGAAACAGCGGGCCACGGGACCCCAGGAAAGCAGCTGAATTCTGGGGGTGAGTGAGGCACAGCTACGTAAATGCAAACCCCTTGTACCGCCCGGACCTGCTTCTGCAGCTACGGTAACAAATCACGCCGACCTGGTGGCTTAGAGCAGCAGACATTCATTTCTGCGGTTCTGAAAGCCAAAGTCCCAAGTACGGGCTAAGGTCCAGGTGTGATGGGGCTCCACTCCCTCCGGGGGCTCCGGGGAGAGTCCTTCCTGCGTCCGCCAGCTCCTGGGGCCCAGGCGCCCCGTGGGTTGTGGCCATGTCCCCGGGGTCCGCCTGTGTGTCAAATCTCCTTCTGCCTCCGTCCGGTAAGAACACGTGATGACTGCATGGAGGGCACATCGGGAAAATCCCTCCATCTCAAAATCCTTAGTTTTGTCACACCTGCAAAACCATGGTCCTATCAGGTGCCACATTCCCAGGTTTCAGGGATTTAGGACCTGCTATCTGTGGGGGCCATTCTTCCCCACGAGCGAAGTCTTTCCAGGGCCTGCGTGCATCGCACAGGAAGACCTCCCGTGCCCCGCAGCCAGGTGCACCTGCGTGAGGAGCCGGGAAGGCAGCTGCGGGCGTCAGGGCGCGAAGACGGGAAGGCCCCATCTGGCCGGTGAGAAAGCCCAGACCGGGCAGCGCTGTGACAGTGGTCGCTGCCCACACTCTCAATGTGCGGGGGGCCCATACGTCCTCCGTGTTAAAACAAACAGCAGCAGGATTTGTTAAAATGAAGTTGGGAAATAAAGTCCACCTGGAGTCAGGTTCCCGTGGGGGCTCAGCCTGGCCCCAGGGACCCCGCCGGCAGCGCCCCCTTCCTGACGCACCGAAACAGCGGTGCTGCCGCGGTGTGTCCCCACCAAACACACGCGACCGGCTTCCTGGGGAGCAGCTCACAGACGGCTGCAAAATGCAGACCCACAGCCGAGAGCAGAGCAAGCAGCTCCCTCCGGGCCGGCCGCCAGGGAGCACCCAGAAGGCCGACGGGGGTCTGTGACGCCTCCCGGAGGGGCTCCCAGCTCGGGTGGCATTTGAGAAGAAAGGTCAGGCAGAGGCTGAGCCCAGACGGGCTCCCCACGACACAGAGCAAACCACACACAGTCAGAGCGATCTGCAGGTGGAGAGGAGGTGGGGCTGAGCAGGAGGAAAACCGAAACAAGAGAGGAAGATGATTCAGCGGAGGCCCTGCCCACACACGATCGCCTGTGAGAAACAGAAACCCGGACGCCATGCACAGCAAGGCTTGAGGGCTGGCATGGCAGCCGGGGCCGGGCAGGCCTTCTGCACGCACACGGGGACACGGAGATCCCGGCGGAGGTGCACGGGCGGGCTGGCACCGTGGGAGCCGAGGGTGCAGCATGAGATCTCAGTCTGTGACGTGAGACAGGCAGTGGGCTCAGGTGTCCCGGGCGCAGGCACACCCGTGCTGTCTTGCACACAACCCAGCGTCCTAAGGCCGAGACCTGAGACCTGAGACCCTCGACGCTGAGGCCGAGCTCCCTCGTTTCCAACCGGTGTCCCGGCCAAGGTGCTCCGGGTCTCCTCCAGCGTCCCCTTCTGCAGAGAGCTGTGAGGCAGAGCCCCACGGCCCCTCCTGGGGTGAGCGCAGTGCAGCCCATGGCGGCCCTGGGCCGGCCAGCTCTGCGGTTTGGGGCACTGGCTCGGCCAGCACCAAGCCCGCCGTCAGATGCCTGCAGGCCTGCGAACATGCTGAAATCCGCATGCCTGATCGAAAGCCACACTTCAATCTGCCTACTTAAAAATTTTTTAAATTTTTATTTATTTATTTTTTAAGTAGGCTCCACACCCAACGTGGAGCCTGACGCAGAGCTTGAACTCATGACCTTGAGATCAAGACCTGAGCCGAGATCAAGAGTCAGATGCTAACAGCCACCCGGGTGCCCCTGCCTACTTTTAAAAAAAATGCAGATGAGAGCTGCAGTTCCAGAACATTCCATCACTCCAAAAGAAGCCCTGTCCCCACCTGCATCCCCCTCCTTGGCCCCTGCGAGCCCCCTTCCCGTCCGTGGAAGAGCCTGGCCTGGACAAGTCACACACATGGACTCACACCCCACGTGGCCTTCTGTGTCTGGTTCCCTCCCTGAGCATCGTGGGCTCGGGGTCCGTTCCCGGGGCCACGCGTTAGGGGGTCTCGCTCCTGCTCACGGCCGGGGGACGCTCCCGTGTGTGGGGGAACCTTGATGGTCTCCGCTTTCTGGCTCTTGTGACTGTGCCGCTGGGAACACGCGGGTGTGCGTCCTTATTTGAGTATCCCTGCGGCTTCTCTGGACTCCTTCCTAGGCCTGGGGCTGTGGGGACCAGCGGGCTCCGTGTGGGACTCTGCCGTCCCACCAGTGCCCGGAGCAGGCCTCGTTCTGCCCCACGCCCGCCCAGCGTCCCTGCTGTGCAACCGTGCAGGGGCACATGCGTCTGACGGGCGTCTGCACGCCCTCGGGTGACAGGCCATGGGGATCCTGCACGACAGCCGTGAGACCCGGGTGGAAACCCGAGGGATGCCCAAAACCCAGGCGTCAAGGGAACTCGTGTTGTAATGCTCTGTGGCAAAAACTCAAAACAAATGCACCAAATCCACAATGAATGAAATGCGGACGTTCAAGATCACGGCAGGATGGGTAACGGTGCAGTGACAGCCACACTGGAGCCTGGGCCACGAGGAAGGACCACGGTACCCCGACCCGGTCCACGCTTGATCCACATTTTGAAATCCGGTTCATTGTGGATTTTCACATGGACTTCGAATTATTAGTGGAAATAACAAATAGCGTACTGTTAAAATATTTACTTTCATATAAAATCCCATTCAAATAAATCAAAATGAGTCAGTTAACATTAACGTGAATTTCACATTACATTGGTGTTTGTCTTGACCCCTGAGGTTCTCGGTGTGGTCTTAGGTTGTGCACCCGGGGTGAGGGCCCCCTGGCCGCACCCGGCCCCACCCCAGGACCAGGAAGGGGGTGGCACGACCCAGAAGGCCCTACAGGAAATGAGGCGTTGTCTGATGGTCCCGGAGGTAAGGGGCGTGGGTGGGGGCTGATGCATTATTCTTCTCAGCCCCTGTTTCCCTGTTGATGACACAGGGGTCAGGACAAAGCCTCCACTGCTGGAAGGGCAGGTTTCCAGTGAATGCCCGTCTCTGCTCAGCCTTAGGGCCCTTAGGACCAACTTCCCAAAGAAGTGGGATCGGGCCGGGCAGCCCCACAAACACGTGCAGCAGGAGGCATCATGCTGGTGCGGGTCGGTGTCCCTGTGGACACGTGTGGGACAGCCCTACTGTGTGTGCCGGGGAGGGGTGGAGGCCACTGGCCGGCCCAGGACTCGGCAGGGCCCCCTCGGGGAGCTTTCGGCCACGCCGCCTCCGGTGGGGCTTCAAGGACGCGGGTCGGTGCTTTCTGAGGAAAGGGTTTATCGTGCAGGTGGCACGGCGGGAATGCCCCCCGGCCCTGGCCGAGCCCGGTCTGAGCAGCCAGCCAGGTCTGCGTCCGCCCTGTACCCTGCCCTCCGCCCCTGCTCGGCCCAGCTGGGCTCCCGGCCCCCGGACAGCAAGCAGGAGGTGCCACCGACGCTCCTTCCCAGCCCAGAACGGGACATTATTTGGAAATGGGGTGGCTGCAGGGGTACTTCGTTAAGTGAGGTCACACTGGAGTCGGCTGTGCCCTAAAGCAATGACGGGCGCCCTATAAAAAAAGGGCCATGTGGACCCAGACAGGCAGGGAGAAGCCCCGTGAAGACGGGGCCGAGATGCGGGGGATGCTTCTATGGGCCAAGGCACACCAAGATGACCAGGGACCCCCACTCACCTCCCACCCACGTGAAGCAGGGGAGGCTGGGCCAGGTTCTTCCTCAGCAGGAACCGGCCGTGCGACCCCTCGATCTCGGAATTCTGGCCCCCAAGCCGGGAGAGGATACGTTTCCATTGTTTCAGCATCAGCACTGGTGACCCGGGAGACCGAGACCCGGGGCCCAGGATGTGCACACCTGTCTCCTGAGCGCTCACGGAGACTCGGTCCCACAAGGCAGCAGGGGGCAGATGCTCGAAGCCAGAGCCAGGCAGGCAGCTGGCCCGAGACATGCCGGACCTGGGTGGCATTTCACGCTGGTGTGGAAGCAGCGCAGGGCGGGTCCCCTTCCCCGCTGACCCCCCTGTGGCGGAGCCCCGGCCACCCCCGCCCAGGCCCAGAGGAAGCCACTCCGTCCAGTGAGCTGGCCCCTGGCGGGAGCCTCGACAGTGCCGTGGGAGAGGATGACTGCGAATCGGGATCACGCACGTCTCTGCACAGACTGACTCAAGGGGACAGGAATTCCGCCGGCGGGTGTCTAGACTGCGGTGTTTCTGGGATGCAGGAACCGGTAGCCAGAAGTCCCAGCCCCTGGGGTGGGCTGTGCTGCCACCTGGCGGCCATGGCGGCTCTGGCCCGCAGCTGTCAAGGGGCGGGGGTGTGGGGTCCAGGCCCTCGCGGGGCCGGTGTGCGGAGGGGGAGGCTGTGCAAAGCCTGTGATTATTTGCAGCAGGGTCAGACCCCAGGTCAGGGCTTCCACGGACCCCCAGGGGACTGTGCTCTGTGACCGTCGGGCTCGTGAGGTCCTGGGACGCTGAGCACACTCCACGGGGGTGACTCACAGACGCTGGTTTATATGCTGTGACTCCTTGGGGTTTATTATGTGTCTAGTGTGAGCAGGGACTTATTTTCCCAAAATAAGGAATGCAGGGTCTCCCCATCCTGGCACTGGTTCATGTTGGGGCAGGTCAGTCTCTTTTGGGGGTGTCCCAGGCACTGTGGGCGGCTGGGCATCCCTGGCCCACCCACAAAACCTGCGTGCCAGGAGCGCCCCAGTCGAGACGACCCGAGCTGGGTGCAGTCATCCAGGTCCGAAACTCTGGGGTAGATGATTATTGTTTTTGTGATTGGAACCAAATGTCCCTTCTTTGAAGCTGTAACTATCCAGGGGCCCCCTGTCCTTCCCCCCGTGAGGAGCCCCGTCAGGGCCGGGTGGGGTTGGGGCACAGCCCCAGGGCTCCCCGGAAGGTGAGGGAACCAGGCCTAGGAGACCGGGAGCCGGCCCAGAGCTCGGGAGAGCCAGGGAGGCGGGCAGGAGGTCGGAACTGCACGCAAGCTGGGGCACAGGGCACCAGGTGGGGTGCCGGGGGCCCCGGTACAAGGCGGGAGGGTTTAAAACGCGCATAACAGAAAAGCTACCATTTTATGCTGTTCAACTCAGTGGCATCCGTGCAACCCACGTCTCTATCTAGTTCCAGAACATTCCATCTCCCCAAAAGGAAACTCGTCCCCATCAGCCGTCACTCCCCCAGCTCCCGACCCCCGCGAGCCCCCTTCCCGGCCGTGGAGGAGCCTGGTCTGGGCGTGTCACACACGTGGACTCCCACCCCGTGGGGCCTCCTGTGTCTGGTTCCCTCCCTGTGCATCATGGGCTCGGGGTCTGTCCCCGGGGCCGTGAGGGGGGGGGACACTGGGGTCGTTCTTGCCTCACGGCTGTTGTGATGTGTGCTACTGTTGCACGCGTGTGTGCAGGCTTCCATCTGTGCACCTGTTTTTTCCCCTTGGGTGTGGACTAAGGACCGGAACCGCTGGGTCACCGGTAACCCCGTGTTTGCCCGCAAACCGTCCTCCGCAGCCACCACCCCCTTCCGTGGCCCGTAAGCGCGCTGCCAAGGGGCACGAGGCTCCGCCCCAGAGCCCTCCTGCCCCCCACACCCGCGCGGGGCACCCCAGCATGTGGTCACGCCAGGCGGGCAGGGCTCTGCTGACGCCTTCGCGGCGGGGCCGCCGGTGCCGGCTCAGGGGCTGCCCTGAGTGGACACAATGTGACAGGAGTGTTCTCGGGGCGAAGACCCGTGAGCAGACCCGCAGGCTGAGGAAAAGCAGCCGGACGGAGCACAGGGCTGCGGGTGCGGGCCTGGCTCTGAGCCTCAGTTTCCCCCGCTGCGGTCACAGCATCAGCGCCGTCTGCCCTGCTGGCCGTGCGGGGCGCGGGGGATCGTAAGAGGACACGGAAGGTGCTGGCAGCCGAGAGCCTCTCACAGGTGGGCCACCCGACACGTGAGCCCCGCGGAAACCACCAGGTGCTACAGCTCAGTGTGTGTGAAGCCAGGGTTCCCTCCCTGGCACCACTGACGCGGCGGCCGGTTAGTCCCCGGGGGGCGTCCCGGGCACCCCCAGCCCCCACTCCTTCAATGCCCACCATCGTGACAACCACACGTCACAAAATGTGGTCCCGGTGAGCCTCTCTGCGCGAAGGGATCCCATCCGCCCCAAGGACTTCACGTTCTATGATCATCCACACAAACCCTGAAGTTTGAAGTTTGCCTCAAAGACAACTCCGTGTCCCAGTGGGGGGGATCACAGAGGGTCCCTGTGGGAAACCTGCAGACTCAGAGGGAGGCAAACCATGGCTCCGGGGTGCAGGTGGGGGGCGCCCGTCTTTGTAAATAAAGTTTTATTTGGCACGTGGCCCGTCCATTTCCAAGGGCACAACTGAGTAGTCTTGACAGAGACAGTCCGGCCCACAAAGCCGAAACTACGCACTAGCGGGCCCTTTACAGAGCAGGTCAGCGGCCCCCGATCCAGGCAAAGACGAACGGAGCTGATGTCCTAGCCGGGCAGACACGCACGCACGCAAATCATCATGGAAAACAGAGACGGTTTCGGCTCGTGGCACGGGGGAGAAGTAGGGGCAGTCCGGAAGGACCGGGTGCGGTGGGGAGAGGGAGGTGGGCTTCCAAGAGCTGGAGGAAAGAGGTCTGGCTGGAAAGGGACTTGCCTTGGAGCACAGACCCTAAAGATGAGGGGCAGGGGTACGGGACTTTGGAGGGAGGGTGGCCCACGGGGCAGGTCCGGCAAACGTTTGGGAAGGGAGGGGAGGGGAGGGCAGTGAGTGGCCACGGCGAGGCTCAGGATCTAGTCCTCAGGGGAGCAGGAGGGGGGCACCCTGCCGGGGAGTCACGTGACCTGACGAAGCTTCTGGGCTGCCTCTGCCTGCCGCCCGAGCGGGCCTTTCTTCCCCCCACGTGACCCAGCCCTGACTCAGCCGGCCTAGATGGTGGCCGGGAAGTGGGACCTACGGCTGTTTCTGGGTATTGGGGCAGATGTGCAGGAGCTGACCTCTTGGCCTGTCCCCGGCTCCGCCCGGAGCTTGCTGGAAAGGGCGCCCTGCCCCCAGGCTCCCTCCCTGGTGTAGGCGAGCTTCCTGGAAGCCCCAGGCACACGGCCACAGTGCAGCCTGCTGACATCCTGCCAGACGATTGGAAGCAGGTCCCTCAGCTGCCGTGGAAGGGCCCCGGGCAAGTGTCACCAGTGTCAGCACCCCGCCCCCCACCCCACTCTGCAGAGGACAGCTGCTCTCCGTTCACCCAGGACCCCAGTCACCTGGGCCCCCCCGCACACCTGGCCCCTCCCCCGCTCACCTGGGCCCCCCCGGCTCACCTGGGCCCCCCT
>LNAC01000276.1:1780555-1813023 GCA_002007465.1 Ailurus styani
GGGGGAGGGGGGGACTGCTGAGGGGGGCAGGGTCTCCTTTGGGGTGATGGAATGTTCTGGAATGAGATAATGACCCGGTTGCACAACCACGTAAATGTGCTAAAACCCACTGAATCGACACTTGAAAAGGGTGAGCCTTACGTCGAGTGGATTATGTCTCAACAAAGCTGTTACAAAAACATTTTTTTTAAGGTGGTAGAATGAAGAAAACAGAGCTCACAGGCCTGTGCTTTGGCACCCGGACGCCGCCCTGTGTCATGGGCACTCGCCAGGTCTCGCCCTCGCTGCCCCGCCCTGCGATCCGGCCACAGACAGTTACGCCCCCCCCCCGACACCCCAGAGCAGGCCCCCCCAAGGGACCCGCTCCGCCGCCAGATCAACACCACACACAGAAGGGGGAAAGTCCAAGTCGTTTTCTATCCAAGCAAACGAGCTCGCTCGCAGGCAAGAATGCAACACTGTGAAGCCATTACGAGCAAAGGAAAGGGGCACCTGGCCAGCTCGGTCGGGAGAGCGTGCGATCTTGATCTCAGGGCTGTGAGCTGGAGCCCCATGCTGGGTATAGAGGTTGCTTAAAAATAAAAACCTTTTCACAAAAAATAAATGAAAGCCAAGGCAGAGATTCCGAGGGGACGTCCCTGGTGTCGGAGGTCCCGGGCCCTGGGTGCCGGCCACCTTCCTCGGGCCACCGGCCCCCCTGGCTGGGAAGCGGGCGCTGGGCACGGACCCCCCCGCGGGGTGGAGGTCATGGGCTGCGCTCGGGCTGCTCTGTGTCCTTGGGCCGTGTCCACCTTCATTTATAAAAGGAGTGAGGGCGTCCCAAAGGTCAGACCACAGCTCGGCTAAGCGGCTCGCACACAGAGGCCCATCTGTGCCACCCTGATGAGCTCCTGGGGAGACCCGAGCCCCCCCTTGCCTCCCGCACAGCCTCCCGGATGGAGGCCTGAGCTCAGGCCCCACTCTCCATGGGGGATTGAAGAGCGTGTCGCCAGGAACCTCAGGTGACTGACAGCAACGGAACCGTGTCCCCAGATCCCTACGTTGAAGCCCGAATCCCCAGTGGGACTGTACTTGGAGACGGGGCCTTTAAAGATGTGATTAATTTAAATGAGGTCACGAGGACGGCCCTAGTCCAATCTGACCGTGTCCTTGTGAAGGGCAGGGTGGGACACAGACACGCACAGAGGGACGGCCCGGTGAGGACACGGGGAGGGGACGGAGTCTGCACACCTAGGAGAGTGGCCTCCGGAGGCACCCGGATCTCAGACCTCCCGCCTCCAGGACCCTAAGAATACAGGGGTGGTTTACGCCGCCCGGTCCATGGGAGCTGGCTCTGCAGTGGCCTTATTCTCTGCACGTCTAAGTGGTTATATTAAAATGGGACCACACAGGATTCGGGTGGGCCCTGACCCAGGCACAGGCGTCCTTATCAGAAGAGGAGAGACCCGGAGGGAGAGGCAGACGCTGCAGGGACACAGCCACAAGCCCCAGGGTCCTGCCCTCCAAGCTGGGGGAGGTAGGAAGGACCCTCTGTGGAGCCTGCGGAGGGAGCAGGGCCTCACCTCGACCTCAGACTTCTGACCCCAGGATGTGGGAGAAAAAAATCCTGTGGTTCTCAGCCCCCTGGTCTGTAGTCTTCTCACAGTGACCCCAGGACACTGGCATATGCCCTTCTGATCTCCCCTTCCGCCCACAGAAAAGGCAGCTCAACCCCCCCCCCACAGGCTGGAAACCGCTGTGAGGATCTGAAGGGGACCTCGGCCCTTAGGTGACTGCCGCGTGGTGCCTTTTGCAGACAGCCTCTCTTTTTCTTTTCTTTTTTAAAAAAAATATTTTGGCCGGGGCGCCTGGGTGGCTCCGTGGGTTAAAGCCTCTGCCTTCGGCTCAAGTCATGATCTCAGGGTCCTGGGATCGAGGCCCGCATCAGGCTCTCTGCTCATCGGGGAGCCTGCTTCCTCCTCTCTCTCTGCCTGCCTCTCTACCTCCTTGTGATCTCTCTCCCTCTGTGAAATAAATAAATAAAATCTTAAAAAAAAAAAATATTTTGGCGGGCTGTGTGAGTGCATCCTGGCTGCTCTCACAGAACGGCACAGAGAGGGCGCCCTAGCCCGGACATCACCTGTCATGGTTCGGGAGGTGGGAAGCCTGAGCTCATGGGGCTGCAGGGTCGGTCTCTGGTGGGGACGCGCTTCCTGGCAGACGGCCCCTCCTCTCTGTGTCCTTGGTCTCCCTTCTTCGCCTCACCAGGACCTGATCCCACCGTGCGGGCCCGGCCCCCGTGACCTGGCCCAGCACCGACCACCTCCCACACCGGCCCGCGGAAAGGGCTTCCACTTGGGAATCTGGGGGACACAAGCATCCGGTCCCTGACACGGGGACACGTTATCGTCATCAAACACCCAGTATGCAGAGGCCCGGGCCCGGGCGCTGAGGGGCCTCGCCGACACAGGCCTGCCCACCTGACAGCCCCTCCGCCCCCCCCGGAGCCACGCCTTTCAGTGGGTTCACATTTGTGCTCCTTGCACCCTGCAAGAGTTCATGGTCAGAAACGGTGCCCGGGAGGCGGGGCACGTCCAGGGAAAGACCCAGAACCCGGCAGCGGTTGCTTCCAGGCAGAGGCTGAGAGCACGGGGAGGGAGACGTCATTCCCGTCCTACACCACGTGCACCTTGCGAACTTGCATCCCATGGCGTCTTTATTTGTGCAAAAAGTCTGTGTTTCTTCTCCCTAGGGGTGTGGGGGTCTGAACGAGCGTGGGGGAACGAGAAGCCACATCTCGGATTCTGCAGCTCAGATGGGGCGCCCTGGCGTTCTGAGGGGCAGGGGGTGACCCTGCAGGCAGCACCCTGCAGGCTGGGGTGAGGTGTCAAACCAAGATAAAAAGGATTTTTTTCCCAAAAGAAGTAAAAGCAGGGACTCAAACAGGCATTTGCACCTCCGTGTTCACAGCAGCACAATTCACAACAGCCAATAAAAAGGTGGGAACAGGGCGTCTGGGTGGCTCAGTGGGTTAAAGCCTCTGCTTTCGGCTCAGGTCATGATCTCAGGGTCCTGGGATCGAGGCCCGCATCGGGCTCCCTGCTCAGCGGGGAGCCTGCTTCCCCCTCTCTCTCTCTGCCTGTCTCTCTGCCTCCTTGTGATCTCTCTCCCTCTGTGAAAGAAAAAAAAAAAAAAAAAAAAATCTTAAAAAAAAAAAAAAAAAAGGTGGGAACAACTCAAGTGTCCCCTGATGGATGAATGAACAAAATGCGGTTGGTCCATAGGCTGGACTACGATCCGGCCTCAGGAAGGGAGGGACCCTGACCCCTGTCACGACACAGAGGGACCCCGAGGACACCGGGCTCAGCGAGAGGAGCCAGACCCAGGACACATCCCGCAGGACCCCACTCCCAGGAGGGCCCCTGAGGAGTCCCGTCCACAGGAACAGAGAGAGGGTGGGAGCCGGGGCTGGGGCAGGGGCGGGGAGTCCGTGCTTCGTGGGGACAGAGTCTCCGTGTGGGGAGATGGAAAGTTCTGGAGACGGAGGGTGGGGGTGTGAGTGTGCTTCACCCTGCAGAGCTGTGCACTTAGAGATGGTAAGATGGTGAGTTTTATGTGTATTTTACAACCAAAGAAAGAAAGAAGGTGCTCCAAACACTCAGGAGGCCGTCTCTGTCCTGGTTATGCCACGTGCGGCGTGACATGGCCAGTGCGTAGACACGGTGGCCCTGGCGGCCTCGCGGTGCAGGGGACTGTCCCCAGCCGCCGTCTCCACTGGGCTCCCTCCCGGGGGCGGCAGAGCAAGCTGACGTCTGGGAAGGGTGCAGAGACCAGCTCTTCCCTGCAGGTGTGAGGAAGGGGAGCCAGGCGGCCGTGTCCCGGGTGTTCACGGCCGTGGAGAGGTCCGCTCCGTGGGCCGGGCCCTTCCTGCCCCGAGCACAGGGAAACAAGGTCAGCTCGGGACACGGACGACCGCCCCACTGCGGTCCTTCCTGGTAGGTGCAGGCCGGGCCCGCAGACGGTGGACTCCGCTCCTTACGTTCCCAGGAGCGCAGCTCACGGCCGGGCACGCTCTGTCCACAGGGTCCTGCCCCCTCTTTCCTGTCCTCCGTCAGAGGGAAGAGCGCCGGGATAGGAGTGGGGGCCCAGGGTCTCTCCCTCAGCCCCCGCGTTTCCTCGGACACCAGAGAAGCCGGACGAACTCGGGGGTCTTTGGGAAGGAGGGAGGCAGAGTCCACAGAGGAAGGGCCCTGGGGAGGGTGACCTCCAGCGACCACAGGCTAAGGGACATGCAACCACCTGTTCATCCAGAGCCCCGGCCTAGGGGGCTGCTTACTCCCTGGAACGACCCTGGGCGCCAGGACGGTTGTCACCCCCGTTGCACCAAAGGGAAACTGAGGCTGGGGGAAGGTGCCTGCCTGACCGAGGGTCTCAGAGCTGGGAGGGGCTGAGCTTCTGGGGCCTGGCTCCAGCATCCACGCCCACCCCCCTGCCCGAGCTGGTCTGAAGCCCACGGGGACCTCTGCCCACCACCTTCTCTGGTCTCCTAATCTGGAAAACAAGGGTTTTCGCTTCCATGGGTGGGCCTTCCTCGCTTCCACTAAGATAAAACGCAGCCTCTGCTCCCTGCCTCCCGGCCTCCCCTCCCTCAGCTTGTGCCCTCGGTCCTGGCATTAGGACCCACTCCCTGCCCCCAGTCAGCTCCAGGGCATCATCCACCTCAACTCAGACATCGCTTCCTCCAGGAAGGCCTCCCTGAACACCTGCTCTCACTCCCCAGCAGGACTCACTACCAGTTTGCTCAACTAGGGTCTCACCCAGGGCAGTCCTGCCCCAGGGGACACTGGGTGATGTAGGGACGTCTGTGGCTGTCACGACTCGGGGGTGGGGGGAGCTCCTGACATCGAGTGGGTGGGGCCAGGATCCTGCTTGATCCCCACCCCCAGTGCCCAAAACACGGCCCCGTGTCCGCGGTGCCCAGGGAGCCAGCTGGCTCTACCCCATGGCACCAGGACCCAGGAGGCCTGGTTAATGGTTTGCCAGGGGGCCCGGCAGGTGTGACCCCAGCCCGCGTCCCGGGTGTGGCCTGTGTACTCCGTGTACCTGTCCTCACGCCCACAGCTGGCAGCCAGTGCCAGAAAGACCCGCCAGGAGCACTGCCAGACCTCGCTCTCTGTCCCTCCGGCTGCTCCTGGCTTTGTGAGCCTCCCGCGGGCCAGAGGGTGCCCGGCTGAGAGTCCGCCTCCGCCGGGAGCAGAGGTCTGGATGTGCGGGAACATGAGTCAGGGAGCCGGGGACAGCACGTCGCATTCCAGGAGGCTAATGAGCTCAGAGCTCAGCTCCGGTGACGACTCTGCCGAGGAAGCTGCATGTGATCATTACTCCTCCTGGGCTCTGTCCACTGTCCCTGATGTGTCGCTGGGCCCAGTCACAGACTCCTGTCTCAGGCCGGAGGTCAGGTAAGGACCGGGCCAGAGCCTTCTCTCCTTTCACTCACGCACTACGCATCCCCGGGTGGTCGGACAAAATCCCCGACTCAGAGGAGCTTCCGGTCCGGCCCCGGGGACAGACGCAGCGGACCTAAATGTCACGAAACACGACCACGTGGCCCCAGGCAAGTCACTCAGCCCCTCGGCCACCGTTTTCTCATCTGGGACACGGACACGGCGGAGGCCTCCACGCAGGGCCTCGCCGGCGGGGCTGGGCTCACACCTGCCGCGGCGGGACTCAGCCCCCTGGCCGTGCTAGCTCCCAATGGGCACCGCTCCAAGCATTCTCGATGCGGCCGCTCGCGTTCCTCGAGGCCACGGATGTCTGCTCCTGCTGCTGGTCTGTCTATGTCTCTCTCTCTTTTACACTTTGGTAACAAACCCACAGCCAACTCACCCGTTTTATGTGTACCTCTCATTAGCGTTAAAATATCCGTGTCGACGTGCAACGGACGCCGACAACTTTTCACCTTACAAACCCAAACCACTGCTCAACACGAGCCTCCCGTCCAGTCCTTCAGCCCCCGCACTCACGAACCTGAGCACCCAGGATACGCTTCTGGTCTCTTTCAAGAGCTGGCCTGATTAGGTCAGGCCCACCCAGGTACCGTCTCTTCTGATGAACCCAGAGTCAACTGATGAGGGGTCTCCCTATATCTGCAAAATCCCCTTTGCCATTTCACATAGGCCTAACCACAAGAGGGGCATCCCCTCTATTCCCAGGATCCCTGCACCTGAAGAGCAGGGATCAGACGCAGCGGGGACACCAGAGGGTGCCCACCTGGGGCACCATCTTGGAAGACAGGCCCGCGCTACTACGGTCGGCACCAGAACCGTGAGGAGGAAGAAACCCACAGCCCCGCACCACGGGGGGCAGCTCCTACGCGGCAGACTGTGCGAGGCATGGAGAAGACAGCGAGGACCTCGGGGGACGTGGAGGAAGGCTTTGTTCAAGCAAGGGGGTATCGTCACCGGCCCCAGGGGTCGTGCAGGTCAGACGGGGGAGAGGAGGACGGGGTCTCTCCCCTGGAAGAACCAGTCTCTCACAGGCACTCACGGCCCTCCTGCCGATGCCAGGCAGCGGGGTCGGCGGGCCCAGCCTCCACGCTCAGGAAGCGCAGGGGAGCTGCCGGGGTGCACGTGCCTCTGGGAGGTGCACCTGGATTTGAACCTGACCCTTCTGCCCCACGAGTGCTTCTCCCCTCCCGCAAATGGACCCACCGGAAGGGCTGGCTCCCTGAAGAGGGGGCAGGCAAGGCCCCCGCAGAGTTGGGGGGGGACACGGCCCGGAACACTGGGCGTGCACACGGTACCACTGAGGCAGACACCTCTGTCTGCACACACAGTCCTACACACAAACGGTCCTGCACACTCCTCAACGGGGTGAAGCCAAATTTGTGCACGTGGCAAATGACAGGAAACTGCGCCCGCACGGTCCCCATGCTGACTGCCTGGTCTTGCACTGTGGTGACCAGAGCTGCCAGCACCAGGGGCAGCCAGACGGAGGGGGCACGGGGCCGGGCCGTGGGTGAGCTGGCAACTACCTAGGAATTGGTAATTATCTCAAAACACAGGTTTTTAAAAAATTAGGTGAGGTCCTGCGTCCATTCAGGTGTAACTGGAACAAGACAGGCCGCGCGTTCCCCGAACACCTCCTCTCTCCCCCAGGGTCCCGGCAGTACTCCGCGAGGACCGGCTGCGAGTCAGACAAAGAGAATGAAGACACGGCCTGCATGGCCCCGGCTCAGGCCTGGCTGTGGCCCGAGTGACTCTGCTCCCTTCTTCCCCTCTGTGGCCGACAGGATTCTAAGAGCCGCCAGATCCTTGCTCCTTGCTGAGTGCACTGTGTGGACTACCCCTGAGTGTGGACGGGCCCTGGGAGAGTGATAAGATGCCATCCCCCGCTTAGATGATTTGTATAGAGGAAGGGGCTTGAACGGTGGAAGTAAGCCTCCAAATCAGTCGACTCTGAGTTCATTAAAAAGGGAATGCGCTTGGGTGGGCCTGGCCTCATCAGGTGAGCCCGTCGAAGGGTCGGGGACCTTCCTGAAGTGAGAGACGAGTGTGAGGCAAAGTCGAGGAGACCACGTGGCTTGGACAGGACCCCAGAGTGGCCTCTAATAGCTCAGGGGGGCCCCTGGCTGGCCGCTAGCGACAGCCGGAGGGATGGTGGAGGCGGCTTCCTTCTCCGCTGCACCCCGATGAGCACCCGGCTCTGGCCGAGCCTGGTGAGGCCCTGCGGACAGCAGCAGCCACAGCGTCCACACTGCTGACCTGCAGAACCGGGAGCCGACAGTCCACCCATCACACTCTGTGAGACGGCGGGACAGAGCCCCCGGGTTTTCCGATCACTGTCACGCTCAGTCACACACAGGGGACGCTCCTCTCGCTCGGACATTCCCAAGTCTGGGGAGCGGTGAGCCAGGAATCATGCATGAAGACCAAGACGGGTCCGTACTAGAGACCACAGCATCAACCCTCCAAAGGCCTCCCCTCCGGTTACCAGCGCCCGGGGAGCACCAATGACAATTAGAGACCACCGGTGAGTCCGTCCGTAGCCATCAGAGGCAAGCCCCCAACGGCCCACGGACCTGCACTGGGTGCCCTGCCAGGAGCTCCTGGGCCCCCCGAGGCCCTCGCCTTGCCTCCCGCTGCTGAGCACACCCCCGTGGGGCTGAGCCCTCTGTCTTGTGTACCCGCTTGTCCCGTGGCCCGTGTATTCTGTGTCCTGCTCTGTGTTCTGCAAACAGCTATGAGCAGCTTAGCCTGGCGCAGCCCCGGCACAGAGATGTTTGCAGACTGAAAGCATGAAGAGAGAGGGAAGGAAGTGAGGAGCCTCCAACCCACCGGCTCCAAGGGAATCAGGCTGAGAATGGGCCCTGGGAAGACGCAGAGACCCCACTGCCCGCCACGTGGCTCCCGTCCCCACTGCCCCCACTTCCTGTCATATGTGACTGTCACCCTGTGTGTGTTTTGAGTCAAGAGGCTGCAGCTGGATGACCACGACAGGCGGTGTGCGCCATGCCCTGCCCCCAGGGAGGCTGACTGTGTGAGTGGTTGCCCAGTAACGTCCCTGTGCCCACAGAGGCGTGGTCTCCTTCCCGTGCGGCTCGGGGCTGCTCCGGTTCTAGTGGCCCGACTGAGGGGGTCCCTGCTCCGGCGATGGCCCTGTGAACCCGCCGGGGTCCTGACTGTCAAATCGGTAAATTCAGGTGTTGGTAGCACTAGCCAGCCCGTGAGACAGAACATTCCGGCACACCTTGGCCCACAGGGTCTGGGAGACGGCTTGGGTGGAAACCAGGCGGTGGTGCACGTGGACAAGAAGGTGTGACCTTGACTCCCCGTGGGGGGCTAGAGTCACAGCGGGGATTTCTTCCCTCACCACGGTGGACTTTGGGGCGGGTCAGTCTCGGTGGGGGGGCATCCTGGGCGCTGTGGGGGGCTGAGCAGCCTCCCTGGCCCCACCCACCCGGTCAGATGGCCACAGACCTCCCACGACGCAGCCCCGCGGTCCCTGGGCGAGCGCCTGCAGGGAGAACATTTGGGCACTGTGGGCTGCAACAGGGGCCCGATCGTGGATGTCCTGTGTGTGTTTTCTGTTGGGAAGGTGGCAGCAGCCCCGTGACTTTGGCGAGCTGAACGTTTCAAGGTTTTGACTGTCAACCTTGGCAGTTCTTGCAGGAGAACAGCTTGTGCACAAAAAGAGCTGATAAGACCGTGCATTTCCACACGCCCGGGACAGGCCTGAAGTGGGTAGCCCAGCAGGGGGAGAGCAGTGCGCTCTGCTGAGCAGGTGGGGCTGGGTTTGCGCCACACGAGGGCCACTCCCGAGACAAAACGCTCAGCGGAGCTTTCGGCAGGAGTGCTCCAGAGCTCCCAGGAGAACAAGGCACCGTCAGAACAACACGCTCGGCTGTTCCAAGGTCACAGAGCTCTTCTGTACTCTCTGCCGGGAGCAAGGAGCCTGGAAAAGGCATGTCCTCCCCCTCCTCCCCCCGCCCCCGCACCGTGGACACGGGGGCGGGCATCCCGGGCACGGTGGGGGCTGGGCAGCACCCGACAACCACAGATGTCCCCAGACCCCGCCCGGTGTCCCCTGAGGCAAGACCGCCCTCCATGAAGAATCACAGATGTAACCTATTACATGCAAAAACTCATTTCCCCCGTGGCCCCATTTCGGGTGCTTGAGCGGGCCGGTGGTTGGTGCCTACCTTGCTGGAAATTGCAGCTCTGGACTCTGGACTCAGCTCCAAGACGGTGTCTCATCCACGTGGCTAGCCCCATGAGGGCCCGGACACCAGAGCCCGGGTGACTCCCGAGGTGAAAGGCCAGTGCCCTTGGGGACGGGGTCTGAGCTGTCGTGGGCAGCGGCCAGGCTGAGGGAACACTGGCTTGCCGCTCCGGGAGATGCTCATCGGCTCCCAGGCCCCAGAGCTTCCCGGCGGCCGACGACCCAGCCAGCGGTCAGGATCCCCATTACGGACACAGTGGGAGACAAGCCACTAGGGCAGGGTCCTCATCCTGCCCCCAGGGGACCCCGGGCCAAGTCTGGGGACATCTGTGGTTGTTTCCCCCATGGAGGGAGGAGTGCCTGCCGTCGAGGGGGTGGGGCCGGGGAGGCTGCCCCGCCCCCACAGCGCCTGGGACACGCCCCAGGGAGTGACCCACCTGCTGTCTGCAGAGCTGAGGCAGGGGAAGCCGCAGTGGGTCCCCAGTTCCTGCTAGGACATCAGCCAAGGGTTTCACCTGCTCTGGTCACTGCCAGTGCCCCAGAGCCCGGCCAGGGCACGCACTCAGAAACCCCTGCCTGGGGGAGGGACTTCGTCTGTGGGAGGGCTACCCTGTGCCCAGGCAGCAAGCAGGTGTGACACAGGACAGAAGCCAGGCCACAGGTGCTGCGGGGCAACACGGGCCGGAGTCCACGCCCCGGAGGCCCGGGGGGACTTCTGAGGGCTGGGGTCGTCCAGGTGAGCCCCAAAGGGAGGGCCGTGTGGGGCTGGAGCCAGCAGCTGCTGCTCCAGAAGAGAGAGGAGGGAAGGAAGGTTCCAGAAGCAAGACGAAGTCTTCGAGGTGCGGGTGCCACAGCCAGGCTGCCCACCCCCAATCTTGGGCCTTCACTTCTGTGCCACAGCGTCTGCTCTGGCCACAGGGCTACGCCCAGGTCCGGGGCGAGTTTGGGGGTGCAAGTGCCCAGCGCCCCCCCAGGGTCGCAAAGTCAGCCCTTCCCTCCTCCCCCCAGCAGAAGGGGCCAGCCGCAGATGCTGGTCCCAAACTGGGGAGGCTCGGGATCTGCAAGGCGGGGGTGAGGGGGCCTGGGACAGGGTGCCCAGGGGACTCTCGAGGCTGAAACGTCCTGGAGGACGGGACAGGGTGGTGACGGCGCTGCAGGAGGGGCGAGCGGAGGGCTGGAGGCACCCGAGCTGGGCTGCCCCTGCCTGCACCAGCCTCACCTCTGCCCGCACCCGGCTCAAGCCCGGCCCGCGGACCTTCTCTGCCCCCTCGTGGCCGCCAGGTGGAACTGCAGCACTCGGGCCCATACCCGCTGCCCCACACCCCAGGAGCCAAGCCCCCAAACTCCTGCTGGCCATTCAGCTCCGGCATCTGCTGGACGGCTGGTTCTGCCACCAAGGCAGGCGGCGGTGGCCTTCGCTCAGCGACACCCGGCTGCTCAGACATGGGAAAGCCTGTCCAGGCTCTCACTTGTCTGTCTGCCCACAGATGCCTCCCGCGGCGCCTGCCGAACAGGAGGTGGTCCGCGAGGGCCTCGTGAGTTACAACAGAGCCAGGGGAAGCCTGGCACCCGCTCCGAGGAGTCCCTGCGGGAGAGCCCCTGCCAGGCCCGCTCGCGTCGAGCTGGCTCGCCGAGTCACCCCGGGTCCCTCCACCAGCGCCCCGCCCCTCGCCACGCTGCGCGGTGCCCCCCACCCCAGCCCGCACGGGTGAGTCAGACCCATCGGTGAGTCCACATCCGAGATTTAAGTGTAAGAGATGCAATCCGAACAAAACGCAGGTGAACTGCTTTCTAGCATCTTGAAATTTGGGGGGACGCCAAAGAAAACCCAAAGGCGAGCGCCGGTGTCCTCAGTCTGTAGGAGAAAGCCCACAGTGAGAACAGGGAACGACCCACTCAGAGCAGTATTCACAGCGGGGGGACTGACATCAACCAGCGTCCACGCAGAGAAAGACCGAGAGCTCAAACACGACGTGTGAAGAGCTCAAGGACGTCGCCGATGACGGGGAGAGACACCCCCGGGGAGGTCAGTAAGGTCGCCCTCTTACAGAAGGCTCGGCTGGGGGGAAGGCAGAAATCCCACACCCTGACCCAGCAGCACTGGAACGTGCCCGGCTGCTCAGACGGCCGGGGAGATGGCCCTGGAGACCGGGCACTTGCGGAGGGCGAGCGGCTGTCGGAACGGGGAGACCACGACACCCTGATTCTCTCGCTCTCTCGCACTCATGGCAAACCTGAGTACGGGAGCTCACCCCTGACGACAACAGGCCCAGGATGCACAACGTTTGCGCAAACACATTCATTGCAGAATGTAAAAAGAGAGAAAAACTGGAAAACAAACACCCCCACAAACCAATTAAGTCAACTGTAAAATTATTTTAAAAGGTGTGACTAACAATTTGCCTGTGATGTGGAATGCCAAGCTGGCGTCAGGAGAGATGAGGGAAACACAGGTTTCCTGACAAGGGAAAGCAGCCCATCAGGCAGAAGGAGCACATTAAAGAATAAATCCTATTTATCCAGAATCAAGCGTGTGGATGGAACTCATAGAAGAATAGGGGGAGAACCCTCCCCAAGACGCCAGCATGCCGTCACCAGATGGGGGCTCCAGCGGCCTTGCTTCTCCTTTGCCTGCATTGTCCTTTCTATAGGACGTCCGTCCACCTCCACCAGGCCGGCTGCTGGAGGTCTCCAAGCACCCCCCTGGCTGACAACTCTGTGACATAAATGCCGCACTGGAGATCACCTGTGTGGGACCCGCTGGGCACCCACATGTCACACCCGGCCCGAGGCTCCCATCGCGGCTGCTGGCCTCTGTCCTCAAGGAGGGCATCTCTCCTGAGTGAAGCCAAACCACATCCCCTGTCGCCTTACTGAGGTGCACGTTACGGGCCCTAAAACTCGCCCGCTGGAAGCATTCAAGGCGAGGAGTCCCTGGTGAGGCCGCCAGCTCGTCCGGCCACCCCAGTTCCTGGCGCACACCCACAGCGAGTCCGCATTCCCACCCCAGCCCCTGACGGCCAGTAAGCAGCTTCCCCGTCCCTGCAGACGGGCCTTTTCTAGAAACTTCACAGAGACAGACCTGCGGATGTGCTTCTCCAGGGTCTGCCTGCTCCTCTAACGTTTTTTCACTTGAACACATGTGCTCACCCAGCTTGGGAACATCCAACATTTATAAAGACAGCCATCCAACGTCCCAATGTCCCTCCAACGTACTGACAACCGAACCACAACAGTCGTCAAAGCTCCGTGAGAACTTCCGCTGGAACCTGAAATCGACTCTAAAGACCATGGGACAGAGAACACCGCACGGGAGTGCCAGAGCCCTTCGTGGGCGGGCGGGAGGGAGCCTGGGGGGCCCCCGCAGGCCGCTGGCGCCTCCCCCGGCTCACTGAGGGATAAAAGCCACTCAACAGCCTTTGAGAATGAGACCAACAGACGGACGGACAGACGGACGGAGTTCAGAGAGCAAGATCTGAGCTCAGAGTCCTCCCGAGGCCGCGCAGTGCCCCCCAGTCGCCAGCACGGGCGCCAGGTTTGGGAGACCCGGCACGCCCAGGGACGCGGCTCTGCTCCCGGCAGCGGCTCGGGACGGGCTACCTTCCACACCAAGCCAAGCTCCTCACTCTCTCCCAGGCCCAGAACAGCCAACCGAACCCCACGTTCACTTCGACTGCAAGGAAGAAAATATCACAGCACTGACCTGTGCACAGGGCTGAGCGGTCTTCGGCTCCGAGGTTCAGGACCCACACGTCCGCTCCCTGGAAGAAAAACAGAAGGAACACTTCACTGGGGCATCGCTTGGTCAGAAACACGCGTCCATCAGGGGCAGCAGTGAAGAAGGGTCTCGCGCTCAGGGGCTGACTGCCATAAAGACCATTCTGGGGGTCCTGCCTTGTGGCTGCCCTGCCAGCCTGGGGGACAGGCCTCCTGGTGCAGAAGTGGGACTTAAGAAGGCAATTTTCTGGGGCGTCTGGGGGGCTCCGTCAGTGGAGCGTCTGCCTTCGGCTCAGGTCATGATCCCGGGCTCCTGGGATCCAGCCCCGTGTCAGGCTCCCTGCTCAGCGGGAAGCCTGCTTCTCCCTCTCCCACTCCCCCTGCTTGTGTTCCCTCTCTCGCTGTGTCTCTCTCTGTCCAATAAATAAAAGCTTTAATAAGAAAAAAAAAAAAAGGAGGCAATTTGCCAGAAAGGTCTGTGAGAAGTTTGCAAGGTCATCCCTGCTAAATTTTCCAAAGGCTCCCAAACTCAGTGGATGAAAGCGTCGGATGATCACGTGACCTTTCGTGCTCTGTAAAGACATTTCCCCACATCACTTGACCCCCATGGTCACTCTGTGAGGAAGAGGTGGAAACGGAGTCAAGCCCCACCCCAGGGCACCCCTTAACTCATGGGGGTCGGCCTAAGGAGACACGAGGACCAAATGCAAGGTGAGGTCCTGGGTGGGGTCCCAGGGCAGGAAAAGGACATGAGGAGCAAACTGCTGAAATCTGAACAGAGTGGAGCTGGGTTCATGGAAGTGCGTGGTGGCCACAAATGCACCGTGCGTCCGGAAGGCGTGGCCCCACGGGGGAGACTGAGCAATGGGCAGACAGGAGCTCTCTTTGAAACTCTCCTGAAAATCTAAAATCATTTTAAAATTAAAAGGTAATTTAAAAATAACTCAATTCTGGGGCACCTGGGTGGCTCCGTCGGTTAAGCATCCGACTCTTGTTTTCAGATCAGGTCATGATCTCGGGGTCGTGGGATCGAGCCTCGTTTCAGGCTCTGTGCTCAGTGAGGAGTCAGTTTGGAATTCTCTCTCCCTCTGCTCCTTCCCCACACACTCTCTCTCTCAAATAAGTACATCTTTTTAGAAAATAACTCAATACAAAGATTGAAACGCTGGTCCCCTTCCTAGGAGTCCGGGGCACTTTGCAGTCAGCAGGGGCTGGGAGGGAGACTGATATCCCCACCGTCACCTGCAGGTGGCGCCGCGGGCTCAGAAACGCCTCAGTCCCGCCAGCGGAGCGGCTGGAGCCCCAAGCTGGGGTGGGGGGCGGGGGAGGGGGGGGAGCTGCTTTGGCCTAGAGGCCCTGCCAGAGGGCCCTGGACCGCCAGGCCGACCTGCGGGGATGAGAAACTAACGGAGCAGTGTGCCACCGACCCCGGAGGCCGAGACTTGCTGCAACCTTGCAGGGGCCGTCTGTGCACATGATTCTTCAGGATTTTATTTCTGAGTCAATTAAAGACCACAAGACGTTGCAGAACGAGTGCAGAAGCAGAGCTGCACCCGGGTGACTCCTTAGACAACCAGGGGACACTGTCAAAGCTGGCCAAGGCCTCGTTCCCTAGACGTCTCACTGAGGTGGGGTCTCCCGACACAGAGGGCGCAGTAAAGTGCTCTTCCACATTTTCAGAGCTGTGCAGCCACCACCACTAGCAACATCAGGGCTTTTCATCACCCCTAAATCATCCCCGTCCCTGCCAGCTGTCATCACCCCCACCCCAAGCCCCGGCCCCCACAAGCCCCCTTCCCGTCCGTGGAGGAGCCTGGTCTGGGCGTGTCACGCGTGGACTCCCACCCTGTGGGGCCTCCTGTGTCTGGTTCCCTCCCTGTGCATCATCGGCACGTGGGGGCGCCTCACTCCTGCTGGCGGCCGGGCGACCTGCCCATGCGTGGGGGACACACTGTGTGTATCCGTTCATTCCTGATGGGACACTTGGGTGTCTCCACCTCCTGGCCACTGTGAACATGGTGGCACGAATCCTTTCAAAGACGGTTTCTCACTCTCCGCCTTCACGTGCACCCACTGCCATTCTCCCCGCCCCAACCCCGGAACACCAGCCCTGCACTTGGATGTGAGCACACAGGCGGCCACCACAGATGCCCCCACCTTGGCTGCGCTCAGCCCAGGCCAGCGGGAGCAACACATCCCTGCAGCTCCGTCCCGGGGCCCATGACCCCGCAGGCTGCCAGGTGCACTCGCCGGGGCCCGGCTGTCCCTGTGACCTTCACCCAGGCAAAAGTGCTGCACTTTCACTCTCCCCATCAAAAGCAACCACAAGCCCGCCGGGACGGCCAGCAGCAGGACGAGGAGCTGGGACCCGGCAGCAGGACCTGCTTCAGAATGTGCAGAGCTGGCCGCCCAGTGAAATGGAGACCCCTGGTTCAAAAATTAACGCCAAACTTGAAGAGAGCGACGGCAGAGCCTGTCGACCCCATGCAGACCCCACGCAGACCCCGACCTGAGGCCCCGCCGGGGAGGCACAGGACGCAGACCTCAGACACACACAGAGGAAGCTCTGGAGGCAAGTGCCGGTGCCGAGGGAGAGATAAATCACACCCGGAAACGGACAGTTTCCAGTGGCGGCCATCAGGGCACGGGGGTCGGAAGGACTACCGACGCTTCCTTTCTCTTTTCCTTTCCTTTCCATGGACGTCGGTTTCACCGACCATGACCTTCACCCTTTCTGAGTGTCCAATTCAGGGGCTTCTAGGGTATCTGCAAGGTCGTGCAGCCCAGGACGTGGTCCGTGGCCCCCGAGGAGCCCCCGGGCCCGCTAGCACCGCCAGCATCGCAGGGTCCAGTCCAGTGTCCCAGGAGGGGTGAGACCCCGCCGGGGAGGGGCCGCACCTGTTCTGCTGGCCGCGTGCTTCACCGCGCCCCGCGCACACAGCCCGCACGGTGACCCCGGGGTTTGCTGACCCCCGGTCAGTGCTGAGGAGCTGGGCGAGACCAGGTCACCCCCACAGAGCGGGGTGACAAGGGCCAGGCCCCCCGGGCTTGCCTGTGACACGGGAGGGGCCGGCACCCGGCCGCGGGCCGAGGGACGGGCACAGGGGACGTGAGCACAAGTGGGTCATGCGGGCCGCGCTCTCAGTGGCATCATTGGCCGATGGGAAAGGGAAGGCGAAACATGCCATCGCAAGCCAAGCGTGCCCGACGGGCTCCCACCAGTAATTTCCCGGTGGTTCCTACTGCCCTTGTTATTCTGAAGCCTCCGAACGGCGAGTGGGGGACACGGGCAGTGGGACCCTTAGCTCCCAACCCTGGAGATTTGAAACTGCCCAAAGCAGGGCCGAGAAACCGGATGCGAGGGGAAATGACAGGTCGACCTCTGAGGAAGGAGTCGTGTTGGGCTGCGCCCCTCAGAGCCCATTGTCAGCATCTCCGGAGCAGGGAGCCCGGGAGCCAGCCCCAGCTGACACAGGACACCTCGACACAGGAAGGCATGTCACAACCCACTTGGCTTGATCAGAGCTCCATCAGAGGGATTTCTCCAGAGGGCTGGCACAGCCCTGCTGTGTGCTATTGTCCCTCCCTCTAGAATCAGGGTACCCTCCTGCCCGGCACTGCGGGTCATTCTCTGGGGGTGGCAGGGGGCATCCTGGGAACCGGGGGGGGAGGGGACCGAGCAGCCTGCCCCACCCACTCGATGCCAGGACAAGCCCAGCCATGACGACCACAGAATCCCTGCAGGGAAGGAGGAGGAACTCTGCCTGACAGCCTGCACCCCAGCTTCCAGAAGCTTCTACGTGAGGTTCTGTGCCCAGCTGGACACGCTAGCTCCTGACGGCTGCCCTCTCTGAGGGCCCTGTCCCCCCCTTGGGGGGTGAATCCCTTTTTGGGTAGAACCCTGTTATCAGTCTCCGGGGTGGGGAGGAGTGGGGCAAAGTGTGAGCCAGAATGTTAACTAGGACTTCGGTTAACGGCCACGTATCAACATTGGCTCCTCGATGACAACAAACGTGCCACACTAAAGCAAGGTGACGACAACAGGGAAATGTGGCCAGGGCAGGGGCTGTGCGGGAACTCTATGTCCTGCTCCATTCTTCCATGAACCTAATGCTCTTCTAAAAAGCAGTCTATCAAGAGAGGGTCTTGAAGAGACAAATTAGAATTCCGATTTTAGAAAGGAGGAAGGGAGCGGGGAGGGGAGAGGGAGCCCGTCTTAGGCCAGATGATCACTAAGTGGTCACGTTTCCCCCGTGACCCCTTCGACAAGCCGTCATGAGCCAGGCCGGGAGAGAAGTTGGGTCAGTCCTGGCCAAATGCATTCCTACTTTTTCCCCCAAAGCTCTTTCGAGGATTGTTAATATAGTTTGGTGAGGATCAGCCTCTCTGAGTGCTCAGGCCTGGATTAACCTCCACCGGAGCCATGCCCGGGCCCAGGGACCAGAGGGATCAGAGCCCTAATAGAATCAGCCCCAAACCACCGCCCTCAGATTACTCCCAAATCCCATTTGGCCGACGGAAAGGATACTGTGGCTGGTGATGAGCTGATTTCTGCAAGACGGCACCAAGCAGACATCCCTGTCCAGGACACCCATGAGGCCGGACACCATCAGGGTCTAATGCCAGGGGCTGTGGCACCGACGCGGCCCTACCGTCAGCAGCGACTCCCTGACGTCTTCACCTAGATGTCTAGTCCACCATCACAGGGTTCTGAGGGTGAGCCCTGAGCAGCAGTGGACTTTTCTTGTTTTCCCAACATCTATCGACCTAATCATCTGGGGAGACCCAGGAGCCCAGTGGGACATGAGAACTTCAACGAGGGGAGAGCAGCCTAACAACAGGGGTGAGAAAATGAAATCCTTGGGATTTCGCGAATTAGCACCGCGTAAAGGCAGCACGGAGTTTCTGAAATTGGACGAAGCCACAGCCTTTACCTCCTTCCCTCTGAAGCAGGGCCTCTCCCTGCCCCCGCAGCACCGCTGACGCTCCGTGGGGCCTCCCGGGCGCGGTGGGGGGCGTCGGGCAGCACCCCGCGACCCTGCTCGCTCAAGACCAAGAGCACCCCAGTCGTGAGGAGCCCGATATCCGCAGGCACCTCCCCAAAGCCCCCCCATTGAGACGGGCCGCGCGATCGGGCAGAGGACAGAGCTCCCCCTGCCAGGGATACAGGTGACTTGTCTGTAAATGAGCGGGTGGGCCCCGGGCACGGGAGCCCCCTCGACGTCCCACGCGGACACCCCCCGCGTGCTGCCGGAGCCCGCAGCGCGCCCGCCTGGAGGCTGGATATAGCAATGCAGCGCCGTCCTTCACGCACTGCAGCGAGCAGCCCGGCCTTCTCGTCACCACAGCAACCATCTAAATTTGTCACCCTGACGTGGCTCTGATTGCAAATGAAGGGGGAGGAGAAGCCTGGGGTTCAGGACGGTGGGGAGGTGCCCAGAGGGGAGGGGACGCGGCGGACGGCGGGCTCCGCCTGGACACCCCTGACCAGACAGCACACGAGGGCACAGTGTGCTTGACCCTGGGGGTAAAGGTCTCCGGGAGCCAAGTACGAGAAGAAAGAAGGTGGAGGGGGTGCTGCTGCCCGGTGATCTGGGGTCCGTGGTGGCCCGGAGGCCTGCCCAGCCCTCCCCCCACATGACCCAGGCTGGGGGGGGCATCCGGGCTTATTCTGCTCTTACATGGGGGCGGGAATCTGACTCGATTTTCTCCAAGTAATTAACACAGGGTCTTCTCCCCCCAGAATCTGGGGGGCACGGCCGCCACGGCTGGTCATTCTTTGCAGGGGTGTCCTGGGCGCAGTGGGGGGCCCAGGGGCATCCCTGACCCCCGCTCCCTCGATGCCAGGAGCCCCCGGCTGTAATGACCACAGGTGTCCCCAGACACGGGGCAGGACGGCTCCCCTGTGCGAGGTCATCAAACCCCCACCACCTGGCATCGCGACATATGGACGGACGGGCAGTTGATCTGGGAGAGGACCAGTGTCTGAACGAAAGGAGAGAGGGAAACAGAGAAAAGAAAAGACAGTCTGTAGAAACAGATTTCTTTTTCCTCTCAGAATTAAAATGGTGACACAGTCCCATGGGAGGGGCTGGGTGGGACACGTACTCTCACACCTGACAAGCTGCCATCTGGGCTGACTTCCCAGCTCACGGCCTCCTCCGTGTCTCAGTTTCCGCATCTGTAACGCAGAGAGGACAGGGGAACCTGCCCCACGAGTGCTTTCCAGATTAAACAGCTGAAAATCGGGGGGCGCCCGGGGGGCTCTGTGGGCGGAGCGTCTGCCTTCGGCTCAGGTCACAATCCCGGGGTCCTGGGATCGAGCCCTGCGTCTGGCTCCCTGCTCTGCGGGGAGGCTGCTTCTCCCTCTCTCTGCCGCTCTCCCCCTGCTGGTGATCTTTCTCCCTCTCCCAAATAAACGAATACAATCCTTTAAAAAAAAATAAACAGCTAAATATCTACAAGACGTTTCCCTCAGCACCTGACACTGTGGATAGCACGCACGTGCGTTCTCGTCGGAGCGTCTGCATTCCCTAAGACGTGTCCGAGGGACTCACACGCCACACCTTCTTCGTCACTCAGAACCTGGGGGGCCGGCTTCGTTGACAAGACCGGGGCCCAGCAAAGCGCTCCCAGGAAGGGCCAGATGGTCAATACTTTTGGTGTTGGGAGGCAGGTGTTCTCTGTCGTTGCTACTTGACCTGGCTCTGGGAGACAAACGGGTGCAGCCATGTGCCAACAAAACTTTATTTACAAAAGCAGGAGGCCAGGGTCCGGCCCGCAGGCTGCAGCTTGTGACCCCGGACCAGAAGACGGTCTGTTGAAACGCTGTCTCAGCCAAGAACACTCACAGCCAGGCGCCGCTGCGGAGAGTCCCGATCTCATCCCCAGACTAGATCCTGCGTGGGTCACACGGGGAAGCTCCACGCCGCCCCAGGCCGTCCCCCAGAAAACGATCTCAGACTGTCCCACCACACAGAACACTCACAAACGCAGAGCTGCCCCTTTTAAGTTCCTAAGAGGGTGGCTGCTTTCTTATCACCTTGAGAAAAATCCATCCCCCAACTCGGTGGTAAATACCTCATCTTTACCGACTGGCTGGCAAGCCTCGGCCGCAAAGGGCACCCGGAACGTCTAGACCTGCTGAGCAAAATTACCACCGGTAACAGCCCACAGGACACCACCCCTCCACCCGGGAGTGGGACACAGATCGTGTGCGTGGAAAGTCTGAGAAACCGCCACAGCCCAGCAGGGCCTGAGACGTGACGAGTGAATGTCACGTGGGGTCCTGGATGAGGTTCTGGGGCAGAAAAAGAGAATCAGGGGGGGAAAGGAGGGAAATCCGAGGTATGGAGTTCACTTAATAACACCATACCGACACTGGATCTCTTATCCGTGACAAATGTCCCACACCGAGGGAAGATGGTGACCGCGGGGGCCTGGGTGTGAGCTCCGTGGGAACCCTGCGCTGCCTTCCCCATTTCTCTGGGGATCTCAAACTATTCTAAAATGAAAGTTTACTGAAAGAGAGAAAAGAGAAGAGTGACGACAGGCAATTAGCTGCTGATGCCGGGGAACGCTTCGGTGTGTGACTGAGGGCACATGAAGTCCCTGTGACAGCACCTAATAATGACACGATTATATAAAACCTCGAAGAGAAAGACGCTAAAAACAGGATATGCTAATCAACAGGGGAAGTGTGCTCTGATGACAGGAACAGGGGGTGGCGGAAGACAGGTGGCTGAGCGGTTCCCCTTCCCCCGGCCCGGGGCAGCCAAGGTGGAGCCACCACAGGCTGGCTGCAGCAAGCCTCTGTGACACCGCAGGCCGACCCGGGCACCGTGGCACATTCACTCGGGAGGCCTGCTGAGTGTGCAGCCAGCGCCCGGGCCTGGAGGAGGGCAAAGGTTTTACGGATGGAGAATTCTGGAAAATCAGAGGGAAGCTGTAGGCCAAAGAAAGAAACACAACTAAAAGGGAGCGGCATCCTGGTCTTTGCACGTGACCTTATTAGACACTTTCATCTACACCAGGGTCTCTCCCCCTTTGGGCCCACAGACATTCGGGGCTGGTTCATTCTCCGCAGGGGCGTCCCGGGTGCCGTGGGGGCTGACCAGCAGCCCTGGCCCCGCCCACTCCATGCCAGGAGCACCCCCAGTCGTGACGACCACAGACGTCCCCAGACGTCACCTGGTGTCCCCTATAGGCAGAATCACCCCAGAGGAGAACTACCATCCATCCTACGGTACCTAACAATCTACATGCAGCCCACAAGGAGTATAATTATCCCCATTCCACAGATGGGGAAACTGAGGCTCGGAGAGGAGAGGAACCCAGCCTGAGAAGAAGAAAGGAACAGTCATGTGTCAAATACCACTTTTAATAAGGAGAGGCCTCTAAACTGGGAAGGAAGCAATGCTGATCTGTCCGGGACTGGAGGCCAAATCTGGCCCACCACTTGCTTTGTAAATAAAGTTTTTATTCAAACACAGCCACGCCCATTCACTTATGCACCATCCACGGCACATCTCTACCTACAAAGGCAGAACCCGGTAACTGCAACAAAGACCGCTGGCCAGCAAAGCTGAAAACACCTACTCTCGGCTCCTTCACAGAAAGTCTGCGGACTCCTCACGGAAGAGCCTACCTCGCCGCTTCAAGGCCCTGCAGGGTTTCCTTTGCAGACTCTCAGGCGATGCGCCAGGGACCGTTCTGCAGAAGGAAGGCTCACGACAGAAGCAGCCTCCCTGTTAGTGAAGCAAACCTGGCCTGCTTCTGTTTGGGTCTGGCCCCGGAGACCTGCCCCGTGCTCCCTTCCAAGGCCAGAAGAGGGCCTGCCCCTCCCCATCCGCCTTCCCAAGAGCGCGTGTCACCGCAGCTGTGGGGACTGTCGGGTGAGTGGCAGCGGGCAGCACGCCAGCCCGTCTGCCTTCGAGGCCCCGGTGCGGGCGCTGTGCTGTCCCCTTGGCCCTGCTCTCACGTGGGGCGCGGCGGAGGCTTCTGCTCCGAGCTCTGCTGCTCGCCTGACTCTGCAGGGCAGCCCTGCGGCCTCCGGAGCGTAAAACGTCCTGAGTGAGGATAAGCCATCCTCCCGGAGCTCCAGCTGCCTCAGCACCACTCTGGGTCCTGGGGTTGAGACCCATGGAATGTTCTGGAATCTGAAGGTCACCTTGCTCCACGCTTTCCCCCCTCCAGCACGGTGGGCACTGGGGGCAGGTCGCTCCTGGGGGGGTGGGCACTCTGGAGGGTGGGCGCCATCCCTGGCCCCACCCACTCAACATCAGGACCACCGCAGCCATGACCATGAAAAACGTCCCCAGATGAAACAGCTTGCTCTCTGCAAGTGACTCCTGGATGGACACACGGGACCTGCCTCCAGCCAACACTCGGAGGCTGAATGAACCAGGGGGCTCAGTGGTGCCAGAAACCCAGAACTCGGGTGCAGGAACCCTGAGACCGTGAGACGGTCCACGCCCAGCAGGTCCCACACACGCGGTCCGCTGGGGCTCTGTCTTTCCCTAAAGCTTGCGTCCTTCCTGATCCGAGCCTCGCCAAATGTGTGCGTTTCCCGGGATGGCTGTAACCAACGACCACAGACCGGTGGCTTAAAACCGCAGGCACTTCTCCTCTCCCACCTCTGGGGCCGGAAGCCCGAGACCCAGGCATGGTGGACCTCGAAGCCTGAGGCCACCAGATGCCAGCAGCCCTGAGCCCCACAGGGCCAGCAGCGGCCAGCCGTGTCCTTCACGCAGACCACAAAGCGCTCCCAGGTAACTTCCCCCCCTGCACCCCAACAGGCTTTCCCGACAGACAGCTGCCTTCTGCGGGGCTGTGCGTGGGAGTGAGCTGTCACGGGGACATTCCCCCGGAAGGGAGGAAGGTCATGGCGGGGGTGAGAGGGTGGGGTGTGCCACACTCCAGTGGCCCGTCCTGGGGTCACAAGTGTGAGACGGGCCGCAGGGCAGGCAGGTGGTGACAGTGTGGGGTCCTGGAGGGAGGACACCTGGCTCGCTCTGTCACCACATGGGACGTGGTCTGATGTCATCAGCTCTTCCAAGCACCCTGAGGGGCCGGGAGGTCTTTCATTATAAAATCTCCTGATTTTTAAATGTTGACAGTAATTCACATTTTAAAGCCCCTGGGTTCTGGCTCAGGCAGGGGATCAAGGTCAACACCAACTGTAGAGAGCGTGAGCCCCTCTGTGCATTTTTACCCAAAACCACAACTCTAGCTGGACTGCGAGAAAACACCAGGCAGACCCAGGTCTGGGATGCTCTGCAAAGATCCTGACCTGTCGTCTGCATGACTGCCCAGGCATCAAAGACAAGGAAAGTCAGAGAAACTGTCTCAGCCCAAAAGGGCCTCAGAAAATGTGACAACTAAATGTCATGTGGGGTCCTGGGGCAGAAAGGGGACATTTTTTGGGAGATGGGGAAGAATATGGAAATCTAAGCATGGACCTTAATTAACATAATACACTGATATGGGTTCAATAATTGTGACAAATGTACCACACTGATGTAAGATGCTAATACCAGGGGGCACTGGGTATGGGCTACGTGAGAACTCTCTGTAAAATTTTTTTTCTGTAAATTGAAAAGTATACCAGGGAAGTTTATTTTAAAGAAAGGTTGCAAAGTGCAAACTAGGTGCATTGCTGTAACACACTGCGGAATGTTCACGATTGCCTTATAACTTGCTGTTAAAGGCTCAACGTGTCTTCCAAACTCAATGGGCTTGTCCTCAGAAACTGCCGGAATGGTCAAGCTCCCAGGCGTGAGGACAGGGTTTAGTCTATGAACCAGCAGACCCAAGGAGAGCAATGGCAAAAACGGTTAGAAGCTGGGGAGCTCTTGGGGGACATGAGACCAGCTCTTCAGGGCACAGAGGGGTGCAGAGGTCCCCGGCCCCTAGCAGCCTCCCAGCCAAGAAGGGCCTCGAAGCCGTATCGGTGGGCACCACTCCCTGGTGGTAACAGTGACGGCAGCTGCCCTCTGAGCTGAGGCCCCGAGGGTCTGGATGCCACTTCACCCTCACACCAATACGGCTGCAAGGTCTGGAACTACTTCCTTCCTATTTCGTTAAGGAAAAAAGCTGTTTGGGGTTTTTCTTTAAAGCTAAACAAAGCACAAAATACTACCCAAAGCCAGTAAGAGGAAAGGGAAGAATTCAAACTCAGGTTTTAACTCTAAAGTTCACGAAGGGAGACATCTGGTGTAACCCAGTGGATCCCCTCACTGGAGACACTGGGAGTGCTCATGACATGGAAGGGGTAGGGCCAGGGTGCTGCTCAGCCTCCACAGAGCCCAGGATGGCCCCCAAACAATGACTCAGCCCTAATGTCCACAGTGCCTAAGGGGTGAGCCCCTGATGGCCAGGGAAGGAGTAAGAGCTTATCATATACCCAGTCCTATACGTGCTAACTCTGTAAGAGACCCAAGACACGGGTAAGTACAAAGAACTGTAGACCAGTACATCGGCCAGCACAAGCCATCTGAGTTACATTTTCTTGAAAAGATACATTTGTACATGTTCTCGGATATGCAAAGGGGAAAGTATTCTAGAAGAAAACACCAGAATTGTTAATAGTTAAAACAGTGAGTAGGATGGAGGGGTAGGAGGTTTATTCTTTGTTTTATGCCTTTACGTATAATTTGAAATTGTATTTACCATAAGCATAATTGATAATTCAAAAATTACTTGTACTAACTGGGGATTTTTTTTTTAAGATTTTATTTATTTATTTGACAGAGAGACAGAGATCACAAGTAGGCAGAGAGGCAGGCAGAGAGGCAGGCAGAGAGTGGGGGGGAAGCTGAGCAGAGAGCCTGATGCGGGACTTGATCCCAGGACCCTGAAATCATGACCTGAGCAGAAGGCAGAGGCTTAACCCACTGAGCCACCCAGGCGCCCTGAGGATTTGATTACATTAATTATCTAGACCAAAATGTCAGTAGTGCCTAGGTTGAGAAACCCAGATGCATGGAAAATATAATTTACAGAAATGACCACTGAAGAAGTGATATGTTAAAGATTACTTCCCCAGAGAAAGGAGGCAGAGAAAGGGGAAACCTGAGAAAGCCTCCTGATTAGGAGGGAAAAACAAAGGCAACCATCAATTCAGACCAATATGTGAGACAGAAAGAGCACAGCTGGGGATAGAAGATGACATCCAAGTTATGAAATCAAACAAACTGGCAGCTATGGACTCCCCCTGAGGGCAGATGAGGGCAGATTTCAATTCAAGTGCGCAGCCCAACCTGTACTTTAAAGTCTGCTCCAGGGGCACCTGGGTGGCTAGGTTGGTTAAGCTCTGCCTTTGGCTCAGGTCATGATCCCAGGGTCCTGGGATCAAGCCTCATGTTGGGCTCCCTGCTCAGCAGGGAGTCTGCTTCTCCCTCCCCCTGCTTCTGTGCTCGATCTCTCTCTCTTTCTCTCAAATAAATAAAATCTTAAATAAAATAAAGTCTGTTCCATGGGGGCCTGGGTGGCTCAGACAGTAGAACATGTAACTCTTGATCTCAGGGTCATGAATTCAAGCCCCATGTTGGGTGCAGAGATTAAAAATATAACCTTAAAAAGAAAATGTCTGTTCCATGGAAATTGAGTCCATGTGGAGATCAAGTCCATGTGGAGCTCAGCTCAGGAATCTGCTTCCTAGTAAGGTGGTACGATCATATGCGGTCAATGAGCAGGCAACCCCACCTGCACCCACACAAAGGAGACTAGTGCCCCCACAAAAAGCAGGCACCATACACAACACCTCCACACATAACTTATCGGGTACTGACCATAAACTTTCTAGAAAAGCAAACTTGAAGCTTTTAACTCTGAGCTTTCGGCCTCAGTAAGTAGTTCCTTAATTATAAAGGAAAAAAAAGGGTTTTTTTTCTCTGCCATTTTTATTTTACATTCTATCATTGGCATTTTCATTTTTCCTTTTTTAAAAGAGATTTTATTTAATTATTTGAGAGAGTGAGAGAGAAAGTGAAAGGGAGACAGCATGAGCGGGGAGGAGGAGCAGAGGCAGAGGGAAAACCAGGCTTCCTCGCCAAGCAGGGAGCTTGATGCAGCGCTCAATCCCAGGCCCCCAGGATCATGACCTGAGCCAAGGTCAGACACGAACTGACTGAGCCACCCACATGACCCAATCATTGGCATTTTCTAAGTATTCTTTGAAAAGTTTTTTTTTTATGGCCGCCCATATATTTACATCGAGTTAAAATAATATATTGATGAACCAACTTCCTTATTATTTGGGTATTTAGACTGTTCCCAATTTCTGCTTTACAAGTAATGCTAAACGAAACATTGTTACGCCCATCTCTAATTACTTTCTTGGTCTACATTTTTAGAGATGGCATTATGGGATCAGAGAGCATTAAATATTTTTAAGGTTCTTGACAACATGCCACTAAGTTATTGTTGAGAAAGATTACTCATTTTTTACGATCCTCCTGTCCACACTTTTGTCAACACTGGTATTATTTTCGATGACTCCTCACCTATTCTAAAGGTGAAAAATAGAATCTTCTTTATTTTTCAATAAACTTTTTTACTTTGGAATATGTTCAGATTTGCAGAAGAGTTGTTAAGATAATACAGATAGTTCCTACATCCCTCACCCAGCTTCCCTTAATGTTAACAACTCATATAACCAAGCTACATTTGTTACAACCAAGACAACAACATTGCTACGTTACTATTTTTTTGTCTTTATGCTTTTTTTTTTTTGTCTTTTGCTACGTTACTATTAACCAAACCCCACAGTTTACTCAGATTTCACTAGTTTTTCCACTCATGGCCCTTTTCTGTTCTAGAAGCCCATCTAGCACACCACATTGCATTTATCACACCCTCTGTACATAGTCCCTAATCCTTAGAACAACCCTATAACCTAAGGTTTGACATCTCCATTTTGCTAAGATGAGGGCTCAGAGAGGTTAAGTGACTTGTGAAAGTCACACAGCTGGTGAGCAGCATGGCCTGAAAGACTCCAGACCCAGGAATATCACAAGCATGATTTCCTCTCTCTCATTCCACCCTCACCTCCTTCACGTGCAAAGGCTGGTCTAGAATTCCCCACTAACAAATGAGGTGATCCAAGCAAGTGATATAAGGTAGGTAATTAACCCATGGGACAGAATTAAGTCATTAATTCTTCCCTTCAAACCGCCACCCTGGGGAAACTATTTCAAAGCAATATGCCATCTCGTGACGTTTCTGGAAGCATCCTCAGGAATCACCTTTGGAGAGAGCAAATATCTTATACCTGGGAAAGAGGGTCCCACAACTTGGCAATGACACCGGCCACTCAACCCAAACTGGCCTGTTCCTGTCGGGGCCTCCACCTTACTCACCACTGAGTGACCTCGGGCTGGGCAGAAGGTCCTCAGACGGTCTCCCGGTGATCCCCACCCCTGGTCCCCACGTCTTGTGTCGGCACCTGCCCGAGTGTAGGCAGGACCTGTGGCTTGCTTCCAACCTCCAGCAGCCAAAAAAACCTGAGAGTTACCTGGAAAGGTAACAGCCCATGAGAACCTTCTCCGGGCCAGCAGCCCCACGAGTGGGCTTGGAGGCAGAGCCTGTCCCAGCTGAGACAAGTCCACGGGCCAGGCCGACAGCTGGATCGCCACCTGAGAGACCCTGAACAGCAGACCCAGCTAAGCTGCACCGGGATCCCTGACCCACAGAAATGGGGAGACAGTAAACACGTTTCCAGCTGCTAAGTTTGCAGTGATTGGTTACGCAGCGTTAGCAGATACACAGAGGCGGTTTGCCAAATTCAGATCTACCCTCAAAAGATAAAAACGTGGGGGCGCCTGGGTGGCTCCATCGGTTGGCTGTCCAACCCGTGCTTTTGGCTCAGGTCCGGATCTCACGGATCGTGGGACTGAGCTCCAAGTCAGGCTCCACGCTCAGTGGGGAGTCTGCCGGAGATTCTCTCCCTCTGTCCCTCCCCTACCCACCCACGCATGCACACGCTCTCTCTAAAGTAAAATCTTTGGGAAAAAAGGACAAAAATCTGAAATGTATCGGAAACCTACAATATATCTGAAAACACAAGAGCGGCACCAGCCCACTCTCGGAGGCGTTCGCCACGGCAGCACGTCGGAACCGCACATTCTCCCAAGGTGATTGGTCGCGCGGAGGACACCTGCTTCGATGTGCAATGTGAGGGTGGTGAAGAAAACACAGATTTCCTCGGCCCATGTTCCTAACTCAGATTTCTTGCGCTCAGCAGCCCATACGCCATCAGGCAGTTTTTGTGCGTTACGGGGTTTGAAAGTGTTCTGTTGTATCCCACCAAAGAGAAAAACTGATTCAGGAAATAACACTATACATTTTATATATATCATACTACTTTTCTTAAAACGGAACTGGTATAACGCCTCCCCCTCTGGCCGAGACTAGAATAGACAAAAATCCAGATTTTGACACACTTGGGATTGGTAATGTTTTAACACATGGGAGAGGCAATGGGGTTGCAAACTGCTTTATATTCTTCAAACATATTTCCAACCGTGCCAACCACCCTAACAGTTGGATGCGTTCGTAAATGAACCAAAACAGATCACATCTCGGGGATTTGCTCTGGAAACTAAAGGGTCTCTCTGCTGCAGGGAGGAGGGGGCAGGGGGGTGGCTAATTAAACCCCTGAACCATCACAGAAAACAGGAGTGTGGCTTTCACGGAACGCCAGGGCTCAGGGAACCCGAGGAAGGGCGAGGAATATGCCCACGTCAGCGATGCCCAGTGAAAACCGGTAACTGCAAAGACCTGGAGATGCTGGCCAGCACGGAGAAGGAGAGGGTGCTCAGAGGTGAAGACGCAGGGAACATTATTTTCCAGACTGGGCTGGTTAGAGACCAGAAATAACAGAGTGCACGGCCCCGCTCCTGAGGACAGCTCTGAAGGACAGCCATGACCTGAACGGGTTCCCGTGCGGGTCCCGATGTGTAAAGAGCCGCTGGAAAAGCCCTTCCCCAGGGTCCTACAGGGCACAGGAAAAACATGGGAAAAACACGCATTCCTTGCACACAGTTCTCAGTAGCAGAAGTGGGACAATCCCGCCCCCGGGGTACACTAGGCCATGTCCGGGGACGTCGGTGGTTGTCACGATGGGAGGCTGGTGGCATTGAGGGGGTGGGGCTGCTCAGGTCCCCCAGCGCCCGGGACGCCCCCCCAGAGAGTGACCTGCCCCGATGTCAGCAGTGAGGGGACAGGGATGGGGGTGACGCTGCTCGGTCTGGCCCTCGGATCTAAAGGGACCCCTTCGTCTTTATTACAGAGCCAAATCTGTGTCATCAGCACAGAGGAAAAAAAGGCCACTTAATTACATTTCCATATGTGCTACGGAGAGTTTCCCCAGGGAAGATGGCCAGGAACATCACCTGGGGACAGGACTCGGCTGTGCACTAAGCCCAGCTGTGAGCCCCGAGGGTTCTAAGCCCAGAGCAGCCCCGAATCTCAAACACGTTTTCTTTGCCTCTGATCCCTTTACAAACAACGAGGGATGGTCCTGCCCCCAGGAGACACTGTGTGCAGTGGGTGCTGCGGTGCTGGGGTGGTCACGCCCCGGGGGCAAGACACTCAGGAATTGAGTGGGTGGGGCCTAGGGATGCTGCTCAACCCCCACAAGTGCCTGAGACCCCCCCCAACGTCAGCAGTGCAGAGGGGAGACCCTGGCTCCCGGGCAGCATGTCTGGAGAAGGACCAGGTGGCGGGTCAGAGTGCAGAGTGCGGGTCACACCTGCAAGGTAACAAAGTCGCCAAAAATCCCGCAGAGCTGGGGTGGGGGGTGCACCCAGGACGCTTGCAACCATCTCATCTCATCGCCACCGTGACTCGGAGCTAAGTGTTCTCACTTCCCCATGTACGGGTGAGGACACGCGGAGGGAGAGTCCCCAGGAAGCTGGCCGGGGCTTCGGAGCTGGCCGGGTTTTTCCTCGACACCGTGGTCCCTGGGACCTCATCCGGAGACCGCGGGCCGGCTTTACACCTGCTCGGCTCTCCGACCCGAGCGCTGGGGACGGGGGCGCGTGCCTGGGACGAGTGAGGCACGGTGGACACTGGGGGCCAGATCCTTCTCTGGGATGGGGCTGTTCCGGGTTAAGGGCTAGACCGACAGCCTCTGTGGCCACAAGGGCGTCTGGCCCGGAGCGGGTACTCCATGGACGCTCCGGCTCTTCGTTGTTCTGGGGCGGGGGCGGGGGCGGGCCCAGGGGGGCGCACTCCGGACAGGGGTGAGCCCCGAGCCCTCCGGAGCCTCCGCGGTGAGGGGCAGCCCGGCGGCCTGCTCCCGGAGCAACAGCAGAGACAGGACGCCTCCGGCCACAGAGCCCAGCGTGGCCCGCGTGCTGCCGCCCTCCCACAAACCGTCACCGGGACACCACGAGCCTCCTGCCCCGTCCAGAAATTCCTAACCCTCCGCCCCCAGCATCTGAGCACCAGGGCCTCTGTATGGTGGCAGGGTCAGCAGCCTTTGGAAAACAGCGCGCCTGGGGTCCAGTCCCTTATGTGTGGCTCTGAGTGGACAGGGGGTGGGTGTCTGGGTGCGGCTGACGCCAACACGGTCGCAGCAAAATGCACAGGCGAGGCGGATATGGGGCACCAGAGCCCCTGGGCCTGAGGAGGGGGCCGCTGTGGCCGCGTGTGTCCCGAGGCACACACTATCCACGGCTGGGCTCGGGCACGGAGGCGGAACCGGGGCAATGGAGAAACCACGGAACACAACCACCCGGGGACGGCACGGTCACCACCTGGTGGGTGGCCTATTGGGGTCCTCCGGCAACCTGGCCACGGCAACCAGGTGATACCCCACATCACGTGTCATGGGGAAGCGAGCCCAACTCCTTCCTCTGCTCCCACGAGGGCCCTGACCGGATGGGGGGATGAAATGCGTGTGCCTCAGTTTCCCCTTCTGCAACACAGAGAGTAGGGGTCCAGCTTGGCGGGGGCCACGGCAGCAGGCAGCTCCCTCCGCACTTCCCCTCCGACCCCACCCGGTGGGGAGCCTCCGCTCTCGGAGTGGCCTCTGGTGTCAGGTCCACGCCCACCACCAGGGAATCCCACTCCCGTGTTCAGCCCAAGGGCCACCCAGCCTCGGCCACGCCATCTTCACCAACCAGGGACCAGTGGCTTCCCAACACAGTCCGTCTGTTTCCCACATGAGTCCAGCCACTGTGGCTTCTGCCCCCACGTCACCAAGAATGGCCCTGATGCCTGCAGTGGCGGTTGTTAGCATCAAACACACGTGATCACGATGCGAGCCGCACGGTGAGCACCACACCCGCCCAAACCCCGGGATGATCCTGGGGGGTGATTCCTATTCCTTTGTGCCCGGGGAGCGGGGGGACAGAAACAGAGAGATCCAATCAGACAGGGAGACAGTCACCCAGGGCTGAGCAGCAATTCCAACCATGAAGCCTCACGATGCCACGATACCCTCCACGTTCCAGAAGGTTCCAGAAGGTTTCAGAAAGTCCCGTAATTCCCAACCTGTCGCCTCTTCCTCAGCAGGGCCACACCTCAACCTTACTCATTGCTTTCTCCCAGAGACCCGGGAGCACCTTCCTGCCCTCCCAGCCGAGGCTGCACGCGTGGCTGCTGAAGGCCCAGGGCTGGCAAGACCAGAGTCAAGGGTGTGATGGCTCAGCAGCCCCAGACGCAGAGGAATTCATGCCCTTGTGCCAGGCTCACAAGGACGGGACTTGAAATGAGAACGTGTCTGTGATCACGGCTCCACCGGGCTTGACCTAAGGCAGAGGGAGAGGAGGGGCTCTCGGGAAGAAAACAGGGCCATTTCCCCCAAGGGTCTTAACCGGCAACGGTCGTGAGCTCTGAAATACCACCACTTAGACCAAGAGGCGTTTTGCGGGACAGAGGGGGTTGATAAAATGGACACAATAGAAAATGTACAAAGTTAACCAAAGAGTACATTTCAGTGGCATCTAGTATATTCACGGAGTTGTATAACCATCACCTCTAACTGGTTCCAGAACATTCTATCACCCCAAAAGGAAACCCTGTCCCCATCAGTGTCACCCCCC
>LNAC01000276.1:1813553-1824424 GCA_002007465.1 Ailurus styani
CCCCCAGCCCCCGCGAGCCCCCTTCCCGTCCGTGGAGGAGACTGTTCTGGGCGTGTCACACGCGTGGACTCCCACCCCGTGGGGCCTTCTGTGTCTGGTTCCCTCCCTGCACGTCGTGGGCTCGGGGCCCGTCCCCGGGGCAGCACGTGGGGGCGCCTCATTCCTGCTCACGGCCGAGGGGCACTCCCGCATGTGGGGGACACGCTGTGCGTGTCCCTTTACCGGTCGATGGACACTTGGGCTGTTTCCACTTGCCGGCTGCTGTGAGTCCGGCTGCGGTGGACGTGGCGGGCAGGCTCTTGTGTGGACACAGGTTCTCGTTTCTCTTGGGTGGACGCCCAGGATGGAACCGCGGGGTCAGATGGACCCTGCACGTTTAACTTTTTTGAGGAACCAGCTGGCTGTCTCTCACGACGGCCGCCCCTCACGCTCCCCCCGGCCCCGTGGGGGCCGAGCTCTCCCCGTCCCTGACAACACGCGCTAGCACCCGGCTGTTGGGTTCCGGCCATCCTGGGGGGGTGACGGGCTGTCTCCCTGTGGTTTTGATTTGCATTTCCCTGAGAGCTACATGACACTGAGCATCTTTTCATACGACCAGTAATTTTTAAACTTGTTTAAAATTTTTATTTTAAGTAGGCTCCATGCCCAACGTGGGGCCTGAACTCAAGATCCTGAGATCAAGAGTTGGCCAGACACCCTGAGATGGCCAATCGGTTTTAATACTGGGAACCAGGTACCCAGGCACCGGCTCCACACTAAAAGGAAGTGTGGCGTTCCATCTCTGAGACACAAAATTCCTACTCAAGATGCAGGTGGGGCGATCAAGAAGAGCTACGAAGTCGGGGAGCCTGGGGCTGGCGTGGCTCCCCCATCCCGGACCTCAGCGCACTCCTCTGAAGACAGGACCCCAGACGGGCAGCCCTGGGTGGAAATGACTGCATACAACAGGAAGGGAGACCAGAGTGGCCGGTAAGTCACCTTGACCTGGAGCAGGAGAAGGGGGGAGGGAGAGGGCGAGATGCCAGCCAATAGAAATGGAAGCTCAGTGTAAAGGAGACGGGGCCAGGCCCCCTGGCGACTGTGGAGAGAGGTGGCTGGGCGTCCAGCAGGTGCAGAGTGTGGGCGCTGAGAACACTGGACGCGGGGGGTAGGTGAGGGCAGGGCAAGGCAGAGAGGTGGCCCCGCGAGGGGCGGGCTGAGGCAAGCAAGCGGAGTGCGCCCGCGCAGAGGCCATTCCAGGCCAGGGAAACAGGGGTGAGCCCCCGGGGGCGCCGGGGAGACAATTCAGCGGTTCCGAGAAAGCTGCCCCGGGGTGGGGGGCTGGCGCGGGGACCTGCCAACCGAGGCTCCGCGGCCGCATCGAGGTCGGGGGCGGGGAGCCGGTGAATGGAATCAGCCAGAGGAACTCAATCTCCCCCGGGGGCTGAGCGATGAAAGCAGGAGCAAATGGACAAATGTCCCGCCAGGCACAGAAGCACCAGCCGTAAGCTTAACAGTAGGCGACGGGCCCCTCGATGCCGCTCCCGAGCCGCTCCTGAGCACCCACACCCGCGCCGAAACACCCTCCACGCAGGAGCCGGACACACGCCCGCAGCGCCACATTCACAACAGCCACCCAGTAGACGCAAGCCAAGGATGAAGACAACACGATGTGGTCCCACGACAGAACGCTGTTCGGCCAGAAAATACGAACGTGGACGGACCCCGAGCCCATGACGCTCGGGGACGGACCAGACGCAGAAGCGCACGCGGTGCGTGATTCTGCGGGTCGGAACGAGCACCTCCACGGACGGGAACGGGGCCCGTGGGCGCTGGGGCTGGGGCAGGGGTGGCGAGTCCGGGCTTCACGGAGACAGTCTCCGTGTGGGGAGATGGAACGTTCTGGAAATGGGGGTGGGGCACAGGACAGGGTGGGTGTGCTTCATGCCGCCGAGCTGTGCGCTTAGAGACGGTTAAGGGGGCGCCTGGGCGGCTCAGTCAGTCAAGTGTCCGACTCTTGCTTTCAGCTCAGGTCATGATCTCAGGGTTGTGGGATTGAGCCCCGCGCTGGGCTCCGGGGGAGGGTGGGGGGGTGTCTGCTTGAGTTTCTCTCCCTCTGCCCCTTCCCCCACCCCCAGCTCGCGTGCTTTCTCTCTAAAATAAATAAATAAATATTTTTAAAAAATGGTTAAGACGATGAATTTGATGATACGGGTAATTCGGGTGGAGACGGGTGCGGGGAGCGGGGCGGGACGCTGCACCGAGCAGAGACGGAGGGAAGTCAACAGGGACAATGTCTGGTGTGTGACAGATGCTCCATCCGTGCTGACGGCCACAGCTGGCAGGTCCCCTCCCCCCGGAGCCGGGGGCCATGGCAGGGGGTGGCCGTACCCCCAGCACCTGGCACCGCCCCGTGGCTGGTGGCTGAGCGTCAGGGGGCCGCTGAGGCAAAGGCCCCGGTGCAGCCAGGTGGCTCGCTGCCCTGGGCGGCTGGAGGGAGCCCCGTCCTTCCTGCAGGGCGGCCCCCCCCCGCCCGGCTCCACTTTCAAAGGACACCCGAACACCTCTCCACAAAAGAGGCTGCTTTCCAGCAATCCTTGGCTTCCCCAGACGCCACGCTGACACGCGAAGGAGACCCACAGTGTCTCTTTGGGCAGCAGGCCGACCGGTCGGCAAGGCAGGAACACCGGTGCCACGAGGCAGTTTCTGGCCTTGGGCCGCGTGGGTCCCAACTCTGCCCCCAGATCTAAGTCTCCCCCTCATTTTACTAAAATGGGACACTTACACAGAGCTGTGACAGACGCTCAGGGCCACTTATGCTCATCCCAGTCACAGGCGGTGGGACCTGTTCACGCCCCTCGCCAACGCACGGTTTGGGACAGGTGACCCACGTGTCTCAGGTCAGAAGGGGGAGGGCTCTCCCCAGCACCCTGCAGTGTCCATGGCCGCCGCACGTGAGACGATGACTTCCCAGCTCCCCCAGGTCATCTCCAGCACAGCCCGCCGTGGGTACGGTGGGGACAGGAGAAAGGGGACACCAGGCGGCGAAGACGGACCGCAGAGCTGGCAGGACAGAGGACGGGGAATCCAGCACAGGACAGTGAGGTGTCCCGGGCCCCGGGGCTCCCTCAGCACAAGGGAGGAAGGGTGGAACGACATGCCTCCAGGCCTCTGAACACCTGGCGGGTGGGCAGACACGACCTGGGAGTGGTGGTCAAGGTTGACACCATCAGTGACGTCATGCGGGCATCGGGGACCCGTGATGTGATGTGCCGAGAGGGGTCCTCGCCGCCGTGTGCTCTGCCCCCAAACCCATAACCCTGGTCCGACCACAAGGAAACATCAGACAAACCCAGATTGGGGGTCGCTGTGCAAAATTCCTAACCAGGCTGTCCAGGCATAAAAGACAAGGAAGGTCAGAGAGGCTGTCTCAGCCCCGAGGGCCCAGTGCCACGTGGGGTCCTAGGGCAGAGAAGGACGTCAGAGGAAAAGGGGTGAAATCCGGACAAAGTGTGGGCTTTGGTGCAGAGCAGTGCGAGCGGGTGAACGTCTGAGGGCAGGACAGGGGCCGGGGGAATAGAGGACGCTGGCCAGCCCAGCGGTTCTCAGGGCGACATGGAAACTCTGCGCTGCCTTCGCGACTTCTGACACCTAAAATTAGCCCCGAGTTAAAATGTTACTGCGGGAAAAAAACAAGTCTCAGAGCTCAGCGTACAGTCTTTCTCAGAGGCCCCCTCGGACACCTACCTGCCCCACTTCTCAGGAGGGGACTGGGGGCTGAGCGGGGAGGGGACCGGGCCATTCTGGAAACGAGAGGCAGAGGCGAGGCTGGGAGCAAGGTCCCCTGCCCTTCCGAGCCCCCAACCCGCAGACAGTGGTCGGAGGCTCCTGAACGCCCGAGGGCATGCCTTTGTTTCCCTCCCACAGAGCTGAGGGGCCCTGGAACCCTTCAGTGAGACACAGAGACAGAGGGAGAGAGAGAAGAAAGATGGGGCGCCAATCTGCTCCTCCAACAAGGAACGTCCGGCCCACCCACAAAGCCCCCCAGCCCCATTTCCTCCCCAGAGCAGCAGGCTGCCAAGAGACAAAAGGAAAGAAAACAAAACATACCTTCCGTTCTCACCCTGGCCTCAAATATTTAAAACCCAGCCTACCTGAAGAATGAACGCTCGTCAGTGCTCAGCCTAAAGACCCGGGCGTTTCTAAGTTCAAGTTCGGCAGGCGGGCAGCCGAGACCTGTCCTTGGCTTCAGATGACGAAATCCACTGTGACCCGGCTGGGTTTTCAAACCCGGCAAACTATCACTCCTGGACATCATTCTAAAAGATCACCCCTCGCCTGATGTCAAAATTGTCTGTCTGAATAATGTGTTTGGAAGACCACTGCTTCATTGGGTTGCTGTTTTATTTACTCGATGCGTTTTTTCGGTTTGTGGCTAAAAGCCACGAGCATGAAACATCTATATGCAGTTTTACGTTCGTGCGTCTTTAAGTGACGTGATAATAAACATAATGGGCGTTTTAAAATGAGATCTATTTGGAGCTATCAGATGCCATGTTTCATCAAATCTAAGAGGCCATTATTTCTAAGATTGGCTGTTATGTCTCGTGACACTAAAGAAAATAATCCGTCTCACTAAGTATGGCATGCTGTTATGGGGAAAAAAAATCACCCTATGCGTCTGTCCCCAAATCATTAACCTCTGCTCAACCAGGAGGCTATGGGGGTGCGAGCTCCCAGCAAGACAGCATCAGAGTTGACTGCCTGGGTGAAGCACCACCTGCTCTCCCAGGACCGGTGCTGAAGTGAACAGGTAAAGCTGAACTATGAGATTCCAAGTTCAAGTCCCAGCACCGCCATGAACCCACGAAACCAGGCCTGTTTCCTCATCTGTAAATCCCGCCAGTTAGACTAGCAAGGTTGACAGACTTTCTCTGTAGAGGCCAGAGAACTGGTATTCTTGGCTTTGCGAGCTACACGGTCTCCTGTGTTGTAGCCCGAAAGTCACTGCAGGCAACATGTCAATGAACGTGTGTGGCTCCGTGACAACCCAACTTTATCAGTGGACAGTGAAACTTGAATTTGATATAATTTTCATATGTCGTAATATATTATGCTTCCTTTGATCTTTTTTTGAAACCACTCTCAGCCCAAGGGCCACATGAAAAACAGATGATGAGCTGGATTTGGCCCGAGGGCCATGGTTTGCTCTCCCCCGGACTGGACAGTCTACGGGGCTCTTCAGTCAGAACTGACTTTCTGAGACTCTCAGTCTACATTCTCAACCAGCAGACACTTCAGATGCTCTAAAAACCACCCACAACATGTCCAAACGCTAAGCAACACTCATATGCCTTGGGATGTCTTATCTTCTCCTAAAATCTCCCCTGGTCACTTCCTACACCTGTGAGGTCCAGCAGTGGCCCTGAGCACCTGAAACGGGGCTCGTCCTGAGATGTCAAACTCTGTAGGTGCAAAATACACACCGCATTTTGAAAACTACATACGAAAGGAAGGAAAATAGCTCATTCATACCTTCTTCACGTTGATGACACGGCGACATGTCAGTATTTTGGATATCAGGGGTTATGTAAAATGTCTCAGTAAAGTTAGTTCCACCTATTCTGCTTGTTTTGAATGTGGCTAGTCGAACGTTTACAATTACATACGAGCTTCGAATCCCATTTCTATCCAACAGTACAATTTCTTGGTGTGGAGAACATGGAAGAACAATTCATAGAAAACACCACAGCCTGGAGAGTCACATCTTCCCCAAAAGGTACTCAGAGTTACTAAGCTATTCTTATCACTTTGCCCATAAAAATGAAACAGCAGACTCGGGGGGATGAACTGGTGGAGCACAGAGGACTTTTTAGGGGCGTGAAGTTACCCTGTGTGACACCATAATGGTGGATGCGTGACTTTATCCATTTGCCCAAACCCACGGTACCACACCAACGGTGAGTCTGACTGTCACCTATGGACACTGGGGGATCATGATGTGTCCCTGTAGGTTCACTGACTGTAACAACGTCCTGCTCTCATGGGGACGTTGATAATGCCAGAGCCTGGGCAGAGGGGACCCGGGGTATATGGGGAAACCCCTTCTGCTCAATTTTGTTATGAACCTAAAACTGCTCTTAAAAATAGCCTATTAAAAGGGCGCCTGGGTGACTCAGTCATTAAGCGTCTGCCTTCGGCTCAGGCCATGATCCCAGGGTCCTGGGATCAGGCCCTGCACTGGGCTCCCTGCTCAGCGGGAAGCCTGCTTCTTCTCCCTCTCCCACTCCCCCTGCTTGTGTTCCCTCTCTCACTGTCTCTCTGTCAAATAAATAAATAAAATCTTTAAAAAAATAGTCTATTAAAAAAAAAAACCTGAACATACCTTTTCATTTTAATGCAATCACAGATTCATAAAATCTGATTTGAGATAGTTCGGCCCGATGTTTCCCCACCAGGGGTGACTGTGTCCCCAGGGGACACTGGGGACCATCTGGGGACACCTGTGTCTGTCACGACCAGGAGGTGCTCCTGGCATGGAGTGGGTAGGGTCAGGGATACTGCTCAGCCCCCAGGAGTGCCCAGAACGGCCACACAGGGAGGAACCTGACCCAAATGTCAGCAGTGCCCCGGGGAGGGGGGGGACCCTGAGTGAAGCGACGCAGCAGATTTGGCCCCGCCTCGGGGCTTGCACAAGGGGTGCTCTGCACCCCCACCTGTCCCCTGGCAAACCCGTCAGTGCGAAGCTCATCTCTGGCCTGTCCCATACGCAGGGTCCCGCCCCTCCAGCCCCCGGAAGGCTTCCCTCCTCACAGCACCTGTGGAGCTCACAGGATACACAGGCCTGGGCCTGTCTCCACCATCCCCAGGGACCCCCACTCAGAGAGCCAGGCCAGGGACAGAATGGCCCTGGGTCCCCCGTCCCCACGCATGCACACAAGCGTCTCATTCACGTGGCACTCCCGGCGCCTGGCACCCGCTCTGACGCTTAAAATAGGCACACAAGCAGCCTTTGTTGGGGAAAGGAAGGAAGGAAGGCAGGCAGGCAGGCAGGCAGGCTTCAGACAAAGGAGACAGCAAACCGCATCATCCAGGAAAGGGGGCCTGTGTTGAGCGGGTGGCAGGGAGGGGTGGGTTTCTGCAGGCAAAGTGAAGGTCACTGTGGAAAGGTGAGATGGGGCTAACTCCCGTGGTGCCACCAAGGCCGCCTGAGGCATTTCAATTTTGTCAAGTGGGTGATGAGTTGGAAGAGGTGGCAGGGTGGTGACGATACCCATCCATGCCTCGCGGAGCAGATTCTGGCCGGATGGAACTGCCCACCTGTGCGGGCCACAAGGCCAGCCGGCCAGCTAGGATGCGTGGAGGCCAGAGACCGTGGAGCACTTAACTCAAGTGGAAAAGAGAGAGGCAGAACCTGGAGGGCTGACCCCCAGGACACCCCCAAGCTTCAGATCAACAGGCCGCCAAGTGCCAGGAAAAAGCCACTTGATAGCAGCTTGATTATTCACCACCAAAACGGGGTGCAGGGGGCAATCCAGAAGTCCACAGCCAGGCAAAGGGGGAAAGAAAGCGAGTCCGTTCACAGGGTGGAATATTACTCACCCATGAACAGGAGCAAGGCGCGCCCCCCCCCCCGCCACCACGCAGCTCCAGGGACCGACCCCGAGGCCACGACACTCGGAGGGAACCGGACACAGAAGGCCCCACGGGGTGGGAGTCCATGTGTGTGACACGTCCAGACCAGGCTCCTCCACGGACGGGAAGGGGGCTGGGGGCTGAGGAGGAGAGGATCAGAGAGCGATAGTTAATGGTTATAGGGATCTTACATGAGTGATGGAAGTCTCCAAAGGTTTATGGGGATGGCTGCACAGCTCCATAAACTTCCCCCCAAAACTGAACTCTATGCTTAAAATGGCTGAGTTTTATGACGTGGACATTGTACCTCAATTTTAAAAAATGAAAAGCAGTAAGATCCTCCACCTGCAAAGTTCTCAAGGAAAAGCAGTAGCCGTTTCTGGAAGAGTCTCAGAGCTGCCCGAAGCCACCCTGCATGCCAGCTGGTGGGGCAGACGAGGAGGAGGATGGAGGCCACCCCACCCCCCCCCGCCGCCGAGGACAAGCCACTCCACCTTGTCAGCTCCCCCGACTGGTCTCCAAGGTGTGCCCGGAGGGCGAGGGGCGACCCTCGCCACGGCTTTCCTTTGGACCCTGAGGAGAGAGAGGCAGGCCGGAGGTAGCACGAGAGAGAAGCAATGAAAACCAGGTCCAGAACTACGGGAAAGGACAGCAGGAAGCAGAGGGAGGCTCCTCGGAGCGCAGAGACCAGCCATTCAGGGACCCGGGCATGCGGCGGACGCGAGAGAAGCCCTCCCCGAACACAGATCCAGGTGGGCAGTCCCCCGCTGGCTGCTCCTGTATCAGTACCCAGCAATCATTCCACGGTCCTGGTAACCGTCCTCTCTAGAAAGCTCCGGAAACTTCCAGGGTCCTGGAGGCCACGCACAACAGCCCTTTTGTAGGAAACTACAAAGGGCTTCCATAATAGCATGACCCAGTAAATGCCATTCTAAAGACTATTCTTGGTTTCCAGATGCAAATGAGAAAATTTTTAACAACACCTTGAACGGAAGAAGAGGCTTTTTACTCTACTACACGGTGCACAAAAATAACGCGCCCATTCAGTAAATACGAAGCTGAGTCTGTGTTGGGTAATTCATGTTCCATCGTCCTTCCCTGCAAACCCTAGGGCCCCGCGCACCCAACGAGAGCACAACGGCATCGGTCACAGGGTACTTCCTCAGTAAGACCAAGAATCACCCATACGACTTCGGCATCTCTGCAAACCTCCCGCACCAGGTTAAAAACAAGGAACCGAATCCAAAACTTCCTCATCTTCCAACGCTGGCGACCTAGCAATTCATCCCATGTGTGAGATCCCTGAAATGCGTGCTCAGAAGCCCCATGAAGACCCACCCAGAAAGAAGCCAGCATTGCTAAAAATCCGCGGAAAGCATCTTTCCTCTCAAAATGAGAGCACTAGATGACTTACAAAGCAACCCCAAATCTGAACGGCCGAATTTCCTAAGTATCGAAGGGAGATGTGGTCTTCAAAGAGGAAAATAATCTCCTTTTGCCTAGAACAGGGGGTCTCCCCAGGGTGACTCTGCACCAAGGGGGCGCCGGGCAGTGTCCACGGACCGCTGTGGCCATCACGACCTAGGGTGCTGCTGGCATGGAGTGGGTGGGGCCAAGGAAGCTGCTCAGCAGCCCCCTCCCCGTGCCCAGGACACCCCGCAGACAGCGACCCCACCCGATGTCAGCAGTGCGGAGCGAAGACCCGGGTCCATCATATGAGCACCAGTTGTCAGAGTTCATATATTTAAAGAGCGTATAATTGCAAGTTGTCCCCTTTGGGGTATGTGCTGGAATGGCTCGTGGGGGTACCCCTAAATCAGAATGACCCATGCAACCTCTTCGGCAGACATGCCTGTTTCTGGGCAAACCTTCAGAATCTCCTAGTTTCAGACCCTTTTTCCTTTTTCAGTTTTTTCCTCACTTTTAATGATATGGACTTCCCCCCCCTCCGCAGAGATTCTTTTTTAAAGCTCCAGGGGTGCTCTCACATGCACCCCGAGGCTAAAAGACTAGAATCAAGCTCCAACTGATTCCTTCCCTCCCCTCCCCTCCCCTCTGTGACAACCCAGTAATTCTACCCACCCACCTTCCCCCCTCCCAAAAAATCCCTTAATTTAGAACATTATTATCAACGTGTCACGTCCCCCTGCCATGTGCCAGGAGCGTGCTAGGTGCGTGCGTTCCTTCATCTGAGCCCCCAGCAGACCTGTGAGGGGCCTCCTACTGCTTTCTTATTCCCGTCTCTTGTCTCTCGGAGGAGCAAAGTAAACTCCCAGAGGGCCGGCGGCGCGGCCAGCAGCCGGCCGTCCACAGCCCACTACACTCTGCGTTTCCGCAAGACCTCGGCATCCGACTGAGCAAGTTTGTGAACTTGGCATCTCGGCATCCCGGACACCTAGCAACACTGGAAGCCTCTGAGCTGCTGTTCATCACGCCTGTCTTCTCCACCCACCTCCCAGCCCCTCGCAGCCCCCGCTCCCCAGGAAAAACAAAGTGCCACCCACACTCCTCAATACCATCGTCCCCAAAACTCCCACCTGGGTTCCTTACTCCTGAGCCCAAAAATTCCTGAAAAATTCAGTCACTGCCACGAACCTTTCAGCGGATACCCTACATCCTAGAAGCTGACCCCCCAAAGTACGCTGGACTCCCTTCTCCTCCAGCTCACGGGAGCTCAGGGGTTTCTGCCTACCCCCCTCGTATACCAAATGATCAGCCCCCAAAGTCTCCAAAATCCTTGTAACTGACTTCTAACCGAGACCCCCCCATTTCCTCCTGACTAGTCGTCCTCCCCCAAACACCAGCACCAGGTTTCAAAGCCCTCCGTCACTGACTCCCCAGGGCCTTAGACCCCTGAGCAGAGGGGCTCGGCCCTCCAGCACTGTGCCCCTGTCTAGGCTCCCCCTCCCTGGGGCCGCCTCAAGCACTCCTCCCTCTGACCCCAGCTCCACTCCTGGCTGCACCCCTGAGTCTCCTCCCTGCCTGTCTGCCCAACTCCCAACGCAGCTCCCTGCCCCCGCTAACCTCCACTCCCAGCCCCTCCTCAAATAACCACCACCTTCAACTCTAACACTATTTCCGCTCCCCTGCTAACCCTGGCCCCCCACCCTTCCCCTGACCTCCACACCCATCTGAGTCCAGAACCCCAACTACAGCCCCAGCTCCTTCCTCACTGACTCTGACCCCAACTCCAGTCCAGATCCCCGGCCCTGGCCCCTTCCTCACTGACAGCGGTCACCAACTCCAGCAGACCCCCC
>LNAC01000276.1:1835078-1847067 GCA_002007465.1 Ailurus styani
GGGCGCCGCGCTCCGCCCCTCCCCGGGGACCCGCGCCCGGCCAAGGTCACCGGCGCCCCGACCCCCGCCGCGCGCACACGCGCTCCTGCCCGCGGCCCGGGGTCGGCAGGCCGGGAGCGGGGTGGGGTCTGCCTGCCTCTTGGGGAGCCCTGCGCCCCAGGGTCACCCTGGAGCCAGGGCCAGGACGAGAGCCGGGCAGCCTCGCGGTCACCAGGGGAGCAAAGGGAAGGGGCTGCTGGCGCACCTGCGCTTAGGGCCCGGCTCTGGAGGGGTCGTGGGCCAGCCAGCGTCCGGCACCGGAGTGGGGGCTTCGCTGGGATGAAGACATGATCGATGAATAAAGGGATGTATGAGAGCTCAGCGGTGGCCCCACAGCGGTGGCCCCAGGGGGCTCCCGGGCAATGGGAGTGTGTCTGGAGACCAGTCCCCCATCCTAGGGGCTTTGCCCTGGCAGGGGTGGGAGAGGGATGCCAGGAGAAAAGTGAAGGTCGCACCAGGTCTGGGTTGTAGGGGGAGCACAGCTGTAAGGCTGAGCAACATTTGAAGGTGGGGTGAACAAAAGGGGCTGGGGGCTGGGTTTGTGGTTTAGGGTAGGAAAATACCTATCTTCCTCAAACAGGAGCTGTCTCTGAGAATAGATGTTTGTCTCTGGGAAGTGCCTGTTTGCTTGGAGTGTCTTGGTGCCCGTGTTTAAGGCAACAAGATGCCATCAATCTCTCCCTCCGGAAGGACGGGAGGGAGGCAGAGGCTCATCTCGGAGGACAGTGGGCTTTTGGGTGCATCGACGGAATTAGGGGTGGGCATAAGACAGCTCCAGCCTCCCCAACGCCCATTGGAGTAAGATGTCCCTTGATGGGGAGGCTGACACTAAGGTCCCACAAGAAAGGACTTTCTGGGGTCAGAGCAATCAGAGGGTGAACAGTCTTTGGTAGGTGGTGAGCTCCCCGTCATGAATGTGTGAGCAGATGGGCAGCTGGAGCCTATGGGCCCCTCTGGCTCTTAAGGTCTTGATTCTCACTGACCATCTCTAGGTCTCTGACTGAAGTGGATGCTTCCTGTTCCCTTGGAAACATGGGCACTGCCCCCAAGACCACCTGGCTCCCACAGAAGCTGGGCTCCTGAGCTTAGTCCTGATTCTGGGGCTTGGAGGTCCCCATTTCTCCCTGATGCATCCCCTCCACTTCACCCACAGGCCTCCTTCCTGGTCTCCCAGGATCACCCCTCCAGCCCTCCTTCCTCCTGGGCATCCAGTGCCCAGCCTCCAACACCAGCCTTCTGACCTCTAATGCTGCCTTGGCTACCTTTGCTTCCAGGTCAAATCCAGCTTCTCACCTGAGCTCTCCTCCTGGTCCCTGCAGGCTGCTTGGAACTATGCCCGGGGCACACGTCCCTCCTGCCCTGTCCTGTCATTGGCCTGTGGGGGAGCCTCGGAGGATGGTCTGGCCCCAGGCCCTCATCTTGCGGTGCCCTCAACCTGAGATGGGGTCAGCTCGATCACAGACAGATCACAACTTCTGGTCCGGGGTGCCATGTCCCAGCCAAGTGTCCCTCTGAGCCTCAGTTTCCCCATCTGTGAATGCCGGCTCACCTTTTGGGCTGCAGGGAGTAATCAGGATGACGTCCATCTTCAAGGGCCTGCCAGGCACACAGGTGCCCTGAGGCAACAGCCCCACTCCCTCCCATTCCAACGGCCTGCCTTCCTTGGTCTCCCGAGCGGCCGGCCTGCACTTGGGCCGGGCCTCCAGCCTCTGGCCAGCTCTCCGGCTCCTCCGGGCGCCTGCCCAGGCCAGGCCAGGCTGACTCATGCGTAGGAGCGTGGGCACAGGCAGCAGCTCCACTTTGCGGCTGCTATTTATAGCTCCCGGGCCAGGCTCTTGGCCTTGTGAGCCGGGGGAGACAGGCCCGAGTCCCCTCTGCGCTCTGCCCAGGGTGTGGGGGCCCAAGTCCCCACTGGAGCACCCCCAACTAGGAGAGCAGGTGACCCTTGCCTATAGCTGGCTGGGGCTGGAGCCCTGGGTTCCAGTGGCTCTGAAGCCACCACTCAGCCTTCTTGCTGTCCCTGTCCTGCAGAATTCGTCTCCACTGCGAGGGACAAGTGTTTACTGGCAAAGCCCCAACTCCTCACCTGGCCTGGCAGCCTATGGGACGTCTCCCGGCCCCGAAGCTCTGGGACGGGGGGTGGGGGCCCACTGGCTGTGTTTCCCCCCCCCCCCACTCCTGGCGGTGCTGTGGGGTAGGACGGCTGGGTTGCGTTCTCTGCTCGCTCTCAGTGCTCCCAGGACTAATGCAAGTACGCAGGCAAAGCAGAGGCCGAGTGTCATGGTCTCCAGCAGATGTGGTTTGGTCCAGTTTGTTTTTTAAGTTCGGCATCAACATTCGAAAATAAGAAAATCACTTGTCCAAACCCAGTTTGCCTTGGAAAATGAATAGGCGGGCATTCCCAAGCCTGGATTCTGCCAGTCGGCCTCTGCAGGAACTGGACCCCAGCCCCGGGGGAAAGACGTGGGCTCTTGGCCGAAGCCGCCTACTCGGCCAAATGGAGGCAGCCTGGGGTTCCTCCCAAAATACAAGGTGCCACTGTCATCATTACTTCTTGAGGAGTGGGGTCACCAAAGTCTTTGCCGCAGGCAGGATAAAGCTCTATGATGCTTGGGTGTTTTTACAGACCGCCAGGGTGGCCAGGAAAAAAAAGGACCACGACTCACAGAGACTCAGGGCCTTTGCACAGGCTGCCCCACCCACTCTGCTGCCCCACCGGAAAAGCTCTTTCCCCATCTTCTCGGGACTCCAGTGCGGCCCCCAGGGATTTCCTCTCTGACCACGTTGCTAAAATCGTTTGCATTTTCCTTGCCTCTCTCCCTTCACTTTGCTTTTTCTGTCTTCAGAGGATTTATTGCTGGCTGATACTGCATTTCACGTTGACAGGTCATCTGTCTCCCCTCACCAGGCGAGCTGCTACGCATCCTAGGGCAGTGGGCCTCACCCTTGGGTGACTCTGGGACATTTGGCGGGGGATACTTGTGGGGGCCACGACTGGGGTGCTCCTGGCATCCCGTGGGCGGGGGCCAGAGATGCCGCTCACCCCCCCACCCCCCCACCCCGTGCCTGGGACAGTCCGGTGTCGGCAGTGCTGGGAGAGACCCGGAGTCGGGAGACGGATCTCAAACGCGTCCCCAGAGCAGCAGCAGCAGCAGCACTTGGAGGCTGGGTGGCAATGCGGACCCTGCAGCCCCGCCCCCAGCCAGACGCGGTTCCCAGTCTGCACCGGAGACACAGCCCCAGATGTCTATGGTGCCGAGATGGAGACCCTGCTCTAACGTGTCAGCCGCGGTGGCTGGGCCTGACCGTGCTCAGAGCGAGGCCCAGCTGGTCCTTGGAGGGAGAGGCCTGCCAACTGCGGTGGCTGTTTACCTTGGTCTCAGTGCAGTCCCTTGGCCAGGCCTCCCATGCACCGAGGAAGCGGGGGCTCGGAGCCACCCGCCTGCCCAGCTGGTTCTCCCCAGCACGCCGGGCACACACCAAGGGCCTCAGCCCTCCGTCGGAGCACCTCAGCCAGCCAGGCCTGCTGCTCCTTGCCCTGGGAGCCACAGAGGGCCTCGGGGTGGCAGGGGCACGGAGTGGGTTCTGGCTTTAGCACCCTGATGACCCAGGGAAGAGCTCTAATTCTGGGAAGGTCAGATGAGCCGATCACTGGCTTTGCCCCGAAGGGTGGGCACAAGCTGGGACGGGTGGGGTGCCTGCCTCTTTTCCCGGCCCAGAGCTGGCGGCCAGAGCAGGTCTGAGGCCACCGACGGCTGGGAGACACCATCCCCTCCCCTGCCCGCCGCTGGGGGCTCGAGACGCAGGCAGGCGGGGAACTGGCCCCCGGGCACACGCCTCCCCGCCCCACGCTAATAACTTCTGCACAGAGACGCAAACAGCAGACAACAGAAGTCCTGACACGCTGTTATTAAGGTTGATTCAATCCCCGAGGCCTGGGTGCCGCCTCGTAATTTCCCCCTTTGTCTCCAGATCAAGGAGGGAGTGTGGTTGACTCCCTCCAGCTGTCGCCTGTGCCCTGAGCCCCGACGCGGAGCAGACCTGGAGGCCTGGGGCCCGGGCCGGGGACCTCCTGGCATTGGAAAATGCTCTGTGGTCTTGGCTGATGACGGGGACCATTCTGGGGTAACTCTCCCTCCTGGCAGAGCTCTCAATGCTGCCCCCAGCCCAGGGTACCCCCCCCCCTGCCCGCCCAGGACGCCTCCTGCTGGGGACTGGATGAAGCCTAGGCTGAGCAGGGGGCTGGGGTGGCCTTGACCCAGCCACGTCCACGCGGACAGAGCTGGTGCTCGGTGTTCTGCGCGGAGGGTTTAGTTTTGTGTGCACGCTGGGCAGCCTCACATTCAAGCTGTGGCAGCTGCGTCTCCGGCCCTTGCCAAGCGTGCCCGACTGTCCGTCAGCATCCGCCCCCTTCTCCTCTCTCTTTCCAACACGCACACAGGATCTCAGAGCCGACTGGCCTCTGCATGGAACCCACGGACACTTCCTGTGAATCAGAGCAGTGACACCCCCAGTGTGACCACCATAGACGTCCTCAGACACCACCTGGTGCACCCTGGGGGATTCCCTACTGGGAACTGCGGAGTGAGCAGACCCCCAAAAGGCAGGAATCTCCGCAGCGGCAGGCCCTACGACACTTTGCTAATGTCACCAAGTTGCACACAGATGGCCCTTCATGGCTGACGTCCAGTCTTGTGCAGGGGCTGGTCCTGGGCCGGATGGTGGTCAAGCCAGAGTCGTACCCGCGGAAGAGCTGCTGTCCCCACGTGGCAGTGCTCCTGTGTCCTGGCTGGCGGGGCGGCAGGGCGGGGGGTGGATAGGGCCCCGGACAGGCCTCAGAAGAGCCTGGTCTAGGCCAGACTTGGCCACCAGAGCCCAGGAAGCTCTGAGAGTGAGTGCTGCTTCTCCGGCCTTCTGTCGGAGGGCAAAACAGCCACTCTTCCACCTCAGGGCGGAGATGGTCTGACCCACATCCGACGCAGGCAAAGCTGACCAAAGCCAGGGCACCGTCACCCCCACAGCTGGCCAACCGCGGCAGCTTCTGGAAGCAGGTCCCAGGGCCCTTGCTCCACTGGCCGCAGAGGACAGGAGGGGCCTTGGGGGGCTGTTGAGGCAGCCTGCATCTTCTATGACACAGCTCCCTCAAACCTCTCGGGGTCCCAGCGTCCTCTGGGGCCTGGAAGCAGCTTGCCGGGGCTGGTGGGACCCTAGGGACAGCACATCAGCTGGGTGTGGCCATGGCCCAGCAAATGGAGAGAATCTGAGGATGCTGGGGACTTGGGTGGTGACATCTGCCTAAGGGGCCCACAGAGGGGCCCCTGGGTCTTCCCATGACCCACGGCTCCTTGCTGGTGTTGCGGTGCCCTTCCGGGGCCCACTGGTCAGGAAGTGTGCTCAGAGTGAGGGGGACAGGGCCTTGGTGATGTCAGCGGGGCAAGGGGGGGTGGTCAGGCTGGGGTGTCCCCAGGGCCGGCTGCCCAGGGAGCTGATGGCTGGCAGGACAGGGACCCTGTGGTGCATGTGCTTTTGGAAGCGACAGGGGTTGGAGCCGGGGTCCCTGGAGCAGAGATGACCCTGGCCCAGTGACAGCAGGCTGCACAACTGGAAACTTCCAGTGACGTGAGACTGACAACAGTGGGTTTAGGACCCAGTGGAAAGGAAGATGTCCCACACCCATGGGGGTGACGTTTCCAGCACGGGACAGGGTAAGGCCAGGTGGGGTTTGGAGGTGGGTCCCCAGGACAAGTCAGGCAGAAGTTTCCAACAACACACCTGACAGTTCTGCAGCGACAAGGCAGGGGCAGGCAGAGCAGAAGTCGAGGCTCTCAGATACACATCCCCGCTCCCCGGGCCTCTTGTAACAAAGCTGGAGCCCGGGGCGCTGGCCGACGTTGGTTGCTGTGTGTTGGGAGGGGCTGAGCGGTGGCAGCAGGCCGACCCCCGGGGTGCCCATGGGGTGCCCATGGGGCCGGAGCCGGGGACCAGAGGCCCCACCTGGGAAGCCCAGGGCCCCGGGTCAGAAGGGGCCTGTGCTCGGGGGACCCTGCAGGCCCGGAGTGAGGCAGAGGAAGGGAATCAGGGCGCTGGGAAGGCGTGCGCACCTGGGCCCTCATGCCTGCCGCCGTGTGGCTGAGGGTCCGAGCTCGAGAGACTGAGGCGGCCACCGGCCCGCACTCCCCCCTGGAGCACCTCTGATGGCAAAATCCCCCAGGAAAGGCTTTTAGCCCAGGCTCCCATCCCCGGAGGCCCGCGTTGGGGTTGCTGAGACAACAGGTGAGTTGAAGAGAAGGTTGCCAGGGAGCCGGTGGCCAGGGTTGGGGCCAGTCCCACGTACGCCCTGCGCTCCCACACCCCTGAGGCAGCTTCTGGCTTCAACGGTGCGTCTACAGGGGGAGCGGTGGGGGGGGTGACTCACAGCGTGTGGCCCCTGCCCCACAGCCCGGGGATGGGGCGGGGGCGGGGCTGAGAACCAATGGCCCAGCCGCCCCCGCCTGCGCATCTCTCGGGTCCCCCAAGTGTGGGGGGGCACAGCAGAAGAGGGGAGTCCTGAGGTGCCCGGGACCCCGCCCACCCCCTGGAGGCACTGTCTCGGGCGGCAGGAGTTAGAGCTGCCCTGTGTGACCGCCAGACGGATGCTGCACGCAGCAGAGCCTGCTGGGAGCCAAGGCCAGAAGTCTCCAGCCTCCGGGTGTGCTCGCTGGCTCGGAGAAGCCGGGTCCTGTCCTGTCCACAGGCGGGAGTGGGGGGGGGACCGCAGGGTCCCAGCCCAACCCCCGCCAGCTGCTTGGCCCCGCCTCCTGCGGGAGTCCTCAGATCCCAAAGCCAGAGGATGACAGGGCCACACAGCTTTGGTAAATAATTTTAAGAGAAGTATTTTTCAAAAGTAGTCGCTGTGCCCCAGGCTGAGAGTGTCGGATCCGGGGCACGGCCCCTCTGTGCACGGGGGGCCGCCGGGGGCCTGCGCTCCCCCACTGGGGGGGAGGGGGGCGGGGGCACCGCCTGTGTCCGGCGGGCGGGCGGCGGGCCATTCACCACTTGAGGAAGACCATGCCGGCCAGGACGGCGTAACCCAGCACCAGAAAGAGGGCTTTGAGCAGACGGTCACTCTTCTCCTCCAGCTCCTTCGCCAGGATCTCGAAGAAGGTGACAAAGAGGAACGTGCCGCCTGCCAGGCCCTGCAGCAGCACCGAGGCCACGCTGCTGGGCATCCCATGGGCGCTCTCGATGCCCAGGCCGATGCCGATGCCCAGCGGGATCATGGCGCTGACGGTGACAGCCAGCTTGGCTGCGTCCCTCAGGGCCATGGCACTCCTGGCCATGCTGATGCCCAGGGCCATGGCCACCAGAGTCTCGTGGATGGCCACCCCCACGAACAGGCTCACCACCTTCTCTCCGTCCTCCTGCAGGCCCAGGGCCAGGCCCTCGAAGATGGAGTGCGCCGACAGGGCGAACACCAGGCTGAGGAGCCGCAGCGGGCTGGAGCGCGACAGCTCCTGGACGCTCAGCCCGTGCGCGTGGGCAGGGGGCTCCGCGTAGAGCGCGTGGCCCCGCACACCCCCCAAGAAGGGGCTCTCGTATTCCGAGTCACTGCCGGCGTCTGAGCCGGCGTTGAAGGTCTCCAGGTCGATGAAGGATGGCTTCTCCTTGCGGAAGGTCAAGATGAGCTGCTCCAAGAAGACGGTCATGAAGAAGCCCAGCATCACGATGGTCTCGGCCAGCGGGTAGTCGGTGTTGATGTGCCCGAGACTCAGCACTTTCTGGAGCTGGAGCAGAAGATGCGCAAGAGAGGAGAGGGAGGGAGGGGGGTTCAGGGCGGGCGGCAGGGTTTGGGAGCTCACTGTTCAATGAGCAAAGCACAGAAATACCCACTTCACACAAGAAGCTAAAAAAAACAGGAGAAGGTGGGCTCACCCTTGCTGGATTTGGGGAAAAAAAACACCCAAAAACTCTATTACAAAGGGCGTTGTGAGGGTTTACATTATATCCACTAAATTGGCCACATATTATCAATTATGCTGTAGCAGACTGAACTGTGGTTCCTAAAGATTTGTCCACTTGGAAGCTCAGAAGGTGACTATATTTGGAGGAAAGATCTTTGCAGATATAAGGAAGGTGTGATGGGGCTGAACTGTGTCCCCCACCCAAAATTCACACGTTCAAGTCTCTGAACAGCCGGAATTTCAAAACCAGTCCTCCTTAGAGAAACGGTCTTTAAAGAGAGGAGTCCGCTGAATGAGGCTGTTAGGGTGGGCCCTGGCCCTCTAGGACCGGAGTCCTTACAAGACCCACCACGTGAAGGGGCGGCGAGGAGCGAGGCCTCAGAGGGACCCAGGCCTGCCAGCACCTTCCTCCCAGACCTCTGGCCTCCACACGGACAGACAGCAAACAGCTGAGGCGTTTGCTACGGCAGCCCTTGGGGAAATCCTACCCAAGATAAGGATCTGGAGAAGAGAAAGATCATCCTGACTTAGGGTGGGATCTTAATCCAGTGACGGTGTCCTTATGAGATAAAAAGGAGGGGACACAGAGAGACACTCAGGGAGACAGGGAGACAGGCAGGTGACCACGGAGGCCGAGACGGGTCATGTACCTACAAGTCAAGGGACGCCAAGGATCGCCAAGAACCCTCCAGAAGCAGGGAGACGGCGCGGGACAGACTCTCCCTCAGTGTGCCAGGGAGCAGCCTCTGCGGCCCTGGGTGAGTACGGGCTCCGCACATGCCCCCCACCCGGGCGGATCCTGCCAGCCGGCGCCGCACAGTAGCGCTGTCTGATCCGGAAGCCCCCAGCCACACGCCGCCCAGGAGGACCTTAAACACAGCCGGCGTGGCCAAGGACTGGCATTTGGACTCATGTTTCATTTATTTCCCTGAAGCCCAACCAGACCGGCAAGGCGAGGGGCTGCCGCTCAGTACGGTGCAGCGCTGGGTGCTGTCTGGCAAGATGGGGGTGGGCTCCTCAGAGCTGGGCTCATTTTCCCCGCACGCCTAACGATGTGTGCACACCCCAAGGGGGCTGCAAACGTGCCTCAGCTGTCCGCACGGCTCCTCCTCCAGCCTTACTCACGCCTGGGCGATGCTCACGCTTTGGCTCCTGGGGCGCAGAGTCCCCCCCACGGGAACCCCAGCTGTAGAAGGCTGTGTTTTGCAGATAGACCACTTCATTCATTTGCTAAGCAGCTCTAGGAGGCCTGCCTGTGCTCCACCCAGGGAAGCCCCAGCCCCTAAGAAATACTAACAGCCCCCCTCCCCCAGGAACAAACTCGTATCAGATCAACAGATCACCAGGTCGGGAGAGACAGGCAGACAGACAGAGGCCACAGCTTTCAGTGCTGCTTTCTGCGGGGTGACCAAGCCAGCAGCTGCCGGCTAAGCCTGGCTGGGGGCCAGGGGAGGGAGCTGACCCGCCCAGGCTCAGGTGTGGGCAGGGGTGCGGCCAGAGCGGTTTGGGGAAGACCATTAGAGGGCCACAGGCACTGAAGGGGGACGGGGAGGAGCAAGGCCATTGCAGCCCCAGCCGGAGGCAGGACTGTGATGAGGGTGACGGCATCATGAGAATGTGGCAAATGCGGGGGGCGGGGAGCAGGGGTGGAAGGGGCCCTGGGGTGCAGACAGCCTGAGAGAGGACTCTGAGATCTCACCCCCAGGGATGCCAACTGTGTGAGCTCCCATGCTGGGTCATGAAGGAACCCAAGGTGGGCAGCGGGGAACAACAGAAACATGTCGGAAATGCAGGCACTCTCTGGGGAAGCACGTGGCTATGTTGGGGGGCCCACGTGACAGGGACGGAGGGCAGCCCTCAGCCACGGAGAAACAAGGCCCACGGTCTGACCACGGGGAAGGAACTGAACTTCCCTCACCGCCATGTGAGCTCAGACACTGATGCGTCCCCGCCAAACCATGAGATGAGACCACAGCCCATGGAGACCTGGAATGCTGCCTGACGAGGGCCTGGAGTGGAGGGTCCGGCGGAGTGCTGTCCAGGTCCCCCACCCATAGAAACCGCGCCCTAACAAACATGCGCCGTGTTAAGCTGCGGAATGTGTTATCGCTGGTTAAGCCACAGCAGCTGCCGAGGACAGGATGCCACGGGGAGGCCAGGACTGGCAGCAGGGGGCCACCCGGCTGGGCGCACTGCTCAGGGAGCAACGGACTGGCTTGCCAGCCGGGAAGCCCAGGTCTCGTTCAAGCCTCTTGTCTCCCAGGTAAGGCCCAGAGAAGGGAAGCAACCGATTCACGTCTCACAGCAAATTCATTTCCGGTCACTCCTGCAGTGTCACGGCTACCACCAAGCTTGGCGGCATCGCTGAGAACCCACCAGAGACCCTGGGTCATAAGGTGTCGCGGGCTGCAGCCGCCCCCAGGGAGCCCTTACCTTCTCCCTCACGGCCGGCAGGAGAGCATTGAAGCACGTGGCCAGAAAGACCCCACCTCCAAAGGTGTTGCAGAGTGAGAGGATCTTTTTGGAGCGATGGGCCTTCTCAAAATCCGTCTCGATGATCTTCACGGGGATCAGGGAGCCGAGCAGCATGAAGAAGAACACGCCCACCATACAAAGGATCTTGGCCACCAACAGCTCCATCATGGTGGTGGCCCGGGCTGTTCTGGTCACCGCAGGGCCAAACCATGTGTGGGCGCACACTCCCGTCCCACGGCGTGCTACCGGGCCCAACCACGGAGCCGGGGGCTCATGCCTCCGTCCAGCCACTGTGAACGCCAGGGGCAACCACGTCAGCTGTTGGATTATCTGAGCAGCTCTAGCGACCGAGCCCATCCCCCCCCCGGCCCATACTTCACTCCATTCTGCGCCAGGCCCATAGTGCTGCCTCCTGCAGAAAATTCTCCCCAGCTGTGCTGTCCAATGCGGCAGTCACGAGCCACGTGTGTCTGCTGAAATTAATTACAACTACCTTAAAGGCAAAATTCAGCTCCTTGGTCACCGTAACCATACTTCAAGTGCTCAGCTGCCACACAGGTGTAGTGGCGACCGACCCGGACGGCACAGACAGAAGAACCTTTCCATTGTTGCAGAATGTTCTATTGGGTGGTGCTGCTCCACTGCTTTCCCACTGCCCTTCCTAAAACCAAGCACCCCGCCCTGTATAGAAGGCCATACCTATACTGCCAGCCACTGCTTCGCCCCCCCCCATGGGCCTCTGTGGTCCTTGAATATGCCCAGCGCGTTCCTGCCTCAGGGCCTTTACACAGATTGTTTTCGTGGCCTGGAATACATCTTTCCTCTGACCTCCCGATGAAGTCTTGTCTTGTAGGGTCACTGCCTCCGGGACCCTTTGGAAGGGCCTCCCCTGACCTCTGCCCTAAACCATATGTCTTGCACCCACCACCAGACCTGGTGCAGAACAGAGGCGCAGTAACTCTGCAAACCAACAGGTGAGCGAAAGCATGTGGACCTCAAGGAGCCCCAGTGGAGCAGATTTCACCTTGGAAACCTGACCGTGGGTAGGAGGGCCCCTGGCCGCTCCTCCGACCTGTGTCTCGGCCCTAGCCTCCCCGTCCTCCCTGCCCACGCCCCACTTCAGTGGGTCTTCAGGTCTGCGCGCAGATGCCACCAGCTGGTGGGGCCTCTCCCGCCCCCCTGCCTGGCACGAAGTCCTGGCATCATTCGCCGCCGGGAAACCGCATCACTAGGAGTCCTGGAATGAATGAGCCCCCTTGCTGGAGGCGGCGAGCTCCGCGGGGCTGGGCGTCGGTTTGCTCCAGCTGGACCCCGCACCACCCGCACCACCCGCACCAGCCGGCGCCCCGCCAGGCCCCGGTAAACACGTGCCGGCGACCCGCTGCCCGTCGGAGCAGGGCCGCAGGCCGGTGGCCCGGGCGCGCTCCACACGGGGCTGCGGGGCTGCGGCTCGTCCGTGCCTTCCTCCCCCGGCACTGACCGAGCGCCTCCGCTGTGCACCGGGCTGCACCGGGCGCCCCGCCCGCGAGGCCGAG
>LNAC01000276.1:1847301-1859293 GCA_002007465.1 Ailurus styani
TCGCCCGCCCGCCGGCGCCGCCCGCCGCTCAACCGCCGCGCGGTCTCGACCCCACAGCCGCGGTCCTGTCCCGCCCCGACTCCGCGCGCGGCTGCCCACGCCCCGCCCACGCCCCTGCCCATTGGCTACTCCGAGCGACACGGGCCGAGCGTGCCGTGCCATTGGCTGCTGCGGGTGCCACTCAGCCTGCGACCCCACCTCTCCTACCGGCACGGGAAAGTAGTTTCCTCTTGCTGAGCGGTCGGTACAGCCAGCAGGTGGCTCCGGCAGGAAATTCCGACCGTCGAGGAAAGGTTCCGACTGGACTTGGCTTCCAGAGCTGTCCAGGGGCGCCTGGTGCTGAATGCCGCTCGCATGGAGGCTTGGCCGGCGGAGGGAAACCATTCCGTCCGGGGGACTGTCCCTCCCCGAGTGTCCAGCACGCCCATGCCCTTCCCGTCAGCGTAAGACGCAGAGTCATCTGCTCAACATCCCTGCCTATTATGCGTCAGGGCCTTTTCTCGAAGAACATCTTTGAGCAAGATAAAGATCACCCTTCCCGCCCTTTTGGAGCTTACATTGCAGCACAAGACAAAGAAAATAATCAATGCACGTGATAAATGATGGAATCATAGCAGAAGTTCTCTGGGATCACAGGACCCATAAGGGGCTATCAAAAGTGCTGGGTATGGGTTGCTCTTTTAAGTAAGATGCTCAAGTAAGTCTCATGGAGACAGAGATGTTTGAGCAGAGATGAACGTGGAGAAGTTGGTCCAGTGGGTACATGGAGGTAAACCGTTTCACACATAAGGGACTGAGCGTCCGGAGCCCCCAAGGCAGGTGTGTACAAGCACGTGCGTGTGGCCAAAGCACAGTAACCTGTGGAAGTGTGTTTAGAGATAAGAGGACGTGGGTCACAAAAGGCTTTGGAGGGAAATAAGGAGCAATTGCAGTTTTGATCAGAGATGTGACAGGTCCAACGTATTTTAGCACAATCGTTTGGTTATTGTATCAATGTTGCCAATAGGTCAAGTAAGATGAAGACTGAAAATCGTTGATATTTTTTAGACAAACAGAAGGTAACATTAAAAAAAAAAAAAAGCTCGGCGCCTGGGTGGCACAGTTGCTAGGCATTGGGCTTCGGCTCAGGTCATGATCCCAGGGTCCTGGGATCGAGCCCTGCATCGGGCTCTCTGCTTGGCGGGAAGCCTGCTTCTCCCTCTGCTACTCCCCCTGCTTGTGTTCCCTCTCTCACTGTGTCTCTCTCTGTCAAATAAATAAACAAAATCTTAAAAAAAAAAAAAAAAGCTTGGGGCACCTCGGCAACTCAGTCAGTTAAGCGTCTGCCTTCAGCTCAGCTCACGATACCAGGTCCTGGGATGGAGTCCCACGTAGGGCTCCCTGCTCAGTGGGGAGTCTCTTTCTCCCTCTCCCTCTGCCTCTCCCCCCCCATTTGTGTGCTCTCTCTCAAATGGATAGATAAAATCTTTAAAAAAAAGAAAAGCTTGTTCTATGCCCTAGAAAAGCAACCAGAGTTATGAAAAGAATGTATTCATTTGTTAACTAAAATCTTACTGTCAGCCTACTCTGGGCCAGGTGTGGAGAGAGAGCTGCTAAGAATAAAGTAGAGAATGCTATGATGTGAATGGACCCTGGGGACACCGAGCTCAGCGAGAGGAGCCGGACCCAGAAGGATGCATCCCGCAGGACCCCACTCCCAGGAGGGCCCCTGAGGAGTCCCGTCCACACAGACAGAGAGGAGACGGTGGGAGCCAGGGCTGGGGCAGGGGCTGGGGAGTCCGTGCTTCGTGGGGACGGAGTCTCCGTGTGGGGAGATGGAAAGTTCTGAAGACGGAGGGTGGGGGGTGGTTGCAGGACGGGGTGAGGGTGCTTCATGCCGCCGACCTGTGCACTTAAAGTTGTTAAAATGGTAAGTTTAATTTTATGTATATCTCAGCACAATTTTAAAAATTTTAATTATGGAGTAAAAAACAAAAGACTGACTTCTGTCTTCCTAGCACCACTCCTGCCTGCCTTGACCCTTCGAGGAAAGGAATCCTGCCAACGACAACATGAGTGGTCTTGGAAGGGCGTCCTGTCCCAGGCATGCCTTCAGATGGCTGCTCAGTGGGCACCTTGATTGTACACTTTGAGAGACCCTGAAGCTGAGGACCAAGACTGTATGAAATGGTGTGAAGAGAAAGAGAGAGTTGTGTGTGTGAATTAACCAAGGAAACTAGCGAGAAGTAGGGGCAGCAGAGCACAGCTGATGTAACGATAGAAAAGAGACCATGTTGGAAGAACTGGGAGGTGGGGCTGGCTGAATGTTAGAGAGCAACTGGGTGGGGGGAGAGATTAGGGCAGAGATTAGAGAGAGAGTCCCACGGACCATGTTCAGGAATTTGTTTTACCATGAATGCAGTGCTATTCATTGAAGGCTGTTAAGCAGGTGAGGCTTGTGATATCTGTTAAGGTGATTCTAACATCCCTGTAAAGACTGAATTGTAGGAAAGCAGGAGTGGAAGCAGGAGACCGGTAAAGAGTCATTTGGTCAAGGACTGACACCTGTTTAGATAAGGGCTCTGGCAGAGAGATGGTGGAGCCAGGATGGAGGGTGAGTTGACAGCACGTGGTGCTGGTTTGCCTGGGTGGGTTGCAGGAGTAGGAAGGGTCAGGGTAACTTCTTCTAGTTCTCTGGTTTGCACAATTAATTTCATGCTGGTGTTGTTTGCTAAAACAGGGAAGACCGGAGGGGGTACAGATATTGGAGGTGCTGGAAGACTGAGCTGGGCTTTGCAGAGGTTAGGTGTGAGATGTCTGTGGGTCCTTAACATTTAATGCTAATTTCTGCCTTTCTCACTGTAGGCACACAATATGGGGTGGCTATTTGTTATCATTAGACAATTTATTATTATATTGAGTCTTTTCCTGGTTTCCATAATTCACAACAACAACAAAAGATGGTTTGTTGAAAGAGCACACCAGGATAATGCCCACAGGGTGAGGTCTTCCTATAGAAGAATTCATGATGTGCCATATTCATAGTTATTTAGAGAACGAGGCTGCTCGGAGAAGGACGCATTTCTGAAAACTTCCTAGGCTCTAGGACCTATGTATGAGCAGCTATCTTCAGGGTATCATAGGGGAAAAAAGGGGCACATCTGACTGCTCTGTCTACTTCAAAAATTTCCCCTCGTGGAAGAAACTATGAATGGGCTTAAAAGCAGCAAGAGACAGATCAGAAAGCAATGCTGACAAGAGAGGACATAGCACTTGATGAAGAACAAACAGCCTTGAATAAAAATGGGAAGGGAGATGAATAGGTGATTCACAGGAGAACAAATACAAGAGGGGAACAAATACCGCGGAAATCGGAAAGAAAACAATTTTAACAGCTTTATTGAAGGATGATTGACATAATACAAAGAAAGACACATATTTAAAGTATGCAACTTGGTGAGTTTTGACACATGTGTAATATACCTGTGAAATAACCCTCACAGTCAAGAGAGTGACCGTGACCTGCCCCACTGCTGATTCCCTCCTGCCCCTTCCCACCCTGACTCCCGAGCATCTAGCCTTCAGCACGGTGGTTCATTTGGGTAGTTTCTGGTGTTGGCTGTTGCTTAGGGCACTGCTCTGAACACGCCTCTACTTGCCTCTGGGTGGCCATTCATACCTGCTGCTGTTGGGCATACGTCCACATCTGGACATACATCAGGGGTCCCAGGGGATGCAAACCCTTGGTTTTTGGACTTACAACAGCCGACTTTTCCCCTTTGGTGCAGAAGAAGAGTTAACACAGCAGTCTAAGGCCGGCTCGAGAGGCTGGCCCTTCGTGGCGTCTGGAACCAGACTCCAGGGGCTTCTGCCTTCCTCGCTGCTGGGGGGCTCGTGTCCCTGAACCGTCTGTGCAGACTCGAGGTTTGGGCTGAGCACCTGCTCCCCTCCCTGAGTCTGGGTTGCCAGCCCGAGCCCACCAGAGGGCCCTGCAAGACTGACCCCCACGGAGAACCCGGGCGCTGGGTCTCTAACAGCCCCCGGAGACTGCACCTCACATGTGTGATCTCGTCTTGTTTTGGGGGGAATTAAAGCATGTCCTGGGGACACCCCAGGAGGGGGCTCTGGAAGCTCATGCCTGATGTCCCCACCCACCACACCCACATCTGCCCTGAGTTCCTTTTGCTTCCTGTCCTGTGTACAAATCACCGCCGTGGTGATGACTGTCTGCTGTGCCCAGGGTCCTCCCGGCACGTCCCTGCACCTGGGCTGCTCTTGGGGCCCCAGACGCATCTCTGTAATGGATGGCACTTGCTTTGTCTGTTCATTCTAACCATTCTGGTGTATTCGCCTTACATTATAGTTTTAATCGTGTTCCTCAGTTATCTAATGAAATTGAGCCTCTTTTCATATACTTACCAGCTAACTGCATATCCTGTTTTCTTGAAAGGCCTAAGCATTTTGCCCATTTAAAAAATTTGGTTCATGGGCGCCTGGGTGGCTCAGTGGGTCAAAGTCTCTGCCTTTGGCTCAGGTCATGATCTCGGTGTCCTGGGATCAAGGCCTGCATCGGGTTCCCTGCTCAGCAGGGAGCTTGCTTCCTCCTCTCTCTGCCTGCCTCTTTGCCTACTTGTGATCTCTCTCTCTCTCTGTCAAATAAATAAATAAAATCTTTAAAAAAATAAAACATAAATAAAAATAAAAAATTCGGTTCAGGTGCCTGGGTGGCTCAGTCAGTTAAGCATCTGGCTTCAGCTCAGGTCATGATCCCGGAGTCCTGGGATCCAGCCCCGCATCAGGCTCTCTGCTCAGCGGGGAGCCTGCTTCTCCCTCTGCCTCTGCCTGCCACTCACCTTGCTTGTGCTCTGTCAAATGAATAAATGAAATGTTTAAAAAATTGTTTAAAAATTGGGTCCTCTTTTTCTCATGGATTTTGTAGGAGTACTTTATATTTTTGTGAAATATGTATTGCACGTGGCCTCATCCACTCAGGCAGGCTGGAGACCCAAAGGAGAGTGAACACTAGCTCGAGTCCCAGGGCCATCTACAGGCCGAATTCCCTTGAGGAGAACTTCCTCAAGGGACCTGTCTTTTCTCTGAATGCCTTCAACCAGTTAGGCGAGGCCCACCTGCACTATGCAGGGCCTACTGTTCTCCTCAAGACCAGTTCATTTAAATGTTACTCTCATCTAAAAAAATACCTTTCCAGCAACATCTAGACTAGTGTTTGACCCAATATCTTGGTATTGTGGCCTGGCCACGTGGATACGTAAGGTGAACTATCACTGTGTTCTGTTCTCTCAACATTTGCCTACCCCGAATCATATTCTAAATTTTCTTCTATGATTTTTATAATTTTACCTTTTTTCCTCTTAGATTCTGTTTTGTCCATATCAAAACCAGGCAGAACTAACCCATGACACTAACCACTGGGAGAGTGTTACCCTTTAAGGCGCGATGAGAGTGCCGGGTGGGCTCTGTTCTTGGTCTGGGTGCCAAAGCCCGGGCCGCGCTGCCTTGGCGAAAACTCATCCAGCCGCCTGCTTGCATCTGTGCTCTTACACATACGTGTTCACGCTTTGATGGAGGGTGTAAGAAGCATGGTAATGAGAGGGGTAAGAAGGGGTTCCCCACCCCCAAGTCTGCATGAGCTCCCAACAGCTGTGTGCGGAGCAGAATCCCTGGGTTCCGCCCTGGAAGGGGCCCCCGTTCTCCAACCCCAGGACGGTGGCCCCTGGCAGCGCCGTGCCGAGCCCGACATCCCAGGCTGCGAATTCTAATCCTGAAAAGACAGCCGGCTCTAAACGCAGAGTCCTGATCCCTGGGACCGAGGCCTTGTCTAGGCTGGAGCCCGGGGCGCGGCTGCGCCACCTGCTGGTCCCAGCGTCTCCCGGACGAGGGTCCCTTGGAAACAGTGGGTTTTCAAGACGGAGGGGTAGGGGTGGGGGTGGAGGGGCGTGCTGGGAAAGCCCATGCGGCATGGGGTTTTCAAGTCACCCAGCCTGGGGCAAAGCCCAGGAGCCCTCGGAGCGGGCGCGCAGATAGTTTCTGCCGGTGGCGGGGCGGCTCCGCGCATCTGTGTCGGGCACCTCTCTCTCTAGGGACTACCGGGCAGTGGCAACACCGTGGGGTGGGCGCTGCAGGGGCTGAGCAGCTCCCCGGCCCCAGCCTCCTGATGCCAGCAGCCCCCCTGTAACAACCCCCGATGCCCCCCCAGATGCTCCCCAGGCCCCTGGGGGCATCACTGACCCCCGGGGACACCCCTTGCTTTGTTTCTTCCTCGGCATCCTGGCGCTTAACCTGGGTGGGCTCGCGGCCCAGCGCCTGGCCCCCCACGCACGGGGGGTGTGGGGGCAGAGGACAGACCCCACGATTCCATCTACGGTACCGGCAGCTGCCTCGCCTCAAGGCTCAGCCTGCTCCTGCGAGCGTTCTCCAAGTCACGACTCATGCTAACTCCGTGTTTAATTGCCGTTTGCCTTCCCCTCAACGCTCCTCTGACGGGAATATTCAGAAAGATCCTATTTCTGCCTCGTGTGGGATCGAGCAGTAATTACCCATGACACACATCTCGTCAAGTCACACGAAGCCACCAGCTTCTGGGATGAGACATTGACAGCTATTCCTGTTCCTCCCCTCTTCCCACTCCACCAGTGCCTCCAACGGGAAGTTTCTGGATCTTTCCTGAACACTTACGCTGGCAGTGAGGCAGCGGCTCTGCAGGGCTGCTCAGTGATGGACACACAGGATGGGAGGAGGGAGACAATCGGGGGAGACCTAGAACGCACCCGTAGAAGTTTCTGGAACACAGGGCTCACACTCCCGAGCCTCCGAGGGTGTTCTCCAGACAGGTGTTATCAGTATCCTGCGGGTGGCCTGTGCCAAGTGCAGAGCCGACGGGGGGTTGGCTGAGCGAACTCCGGAGAACACAGACTTGGCATGTGGGGACTGAGCTGCGTCCCCGACCCCACCCACTGGACGCCAGGAGCACCGGTCCTGACAGCCGCAGACGTCCCCAGAATCAGGATGTGCCCTATGAGACGCATGCTGGCCTGGCTGCCTGCTCCCTGGGAAGCCCCAACCCTGGGAACGTCGTCCCCCCCCCCCCCAGGCAGGAGCTAGCAGCCACTCCCCTCACTTGCAGCAGGTACAAAGGGAGGCCCTGTGGGCCACCCCAGGGAGAGTGGGGGTACCCTCAGCTCTGCCTGAGAGGCCAGGCATCCAGGCTGGCCCCTGGAGTGACTGACGGGAAATGCAGGTGCAGGAGAGACAAAATACAGGAGCAGCCCAGAGGTTTGCTGTTTCTAGAACCTTCTGTGACCCGACACGGGAGCAGCTTCCCCTTGCGTCGTGCCAGCCGTCGACAGGACAGATACCCGTCAACATGACTGACACCCTGCATGGGCGGCGCGAGGTCAAGGCAGAGCGGAGCAGAGGTCGTGATGTCTATTTATTCCCCACACGTTTTCTTGTCACCATGGCTAGCACTCAAGTTAGGACACATCTCGCCAGATGTAGGACGGACTGCAGGTGGCTGGCAGTGGCCCGTCTTCCTACTAGTTACCTACGACACACACGTACTGGGTCTACCTCGCAAACGGCCCGGAGCGTGAGGGAACCTCACGTGATCCAGATACCAACACCGGTGCCCGCAGACCTGCCTTCCCTCCCCCACCCTGTCCGAGACGAGGCCGTGGGCACATCCGCAGTGGCCCGGTGTCCTGGGTAGTTAGGCTGTCCGGCCACGGCTGGCACACTGGCCCCCCGAAGCAGCTCTGGTGGCTGTATGGCAATGTCAGGCCGAGGCGGGGGGCACCACAGGCCCCTGCCAGCTCCCCAGGCCTGAACAGGACACGAGAGCCTGCCAAGGATGCAGCATGCTGGCCAGCAGGACCGCCTGTAGGCAGAAGGGCAGTGGGCGGGACACTCAGCTGGGAACGGGCTGAAAGGTCCTGATCTGCCCCTTGGGGTCTGTCGGTCATGAGTACTGGGATCGGATGATCAGAGATGAGACACGTGTCCATCCAAATGCTTGACTGGAAGAAAAGTCCCAGTACCTGGTCCTGTGCACCCCAGGACGGTCCTGCCCTTGCTCCCAACTGGGGCACAAGGTCACGGAAATCGTCTTTTAGGAAAATGTGTCTGAAGAGCTCCTCACACGAAAACCCGCGGTCCGAGGGGCAGGGCGGCCACTGGCGCCCAGACCGCGGCTGGCAGTGAGCTCATCCGAGCAGGGCGCGGCTGGGGGGGCCAGGGCCAACTCACGAGTGGCTTCTCACGCCTCCTCTGAAGACAGATCATGGGGGCTGCAGAAAGGGGCCCTGGGCGCCCCGGGTGTCCCCGACGTGGCCTGACACAGAACGGGCTGCTTCCTGGAGAGCGGCTTGAGGACGACCCCCACCCCAGAACAGTCTAGAAAACACGTTCCTGACTGGGTTTTCAGGGGCTGGGAGAGATCGGTGCTGGTCTGCGTTCACAGCTTGCTGGCTCTGTTTCGAGGAGGGTCTAGGGGCTGTCGGACTACAAACAGAGAGGGGAGGGCTAAGGGAGTAATAAAAATCCATCTTAACATGCAGGTCCAATTTCTGTTTCTTTTTCTCTCTTGGGTGGTCCAAGGGGAGAAGGTGGCAAAATGCGAGACGGCTTCCAGTCGGTGGGAAGGAGCTGGCGGCGCTGGGAGGGCTGGGGGGAGAAGACAGAGGGTGGCGAGTCAGGCCGCGGCTGACAGGCGGGGCTGCAGGCTCTGGGGCCCAGGATACGGAAATGCTGGGGAAGGTGTTTTGCAGATAAAGTTATCACACAGAACAAATGCAAAACTGAGCTCAACTAGGTTTTTGTTTTTTTGCCTTTAAGAGTGTTTTGAGGGGAAAAAAAAATGCCCAAATAATAATTAACGTTTGTTGCCACAGGTGGAGAGATCAAAGTTGTTTTTCCTGCTACTCAACGTTTTTGGCATTTAAAATTTTTTCAACTATTTTTTTAAGTTTATTTTTTTTTAGTAACCTGTACACCCAACACGAGGCTTGAACTCATGACCCCAAGATCAAGAGTTGCACCCTCCACAGACTGAGCCAACCAGGCGCCCTATCCTTTGACATTTTTTAACAGAAAATCACGGTCAAAGGAGATAAGAGAACACTGATGCCCAAGTCTCCTGGTGGGAAAGCCACCGTGTCAGGAAGCCCGTCTCCTGTCAGGGTGAGTCTAGGGGCCCTGGGGGAGGGGGAGCGGCCCCCCAAGCCAGCCATGGCCTCCAGGATCCCCAGTCTGTTTCCTCCCCCACCCCAGTCTGTTTTCTGGCAATCCTGCTCTGACAGCTGCTTCCAGCAAACACGCACACCCCAGGGGGGCCTGGCATGCAGCTCGAGGCTGGGCAGACCTGTTGGCCTCCTCCCCGGGGCCTCGCTGGCCATAGCTGCAGCTGCCCCGAGGCCTTCCGCACAAACGCTGCCTGTAGGCACTCCGGCCGCAGCCTCGCCAGGCAGCCCGGGGGTTCAGCCCTCGTCTACACAAAACCCACCGGAGTGACCAGCCCACTCACAGACACCCGCCGGGAAGGAACAGGATGCAAGTGGAAACACCTGGAAAGGGGCCTGATGATCCCAGACAAGCCCCACCGTGGAGACCCTCCCAACCTCGTGGGCCTAGGGCCATCAAGTAGGGGCTCTCCCCCCACCCCGGTGACCCACGGAGACCCTTCCCCAACCACGGCCCATGGGGACTCACGGAGAAGCCCCCCCGCGGCCCACGGGGACTCACGGAGACCCCCCCCACAGCCCCCGGGCACTCACGTGGGCAGTCACTCCTGCTGGTCGTCGTTGCTGGCACTGGGGGTCCGACTCCGGATCTGACTCCGGAGCTGTTCTATCAACTCTGGGTTCTGCTGCTGCATCTGCTGGGCGAACTGCTGGCCGCTGCGGGAGAGGCGGGCCCAGGCTCAACCCGGAGGCCTGGGGCACCCTCCTGGTCACTTCCCGGGCACATGTCCCCCACAGGCAGTGCAACGACTCGCTGGAGGACGCGGGGCCCGACAGAGAGCCCAGGGACACAGCACCTTCGTTCTTATGCTCACGCGTGGGCCCCCACCCCACCCTCGAGCCCCACTGAGCAGGGCTACTCACGCTTGGATGAGACTGGCCAGGTCATTCTGTGAGGGGCTGGTGCCGGGAGTCCCCAGGGGGTTGTGGCCGCCGGAAATCATACCAGACATGCTGCAGGGGGAGGAGCCCATGATGGAGCCCACGATGCGACAGACAGCCCTGCCCCTCCCCCCGCCGGCCACTCTGTACCACTGTCCCGCAGCCCCTTGGGGCCCAGAGCCGCCCTGGCCCACCCCTCTCTCTGATGGCGGCTGCCGTGAACTCCACCAGCTCACTCTGAACAGCCTTTGTTTATGGCTTAAAGACAGGGGTCTTCAACCAGGGGACATGGGGCCACGTCTGGGGACGCTGGCCTGCCCCCACGGCGCCCCGGAAGTCCCCGAGAGTGACCCTCCCTGATATCAGCAGTGCTGTGGAGGAGAAGCTGGGCTTTAAGGTTTAACCACAGCCTGGCAGTTCTTCAGTAAATTAAACAGAATACCCATGTGACCCAGCAGTTCTGCTCCTGGGTGTGGACCCAGAACTGAGCCCATGACGCTCAGGGAGGGAACCAGACACAGAAGGCCCCACGGGGGGTGAGTCCACGTGTGTGACATGCCCAGAACAGCCTCCTCCATGGATGGGAAGGGGGCTCGTGGGGGCTGGGGGCGGGCTGGAAAGTGCCTCTAAGGGGAACGGGGACTCTCCTTGAGGTGATGGAATGTTCTGGAATGAGATGGTGATGATTGTACAGGTGAATGTACTCAATACCACCGTACTATAAACCCTAAAAGAGTTAAAACGGGCAAATTCTAGGTTACACGCATCTTGTCATAATGAAAAAAGAAATCTAGGGGCACCTGGGTGGCTCAGCCGGTTAAGCATCTGCCTTTGACTCAGGTCGTGACCTTAGGGTCCTGGGATTGAGCCCCATGTTGGGCTCCCTGCTCAGCAGGGAGTCTGCTTCTCCCTCTGTCTGTACCCCTTTCCCCACTCGTGCTCTCTAATAAATAAATAAAATCTTAAATAAAAAAAAAAAGACTTCTAACCCCAAGACCCCAAGGAAGATAGTGGTCACTTACAGCTGCTGAACCTGGGGATTGTTCATTAGGTTGGATGCCTGAAGAAAGAAACGTATCCTGAGACACGGCGAGCGCCCCACCCATCTCTGCCCGCGCGTGCGCACAGAGCGCACCCCCGGCACGCACTGGGCCTGCTCGACGGCTTTCCCGACACCTGACCTCCCATGTTTTATCACTCTGATCCTGTTGGGGTCTCGCCCCTCCTGAGGGCCCATTTCAGGCAGTGGCCAAGCGGGACGCTGCAGCGGGGCCTGCCCGGAGTGGCTCATGGGGGCCCGGCTAACTCCCGAGAGGGGCCGGAGTTGAGGTTCTCAGCTTTGAGGGCCCGGCTCCGTCCCAACCACCATCGATGGTAAAACACGAGTATAAAGTCTGGCCGGTCGCCGACCCCAGGTGCAGGAGATCAAGAGCTGTGACCACCGCCGGCCTGAGTCCCCCTGCCCTGTGGCGGGCGTGTGGCCCCCCCAGCCCCCGGCGCTGCCGGGCTGGCCTGTCTGCGGACGACGTGCAGCCCCTGCCGACGGCGGCGGCGAGATGGTCCTTGCTGTCCAGGAGACTTCTCCCTCCCTGACCCGTGGGGACCCTGGGTCCCGAGGCCTGGTGAAGGAGACCCGCTGTGGACACGCGTGGGGGGACCAGCCCCGCACAGAACGCTTCTGGCCTTAAGTCGGGGTCTCGCTGGGGACAGGGCTGGGGTCATCTGTGGCTGTCACACAGGCAGAGCTCCTGGCATCGAGGGGGTGGGGCTGGGATGCTGCCCGCCCCCCATGGTGCCCCGGCCACGCCCACAGAGATCCACCCCGCCCAGTGTTTCAGTGGCCATCGGGGGCAGCCCCGGCCTGAGCAGGAGGA
>LNAC01000276.1:1860900-1904330 GCA_002007465.1 Ailurus styani
GGCAGTCCAGGAAGGCAGGGCCCGCGCGGCCCCTCACCCCAGGGCACTCACCCCATCCTGCCGTAGGCTTTGCTGTAGGACGGGTCTATGCAGATGGCTCGCTCACAGTCCTGCACGGCCCCAGTGTAGTTCCCGAGTTTGCTGTAGGCCGCGGCTCTGGGGACACAGAGCAGGACACGCAGAGCTGCGGGGCTCGCTCACTGCCAAGGAGGAGCCTTTTGGGGAGGAGCCTGGGCTGCCCCATCTGTCAGGTGGGGGTCGGGGGGTGGGACACAGGGCTGCCAAGGGCTTCTGTCTGCGGAGCACCTGTGCTGGGGGCTATGACAGCCTCGGGGGAAAACTGGGGCTGGAGGCAGAGCAGCTTGGCTCAACGATGGTGTGACGGGACCAGGATCCGAACCCCGAGTCCATGGGCCCAGCACCTGGGCTCTGCCCACCATCGGGAGCTGGCACCCGTTCTAGCTCAGGAAATATCTGTCGTTGGACAGTAACTGACCCCCCGTGAGAGCCCTGTCCAAGCTCTCGGGGGTCTCTTTTCACGCCAGACAGTTTCAGGTTTTAACACCACACTTTGCATGTCTCCCGGGTTCTGAAGTGCAGAAAGGCCCCAGGCAGGAAACAGGGAGCGGCTGGGTTCAGGGGGGGGGGGAGGGGGGACGGACACGGGAGTCTTGGGACTGCGTGTGCAACTTCCCTGTCAATCTGTTCGTGTCACTGCCCCAAAGAGTCAAAAGCAAGAAACTAAGCCGACAAGCAGCTCTGGCCTGGGGTCAGTGCGGACGATGTGCATGCAGCACCCCTCTGGCCTCCACTACCCACCGCCAGCCCCCGGGGCTTGTGTCCCGGAGTGCGACCTGATGTCCACCCTGCGTCCCACAGAGTCCCCCTCGTCAGCACAATGGTCCGTCCTGGGTGCCGCGGGAGAGCACGGGCAGCTTCCCCTATAAAAGGACCAGCAAGGGGCCCTGGGGGGCTCAGTTGTTAAGCATCTGCCTTAGGCTCAGGTCATGATCCCAGGGTCCTGGGATCGAGCCTCATGTCAGGCTCCCTGCTCCATGGGGAGCCTTCTTCTCCCTCTCACACTCCCCCTGCTAGTGTTTCCTCTCTCGCTGTCAAATAAATAAAATCTTTAAAAAAAAAAAAAAAAAAAAGGACCAGGCAGACGCGACTCCTCACAGGCAACAGCGACGCCAAGGTGAACGCAGGTGCGAAACGTGACCCGTGGTCTGGCTTATTTCCTTGCCGTGGCATCCGTGCAGAACGCTGCCCCTGATTTTAATTTTAATGCCACGCTCAGCTCCCGTGGACGCAGGCTGGCCGCCTGTCACTGACTCAGGCTCTGGCTGAACGGTCACCAAGTGACGGTACGCACACCCCTCCTGAGCGCGCCCGGCCAGTACCTGTTACAGAAATAGACCGCGTTGGCCGGGTTCAGCTCGATGGCTTTGCCGTAGAAGTGCACGGCAGCTTCAAAGTTCTCCACTTTCATCTGCTCGTTTCCTAAAGAGAAAGAAAAAACAGCATACGCCCCGCTGTCCCGTCGAGCCCGGCTCTCCAGGGCTTTCTCTGAAGGAGTGAGAAGACTTTGGGGGGCAGGCTGCCACACTCAGAGGTAGGCCCCGGGGGGGTGTGTGGAGGAAGATGTGGTTTGCATCCGGCATCGCGTGGGTTCTGGCTGAGATGGCGCTCTGAGGACTGTCCCTGCTTTGGTTGTGACATTTGGAGACATAAGTCTCTAATACGGTCACATTTGCCCCTTCCTTTGGAAATAACCAAGTTTCACAAAACGTAATTCAAATAACCTAAAACACACATTTTAAAAGCGTACAACTCAGCAGTTTCTAAATATTCACAGAATCTAATTCCAGGACATCCCCTCTCCCTCAAAAGCAGTGCTGACCCCATCAGCAGTTGTCCCCCTGCCCCCAGCCTCTGACACACACTGACTCGTTTCTGTGCCCGTGGAGGAGCCTGGTCTGCGTGTGTCCCACGCGTGGACTCCCACCCCGTGGGCCTTCTGTGTCTGGTTTCCTTCCTGCGCGTCGTGGGCTCGGGGTCGGTCCCCGGGGCCGCGCATGGGGCCGCCTCGCCTGTTCGTGGCCGAGGGACATTCCAGAAAACAGATCGCTCTTTGTTTATCCTTTTTATCAGTTTATGGACATTTGGGCTATTCTACCGTTTGGCTGCTGTGGACACAAGCCTGCATTTCTCCTGGGCCCACACCTGGGAGAGGGCGGCTGGGCCACGTGCCCCCGAGTGACCACCTGGGAACTGTGAGGTGCTTTCCACGGCGACTGGCCACCTACATCCCCACGGGCCATGCGGGGGGCCCGCTCCTGGCACACTCGCGGACCTGTGCGCTTAGAGGCCCCCGTCTCCCAAGGCTGCGAGCTGTGTGCGGCTTCCCCGCCGCCCCACGCAGCTGCCACAGCCCGGGAGCCAGCCCGCCCCTGCCGTCCCGCAGTCCGGCGGGCGAGGGGCCTGGTGGGGACACGGACCGTCTCGTCTCACCTTCTGTCTTGAGGCGCTCTGCCTCAGCTGAGTCCTCCTCTGAAGGTGGAGTTCGCTCGGGGCTCCTCAGGTCCTGCGGCCCCTCCTGGCCCCAAAAAGACCATCTGTTTAAGGGGCGGCGGGTAACCCACCTGCCTCCTCCAAAGCCCACATCCCTGGCCTCCCTCCTGCTCAGGGGCCGCTGGTGAGGGCAGCAGAGGGAGAGCACCTCGGGCCCAGGTGGTCGCGGGCAAGCTCCCCACGTCCCTGTCCACGAGCTGGGAACCACGCGCCACGCTGCACAGTCCGGCGGGGAGTGTGGGCCCTGCACGGGTGTGCCCACGCTCGCTGTCCCTTCTGTTCTGGGAAGCCCAGAGACTCACCTTGCCCGCGGCGGCTGCTTCAAATATTTCCGGAAGAGTCTGAGGGAGAGCGAGGTCACGGTCTTCCACAGTCACCCCAAAAGCAGTCTCCAGGCACTGGATTGCAACTGTGAGGGGGACAGAGGCAATTTCTTCTGAATGCAGCCCAGACTTTCGGACGTTGGGGCTCAGAGGGAGTCCCTCCCCCGTGAACCCCAGGTCAAAGACCGGCACGTGGCAGGTGCCGAAGCGCCACCTCCCACTGTATCACCCGTGGGCGCAGCCAGCTGGCCACCGAGGGGCTGGTGCTCAAGTGCTGGCCGGGCCTGGGCTCCTCACCCGCCGGCGCCAGGCGGCTCCCACCCTCTTGGAAGAGAGAGCCTTTCTCCTCTCATCAATGGAGCCGCGCTCACGGGGTGGTGGAGAATATTCTGGAACCGCCCCTCGACTAAAGATGGGGAGACGACCAGAGCACCTGCTGGGGCTGCAGCGAGGGGGGCTGGCTACGTGTGGCGGGCAGGAGGGAGGGCAGCGGGCCCACACACACCTTCCAAGCTCTCCTGGGCGTCGGACGAGAGCCCCCCGTGCCGGAGCTGGTCGTGCAGGAACCGGATGATGGCGTAGGCCAGGCGCTTCTTGTTATCCATCTTGAGATAGGAAGAGACCACGGCCCGGGTTTTCAGATCTGCGGACCCAAGCCGAGGGCGTGAGGAGTGCAGACAGGGGATGGGGGGGCGGCATGGGTGTTGCTGAGACAGTGCCCGTGGCACCTGCCACTCCAGGGCCCCCTGGACCGCTGGGCCCCAGCCCTGAGGAAACCACTTGAAGCGCCCTGGCCACGTCTATCTGAAGCACAAGTGAGGGGGACATGGTCACGACCCCATTTCACAGATGAGACGCTGAGGCTCCCTGCGTGGAGGGGTGCTCCCAGCCATCTTGCCTCCTTATTCTAAGGAAGGCCACGTGGCCTTGGCCGTCACCACCCTTTCACAGACTCAATGGCACAAGGGGGCTCCCAGGGATGTGGAGGGCCGGCCCCCAACCGCTAGTCCTGCGGGTCTACGAAGCCCGCGTTTTAGCTGAGCACAAGCCAGACCCCAGTCCCGCCTGCTTCTGCACTCAGACTGAGGAAACAAACTGACGGCTCTCCAGGTCCCGCCACCCCCGAGGGGCACGAGGGCGCGCTGGACAAGTATCGTGGGGGTGGGAGGGCAGGAGACGGCGCGGGGTCAGGGGAGGAGGGGCCCAGAGTAGACCAAAAGGCCCCAGGGGCACCGAGCCCTGTGCAGGCCGTCCGAGGGCCTCCCCTGGTCCCTCTGCCATGTGCTGCCCTCAGGCCAGACGCGGTCCTGCCTCAGGGACGCTGCGCCGGGTCTGGGCGCGTGTCTGGTACCCCTGGCTTCAGACGGTGAGGACCTGCTGCTCAGCCCCCGGCTCCCAGGATGCCCACACGGCGGAGAACTACCCGGCTCCAGCCTCAGCAGTGCCCAGGGCAGAGCCCCGGTCTGGAACATTCCGGGCATGAGGGGTCTGCTACCTGAGGGTCTCTGATGGGGCCGGCACGTCACAACACTGTCTCACTCCCTCCGCGGCCACGCAAGCCCACCTGCTCAGCCGGAACCCGCATCAGGAAGCACCGCGCTCCCCCCAGACGCCTCCAGGGGGTGAACGGCCTGCGCCCCGTAGAAAACAAGGAGCGGGCCTCCTGACCACGTTCTCACGAACCAGTTACCGGCCACGGTGGTTAAACAAAGCCAGGAAGAGTCCATCGTGCGGCCCCAGGCTCTCCACACCGAGACGGTGCCAGTGCGGGGGTGGCGAGGGGGCACCGCCAGGCAAGGGCAGTCCAGACGCCCGGTGCTGGCCGTGCGCAGAGAGCTCGGGCTCTGGCTCCCGGGAATCTACGTCCACTGACAGCTGCTTTTTAAGGTGAGGAAGCCAGACACAGGAGGCCGCAGGGCGTGTGAGTCCACGTGTGTGACACGCCCAGAACAGGCACATCCACAGACGGGAAGGGGGTTGTGGGGGCCGGGGTGGGGGAATGATGGCTGCTGGGGACAGTTTCTTTTTGGGGTGATGGAATGTTCTGGACTCACAGAAAGGCGATTGTTAAACAGTGGTGGGAATATACCAAAATCCACGGAATTTCACGGTATGTGAATTATACCTCAATCTTAAGGAAGAAACCTAAAACATCTGTGTTCTATAAAGCTGGCGAAGAAATTAAAGCTCTATGAGGATGGTAATGAGCTCCCCATTTCTGGACACAATGCCCCTTTACCCAGCGAGTGCCTTTGGCCAGAGAGCCTCCCTAGAACCAGAAGGTCTGGGATCAGGATGGGCCGGTGCCTGGAGGATGAATGGCCAGTCTCAGACCTCAGGACCTTAGGGGCGAGAGAGGGGCCCCCAAGATGAACCACTCATTTTGGGGGAAGCAAAGCCCCAAAAGGTGAGTCCCAGTCCCCAGCCGAGAGATCTAGAGAGCAGACCAGTCAGCCTGCTCACCTCCAAACCTACGGAGAACAGACTAACATGTCAGACCGTTTTCACTCTAGGTACTTGTTTTGGCAGTAGCATTATTTACAACAGCTGACAGGTGGCCACGACTCCAGCGCCCATCCAGGGATGAAGGATAAACACGGCGCGGTCCGTCCCCACGCTGGAATAATAATCAGCCTCAGGAAGGAAGGGACCCTGACTCCTGCCGCGATGTGGAGGGACCCCGAGGACACCGGGCTCAGCGAGAGGAGCCAGATCCAGGAGGACACATCCCGCAGGACCCCACTCCCAGGAGGGCCCCCGAGGAGTCCCGTCCACACAGACAGAGAGGAGAGGGTGGGAGCCGGGGCTGGGGCAGGGGGAGGGGGTCCGTGCTTCGTGGGGACAGAGTGTCTGTGTGGGGAGATGGAAAGTTCTGGAGACGGAGGGTGGGGGTGTCCGTGTGCTTCACACTGCGGAGCTGTGCACTCAGAGATGGTTATGACAGGGAGGCCTGGGTGGCTCAGTCGTTAAGTGTCTGCCTTAGGCTAAGGTCATGATTGCGGGGTTCCGGGATCCCTGCTCAGTGGGGAGCCTGCTTCTTCCTCTCTACTCCCCCTGCTCGTGTTCGCTCTCTCAGTTTCTCTCTCGTCAATTAAATAAATAAAAATCTTTAAAAAAAACCAAACAACGGTTATGACAGTAAATTGTGTTGTATGTATCTTACTATAATTAGAAAGAACTTTGTTTTCTTTTGTTTTCAAAGTCTGAGGTCCTCCCCTTCAGACGGACAATCCCAGGACCCTTTGTATGTTGTGTTCTAAGTCAGGCCCTGAGGGTCACGTCTGGGCAGCTGCCTGTGGAGGATGAACCTTGCCTTCTTAAGTCACGTAAGTGCCTACACCCCACCTCTGGACTCCAGGCATCACCACTTCGTCTTCTTCTTTTTTTTTTTTTGAAGATTTTATTTATTTATTTGACACAGAGAAAGGGATCACAAGTAGGCAGAGAGGGAGGTAGAGAGGAGGAAGCAGGCTCCCCGCTGAGCAGAGAGCCCAATGCGGGGCAGGATCCTAGGACCCTGAGATCATGACCTGAGTCGAAGGCAGAGGCTTTAACACACCAGGCACCCCTTCTGATCACGGTTCCCCTCCCTTCGCACGGGTCCCTCCCTCTGGGCTTTACGTATGCATACGTGTGTATGGGGGGACAGGGCTCAGTCTTCCCTCCCAGGGAACGAATGCGGGTCCTGATGGTGCTGGGCCCTCACTTAAGAGTAGACTGAGAAAGGAAATCTGGTCTTTAGCAGATGTTTCCTACCCTCCTGGTCCGGGTGGTGAAAGGGGGCAGTGTATGAGATTACTGGCTCATGCAGTCAAGGGTTCAAAAAGCTAAAGACCAAGTAACGCCTTAAAGACCAAGTATGCCTTTCTGGCATACTTTCCGTCCTTCCGATGCCCCCGGACCTTGGAGCCTCAGGGCCTTTGCATGTGAGGATCCCCTGCCCCCAACAGACTTGAAGCACTCTGGCCTGACTTCCCTGGTGTAAGCTCTCACTGCCTGCTTCCTGGGCTTCTCCTGGCCTGGTGCTTGGTCTTCTCTCAAATGCTGGCCCCTCCCATGTGATTCGTTGTCAGGAAGTCAGAGCCCGCTTGAGCCTGCCCTGGGCCTGGCGTACGGGTGCCAGGCCGCGGACACCTGATTTGCTGGCAGGACGAGGGCCTGGAGTCGTGTCATGCGTCCAGCCGTCTCTGCCGGAGGCCTGCTCCATTTCACCTTCCCCACCCTACACTAAGGAATGCTTGTTGTCCCATCTGAAAGAGTCCCAGCCAAGAACCTCACTTTCCTCTTCCATAAAATGGGTTAACAGGTGTGTCCTTACCAGCTGTTACAATGCATGACCCAATGTAGAGTTTCTCTACCTCGGCGCTGTCAACCTCAGGGGCTGGATTGTTCTTTGCTGGTGAGGGGGGGGGCGAGGTGGGAGCAGTCCTGTGCAGTGCCGAGTGGTAAGAGCATCCCTGGTCTCTGCCCAGTGTGCCCCGAGGCAAGGGGCAGAATTTTCCCCGGGGTGATACCCCTCGGGTCAAGGGGTTCCACTGAACCCCCAGGAGTGTCTGCGTTCTGTAACCACGTGAGTCCTGAGGTCCTGGGACACTGCACACATTGAAATACACACACCGAGTGGGAGTGACTCACAGTTGCTGGGGTCGCCCCAGTTTGTACCCTCTGACTCCAGGGGATTTACTCTGGTGTCCAGCACGAGCAGAGACTTGACTCAGTATCTTCCCACATCATCAACGCAGGGTTTCTCCCGCTTGCCCCTAACATTAGGGGCAGGCCACTCTCGGTGGGGGCGTCCTGAGCACCGCGGGGGTCCAGCAGCATCTCTGTCACACCCCTCCACAGTGGTAACAACCACAGATGTCCCCAGACAGGGCCCGACCACCCAGCTGAAAATCACTGAAACCCCAAGCGGGAAAAGTAAAGGCTGTAAGTCAGCACAAGTCAGATTTTTTTTCTGCCTAAGAACTTTGCTGCAAGCTTTCTGAAAACCTTCTTTGAGACAGCCTGTGAATCTTACTTCCACGCATGGCTTTTGATGTGCCACCTCCTGCTCTCCACAAAGTTGGGCCCAACAAAACATGAGGACAGCACTTTCCCTCGACTCCTACCAGGCACTGGAGCCTGCAGAACAATCCCAACTTGTAGGGCTTTGGCTGCTGGACAAAATTCTCAGAGAGGGCCTCCTCTCTGAACAGTGAGTGCTTTATGAGCTCCCAGCACCGCCGAGGTGCCGGCCACACAGGGTGCCCGGAGAGCCTGGGGTGGGGGGCCCGGGGCCAGCTACTCCGATGCTCTTCACAGTCCCTCCTGCCTCTCAGTCCACCTTCTCATTTCCTCGTTTTAAAAACAAAAACAACTTCCCCTTTTATTTCCCCGCCCAGAACTGGTCAAGGGGAAAATACGGCATGCCTCACTAAAATGAGTGACCTTTCGCCCCTGCACCCTGGACGGTGGAGCGCCCGCTGCTGAGGGCTGCCTGCCTCCACCCTGAACCGGAGCTCCGCTCACAAGCAGCAGTGTGCAAAGGCAGTGCCCCAGTTCTCACCCCCGGTGTCTGAGCAAAGACTGTCCCAAGCCGTGAGCCTACGACCCTCACTGTGTTTTCTTCTAAAATGCCGCCAGAATGTTCTGCATGTTTGAAGACCATCCCTGAAATTTCATAGTGTGCATGGGATGCCCTTCACCAACCCTCAGTGGCTCCACTCAAACATAACTGCTCACCTTTCCTCCAGCCCATCTGGAAACTCTTGATTCCCTTCGACACCGAGCTGCAAAGTTATCTAAGAGTTAAATGCCCTCTTTTTCTGGCAAAGCCCAAGTACCAGACTTATCACCCGCCCAGACAGCTTTAAAACTGTCTGTCGCCTGTCCCCTGCCCTCACCCAGGCTGTGAGCACTGGACAGACATCTTCGCTTTCAACCCCAGCTCTCAGCAGTGTCGGATCCATATGGTCTTGGGAAAACGTTAGATCCCGGTCAAATTCAGAGCCACCTGACCAAGTTCTCTGGGAAGCCCAGAAGAGATAACAAAGCCTGGGTCTTGCCCACCTACCAACAATTCCGTTCATTCCTTCAACCCCCTTGTTGAGCATTTCCCACAGAGGCCAGTGTTGGGTCTTGGCAAAACAAAGGAAAACAAAACAAAATGTAGGGTCAAAGTAAGAGGATGTTCACAATCTGGGGCAGAGCTTAACCGTGTTCACAGTTGCCCACCCTTCCTGAAAGACTGAATTATAAACCTCAGGTGAAATCCTTGGCGTGCTAAGTACTTTCCAGGCCCTGAGCTCAGTGTAGTCCATGCAATGGCTTATGGAGGGGATCAGCGATCATTTTCTGAAAAAGGCCTCAGGGCTTCTGTGGAAACCACTCACCTTTGTTCCTGTGCAAAAGCAGTCACAGGTTTTGTGACAGACTGCTCCCACAAAACTTCACTTACAGAAACAGGCTGCAGCTGGATTTGGCCCCCTGCTCACAGTCAGCCGAGTCCCCGGGTTGTTTATGCCAATCCCCATTGTACAGAAGGAAAAACTGAGGCTCAGAAAGACGGGGGTACTACCCGAGGTCACCCGGCTTAGAAGACGCAAACCAGGAATTTAGAGCTCAGCAGTCGGACTCCAGAGCCTAAATTCCGACGTGCCCTTTGCTCTCCCCACAAAACCTGAACGCGATTTCTTGAGTTCGTACCCCACCCCCTTGTGCGCCGCTCACGCTGGTGAAGGAGCACTGGTCCAGGGGAAGGGTTAACGGCCCCGCTGTGGACACTTGCGCTTCTCCGTGGGGAAGTCCCGGGCACCGCCGGGTGTTAGGTGGCACCCACTTGCTGCCAGGAGCACACCCAATCGTGGCAACGACACATGAGCCCCAGACATTGTCCTGCATCCCCAGGGCGACAAAACCACTGCTCTGGGGGGAGGAAAAGCAGACAGACTAATCAGAGAAAATCAAAGGCGGCAGGAACGTCCTTCAGCAGACCACACGCGTTTTCTGACACCTAATAAACCAGCCGTTATCTACTAAACTCTTAGCAAGCACCACGAACCGGAGCAGAGAATGTTCTGCTTACCTAACTTCACAGGGAGCCTAGGAAGCACGTTCTTCTGGGGTCCCTGTTTTAGGAGACAAGCCCCGCTCAGAGAGGGAAGCGATCTGGCCCAGCTCACACAGCCGGTGAGAGGAGGTGGAGCCGGCCCTCGGCCGCGGCTCCTTCCCACCTCTAGCACAACCGACACAAGACCCTCGCTGGGAAAGACCTAACAACCGCTGACCCCACCAAGCTCTCAGTTTGTGGCTTTCATCTTCCCAAGACCCCCACCCCGCACCCCACCCAATCAGGCAGGGACCGTGATGACGCCCGTTTTACTGCGGGGGAAACTGAGGCTCCGGGAAGCCAAGAGGCTGGCTCGGTGGGGAGTGGTGGCGCTGGGACCGGCCCCCGACCTGCGCCCCACGAACCGGGTCCCCATTCAAAGAGACTGTGTTTCCGGGCAGCAGAGGACACCCTCACTGCTTGCGGGGCACTTTCAACTCCCGCCGTCCAGCCACGGGCCTGCGAACCAGCATTTCCCGGGCCTGGGGTCCGGGGGAGGTTGACCAGGGCCGGCGAGGGCCTGCCCGACGCCACCCTGCCTCAGTTTCCCCTTCGCGCCGCCCAACCCCAGCAGCCAGCGGATCGCGGGACCCCAGCCCCAGACCAACCTCTCCTTACGGGCCGTGGAGCCCGGGAGCTCCGAGCCGCGGACCTCAGGCCCACCCTGCTCAGCGCCGGGTCCCCCGCACCACTCACCTCTCAGGCGGCCGAACGCCGACCCACCGACGGCTGCGCCTGCGCACGGCGGCGCTGCCCGGCCCCGCCCCCGGCCGCGACGCCTGCGCGGAAGGAGCCGGCTCCCGTTGGGTTTTCTTCTGCGCAGGCGCTGCAGTTATCGAAGGGGGCGTGGGGAGAAGTGACGTCAGTTAGAGGCGGGGGCGAGCTGGTCGTTAGGGCAACTGACCTCTGCGACCGAATGGAGGCCGGAAATCAGGACCGAGTTCCCCTCTCGAGCCGAAACGGAGCGGTGCATGCTGGGACGGTGGCGGACTCCGGCGCGGTCGGCCGGGCCGGTCACGTGACACGGAGCCGGCACGTGGTGTTGCTGTGTTTGGGTAGCTGGCGCCTGGAGCCGCGCAGGCGCTGTGTGCAGGGGAGCGATGGGACCCACAGTCTTTTACACTTATTCGCGCACCCATCCGCCCACAAACGCGTTCTTTCATTCATTCAACCCATAAGACGTAAAGAAACACAGACATCTTTGTTTACAGCAGGTGCCTAATAGCCAGCAAATACTTACTGCAAACCAACTGTAAACACCGGGAAAGTGTTTGCTCCCATTCCCGTGTGGTGGGGTTGACGAGCTGCAAACCAGTAAACTGGGACGTCAACGAACCCTTTTCACTTGATGGCAAGCGCTATAAAGACAAAATGGCGTGCCGGGATTATGACTGGGGAGGCAAGGGGGCCGGGATGGGGAGGGAAGAGCCACCTTGTCGAGGTGGGTTTGCAAGGTGAGGAACAAACTCCGGGTGCGGAAAACAGCGACGATGAAAACGAAGTAGGACAGAGGGTGAGGGATGAGGAAGTTCGCTAGGAAGACTCACAACTGATCACCGTGTTAGAGTTGCAAGTAGTGTTCTCCTAATTCACTTTTATCCTATTCAAAACGCCGGCATGTTTAAAGCCTGGGGTTCTTTAATTTCTTTTGCAGAAATATGGGGAGTGGGATTTTTGGCCATTTCAGCTCTAGTAAATTTTCCTAGCTGGGCGCCTTAGTTCAGGATTTTGTTTTAGTGGCCTACAATAGTTACAGATTAGGATACTGCACCGTTTCAAAACACCTGTTGTTTGAAGTCCTGGGTTCATTTACTGAAGCTTTCTCGACTTTTTAAAAACTGCCTTTGGGGCGCCTGGGTGGCTCAGTGGGTTAAAGCCTCTGCCTTTGGCTCAGGTCATGATCTCAGGGTCCTGGGATCGAGGCCCGCAACGGGCTCCCTGCTCAGCAGGGAGCCTGCTTTCTCCTCTGTCTCTGCCTGCCTCTCTGCCTGCTTATGATCTGATCTCTCTTTCTCTCTCTATGTCAAATAAATAAAATCTTAAAAAAAACCTGCCTTCAATTTAATGGATTCACCGGATTCTGCTGATGTATGTGTCCCGCCTCTATTCGTTCGAGGGCCCACGTTGGGCAGGATGCCGGTCGGGATAACCTACAAAGAGCTCCTGAGAGCGGGGTGGTAAGCGTCCCTAACTCAGGTGCGGGAGAAAACCTGCACAACTAGCCAAATGCACAGTTCTAACAGTAGAAAGGGGGCGAGCACAAGTTAATACGGGAGCCAGACGCCCAGGCAGAGAAGTCCAGGCAGAAAGAACCACAAGCACCCAGGCTTCCCGGCGCCAGCTGTGTGTGGTTTCCATGGAAACGTCCCTCCCCGAAGGTTCCGCCCCCTCGCCGCCAGAACCAATCACGGACAGGGAGAGGCCCAGCGCGTGCGTAGATTGCGTCAGCCTGCCAAAGCACCGCCTCGGGGTGTGGGCGGAGCTGGGGCGCGCATGCGCCCTGCCCTTCGGCGCACGCGCCCTCCCAGCATTCAGCGGGCGCGCGGGCGGCGGGCACCTCAGTCCCGGCTGCTGCGGACCCGGAGCGGACGGAGGCGGCCGGCCGCGGCGGCTAAGGCAGCGCGACGCGGACCAGGTGCAGGGAGGCCCGCCGGTTTACAGCCGTCCGCCATGAAGCCCCCCGCAGGTACCGGCTGCCCCTCGGAGCGGCCCCGCTTCCCGGACCCGGCGTCCCCTCCACGCTCGCGCCTTCCGGGGTCGGGCCTCGGGCCTAGGAGCCGAGAACGGTGACCCTCGAGGGGCGGGAGGCTGGGGGGGGATGGGTCGGTGACCCCGGGACCCCGCCCCCTCGGCGGCCGAATGAATGAGCCGGCTTTTCCAGCGCTGCACTCGTTCGGCCGGCTCCGTGTGTGCGGCTTCAGCCGAGCACGGTCGGGCCCCGCGGGCGGACTCCGGGGGAGACGGTGAGTTCCGGGCGGAGCTCAGAGCCGGAGACAGGCGTTCAGGCCGCGGAGAGTGGTCGGTGGTGGGCTGACGGCGCTTCTCTCGAGAGGGCGGGCCCTGAGGGGCTTCCCGGAGGCGGTGGCCTATCAGCCGGGACCCAGCAGGGAGCACCTGCCGTGACCTGCGGGAGGATCTCCTCAGGTGCGGGAACTGCGAGAGCAGAGGTGGCCAGCAACAAGTCATTCCGGGGAGAGCACAGCTGGGAATCCCTTGTATTTTCCGGGCCGAGGGGCGTCGCGAAAGGGTTTTCGTGATGGGAGCGATGGGATGTGTGTCCCGTATTTAGAAAATTGCCCAGGTGGCTGCGTGGTGCGTCCTCAGTTTGCTCTTGCTGGTCTCCTCCGCCCAGGTCTTTCTCCAGCCGACTGTGATGCTAATTGCGCTAAGGATAATCATAACTGGGGTTATTCAGGCCTCAGGAGGGTAGGAATCTTGTCTGTCTTGTCTGTCGCAGGTTAGCCTGGGACCCAGCCCGGAGGTGGCCAGCTGAAATACGGTGGGATGAATGGGTCTGCTCTAGTTTTTCAAGTCCGAGCTCCTCCGGGAGGTTTTGCTGACAGCTCTCGGCGTACCCGCATCTCCTGTCTTGTCCGAGCTTCTGGAGCCTCGGTTACCACCACATGTAACACAGACCCACATCTTTTTTCCCTAAGCTTGGCAGTCCACTGGTCAGAACACCCGGCCTGTCCTGGCTCAGGAGCCCTTCTTTTTCCCACTGAGTGTATGTCAGTGGTCCCCCGCTGGGGTGATTGCGCCAAGCCAGGGGACCCTGGGCGGTGTCTGGGCACATCGGTGGTTGTCACGACTGGCACGGAGTGGGCGGGCACCAGGGGCGCTTTTCAGTACCCTACAGTGCCCATGGTGGACCCCCACCCCAGAGAGCGACCCAGCCACAGATGCGGATAATGTCGTTAACAAACCCTGCCCTAGAGACATCATGCACGGGTCCCGGCTGGCAGTACCCTGCAGAGATCCCGTCCCTCTCTGGTATTCACACAAAGGCGGGTAGTGCAGGACCACTGTGGCCCTGCTCAACTCCCTACCGTGCCAGAGGGGACGTGGGGCACAAGTGGGTGTTTCCTGGAGGAGCTTCTGCTTACTCTGCTTTCCATACTCTGCTCGGGGGTGGGGGAGTCACACAAGCCTGTGTTCATTAATTCAAGTAATTTGGGACATACAGGTGCCGCAGGGTTACCATTGGGGTGTATGAGAAAGGAACGTGGAACGGAAGATTGGCAGGGTTGGGGCTCAGGGCAGAGGGGGCAGCCTGTGGGAAGGCCTGGGAGATTCCTTGAAGAAAGAGGGTGTGTCTGGGCACAGGCCAGGTGGCCAGACCGCCATGCAGGACCCAGTAGAGTCTGGATAGTGTAGACCAGGGGCCCGCAAACTGGTCTGTGAAGGGCTCACTAGTTTTGGCTTGGCGGGTCACATTCTCGGTCTCTTGCAACATCATTTGACCCTGTGAGCTGTACAAAAGCAGGTCGTTTTTTGCTGACCCCTGGTATAGACTTCTAGTAAGGGCTGAAGCGGGGTGGGGCCCTGTCAAGGGGGCAGGAAGATCTGACACCCAGGTGTTTACAGAGGTGGGTGTGCCCACAATACTCTGGCTCACAGGGTTGGGGCCCAGGTCAGACTGCACGGGTTTGAATCCCACCTCTGCCGCTTGCTGGCAGGGGATCATGGTATGAGACTTGAATTCTCCAAATCTCAGGACCTCCATCTGTACGGTGGGGGCCACGTAGGACCCAGAGTTCAGAACTGCAGATAAATGAGGGAATGAAAGTAAAATATCTTTACCCTGAACGCTGCACAGCAGTTTAAGTGACAGTTGTTTTGATAGACTACAGTCTCCTCCAAAAACTCTTGGGGCCAGGGATGTTTTAGTGATAGGTAGCTTCTCCTATTTTAGGAAAGCAATACAGTAAAGATGTCACGTTACATCAAGGGATGTCGGGGATGGCACCCTGTAGTCAAGCAAGTTAGCTCCGTGAGGTGGAGGTGTATACCACGTATTCCCCCCAGCACTGCCGACGTTGGGGCTGGGTCATCGTGGGGTGTCCTGGGCCCGAGGGGGTGTTGAGCAGTATCCCCGTCCACCCCCCGACTCGACGTAGTAGGATCGCTCTGCAGGTGCGACAAGCATCCTTAGCGATCACCCCGTCTCCTGGGGTGTGGGATCTTCTGCTTTAAGGGTCGGTCCCTCTTTGCACCCCCATAAGGCCCTTGGGCCTTGTCTACTTGTGTGGGGAAACCACACTCCTATCCTTGGCCTCCAGCCCCTAGTTAGTCTAACCCTGATCCCGTCCTTGAAGCAGACCCATTCACTGCGGGGCTCTGTCTTCTCTGTCCAGCCTGTGCAGGAGATGCCCTGGACTCAGCGGCCCCGTGTTCCGTGGTGAACTACCTGAGATGGGACTTGAGTGCCCAGCAAATAGGGGAGCTGACTGTGGAGCTCATTGAGCAAACGAAGCGTGTGTACGACCAGGTGGGCTCGCAGAAGTTTGAAGACGTGTCCTATGAGAGTACGCTCAAGGCGCTGGCTGACGTGGAGGTATCCTACACAGGTAAATCTGGCTCACGGTCTAGGCAGGGAGGCCGAAGCAGCTCAGGCCTCGGAGCTCCTGGACCCTGGCCATGAGCAAGGCCTCCTCCCCAGTGGGGCGGTGATGGCTAGAGGAACTGAGTGGGGGTAAAGGCATCTGCTCAGCAAGAGGCAGCCCCGAGGGCCGCTGGTGTCCTGGTATGCCCTGCCGCACAGCCTGGCGGACTTGGCTGTCCCGGGCTACGCCATCTGAGGGCCAGGGCAGGACAGTGTGGCTGACAGCATGGCTAACAGCGCTCCTCTCCGGGGGCCAGTTCTCGTGCCAGCCTCGGAACCACAGCCGCTCCCTGCTCCTTGCTGTGCCCCAGGAGATACTTGCTTTCTCTCTGAGCCACTGAACTCGGCCCCCTTTGCTTTCCTTCTCCCCCTGTCCTTTGGGTGACCTGATGCCGTCCTCATCACCACCCGACTGGATCCTTCTCTCCTCCTTGGGGTACGTTTGCTCCCTTTGTGAGGGACGAGGTGCTCAGTGGGACAGACGCAGAGCTGCTTCCCCAAGCCCCTCTGTAGAGGGTGATGGTGTGGGGACGAGACCGAAACGGCCTTACAGCAGAGAACTCTGAGCTGAGGAAGCCCTGGTCGCTGGATCTCTAGCCAAAGTCCTCGTTCGGGGAACCTTTACGAATCTCTGCGGAGGGTTCTCACGAAGCCTCCCTGTGCTGCATTTGCCGGATGCCGTGGGTTTCTGTGCTGCCTGCGGGTGGGTGCGCCTTCCCAGAGAGGCTCTTGGCAAATGCGCGACGCTGACTCCTGCCTGTTGGGCGCACCCCTGCCAGACACCAGCTTCACTCCTACAGCCTTTTTTTTCTCTCTCCCCACAGTAGCCCAAGGAATCTTACTTTATTTTTAAAGCTTTTATTTATTTGAGAGAGAGGCCACACATGTGCATGCACACATGATGGAAGAGGGCAGAGGGAGAGGGAGAAGCAGGCTCCCCGCTGAGCAGGGAGCCCGATGCGGGCCTCGATCCCTGGACCCTGAGATCATGACCTGAGCCGAAGGCAGACGCTTAACTGACTGAGCCACCCAGGTGCCCACTCCCCCAAGAAATTTTAAAGGAAACTAAAGTTGAATCATGGCATTCCCCTCAGCCAGCCCCTCGGTGTCTCACTGCCCTCTAGACAAAGGCCAGAGTCTTGGATGTTGCTTTTGGTGCGATTCGTCCCCCTCTGAGTTTCTGTGTGCCTGGCCACATGGCCGCTTGCACTTGCTCACGCTCTCCTGTCTCGGGGCTTCACCCACCCCCTGCTTTGCTGGATGTTGGGCTTCTCTGTGACCACAGGTTAACTCCCCTCAGGAGCCTCTTCCTGTGCCCCCTCTGCTCACACTGGCTGCTTGCTTCGATCCCACACACTACACCGTTTTGTTGTCACACTTGGTGCAGTCACAGGCACTTGTGAGCCTGCAAATCCTAGAGGGACAGATGCTGTTTCTGTCCTTTTCACTGTCCTTTTCTGGTGCCCCGGGGCCACCAGAGCGACCAAGCTGTGATTTGAATGCAGGTCTCTTCAACGTAGAGTATGTGCTTTTAAAAACTAAATGCTCTGTTGAGATCTGATTTACATATCCTAGAATTTGTTGGAAGCATACACTTAAGTGGTTTACATTTAGAGTTGTCCAGTCGTCACCAGGTTCTAATTCTAGAACATTCCATCACCTGAAAGGGAGAGCCTGCTGCATCAGCTGTCACCGCACCCCCCCCCCCAGCCCCTGCAAGTCCCCTTCCCGTCCGTGGACGAGCCTGGTCTGGGTGTGTCACACACGTGGACTCACACCCCGTGGGGTCTTCTGTGTCTGGTTCCCTCCCTGTGTGTCATGGGCTCGGGGTCCGTCCCCGGAGTGGGGGGGGGTGTTTGCTCCTGCTCATGGCCACGGGACGCTCCTGTTTGTGGGGGACACATTGTGTTTGTCCACCCACCTATCAGTGGGCATTTGGGTCATGTCCACTTGGGTTATTCCCAGCCCTGCTGTGAACGCGTGTGGTTTTTGTGTGATTGCATGTAGGCACCTGGTGGTGTGTTGCCAGGTCAGGCGGGGACGGTTAAAGCCACCCCTGCTTCCTCTGTTTAACGAAATGCGAGTGTGCTCTGTGAGTTAGAAAATTGTTTATGGGGCACCTGGGTGGCTCAGTGGGTTAAAGCCTCTGCCTTCAGCTCAGGTCATGATCTCAGGGTCCTGGGATCGAGCCCCGCATCGGGCTCTCTGCTCAGCAGGGAGCCTGCTTTCTCCTCTCTCCTCTCTCTCTGCCTGCCTCTCTGCCTACTTGTAATCTCTCTCTGTCAAATAAATAAATAAAATCTTTAAAAAAAATTGTTTATGAATTTAAACCATCAGCAGCCGTGGCTCTTTTTCTGGAATCCTGTAATACTTCTCTGTTAGGGTCCTTCTTGGAGCTTGGGAGTGGAGTCTGTTTCCATCGGACTGTGAGCTCCCTGAGGACCCTCTCTTCTTCCGGCTCCAGCCCGGGGCCCAGTGTGGAGAGCGTTCACGGGACAGATGGGCAGACATGGATGAGCCGCGTGCCTGGCAGGGCTGAGGTCGGTACTGGCCAGTTTCTCCCCGGGCCTGTCTTCACACCTGTCCTGTCCTCTCCCCGTTTCAGTCCAGAGGAATATCCTTGACTTCCCGCAGCACGTTTCTCCGTTGAAGGACATTCGGACGGCCAGCACGGAGGCGGACAAGAAGCTGTCCGAGTTTGATGTGGAGATGAGCATGAGGCATGATGTGTACCAAAGGGTCGTCTGGCTGCAGGTGAGACCACGGTGAGGCACCTGGCACGTGGCACATAGACTCCGGGGGGACAGACCCGGTGTCCGATGGCACTGCTGGGTCAGAGCCTCTGCAGACCTGATCGTTCTGTTGCTCAGACTTCAGGAGGTGGGGAGCTAGGAGCCCTGGGAGTGCGGGCAGGGATCATTGGCAACAGGGCGAATGCACTCACGGCCACCGGACCGTGCACTTAAGGGTGGCTGAGGCGATGGGTTTGTATTCTCTCTTACCTCAGTAAGGAAACAGGAAAGAACGGCGCAGAGGAACACAAACAACAGAGCCTCAAGTGCCTGGGGCTTTGTAAGCCTTCCTGGCACCCACCACCTGGTTTCACTTTCCTGACCTCACCGGGTGCTCCATAGGGCTCCTGTCGGGGTGAGCCGTGGAGGCTCCCCTGTCCGTTCCCTTAGCGCCCACGTCTCCTCGGTCAGGAGAGCACCCCAGCGTGCTTGGGTGCAGGCCCGGGCGGGCAGCCTGTGGAAGCACGAGCAGGATTTTGGGTTTAGTTGTAGCTTCGAGACCTTCGTAGGTGTACATGCAGTCGAAAGAAAGAATTTAGAGAGCACGTGCCTATACTTGGCCTGGTTTCCCCCAGCATAATAGTTTGCAAAACCAGTCACTATCATGGCCAGGGCAATGACCTTGAGGTCCCCCATCATTCTCATTTGCATTTAACCATTCACCTGTGGGAGGTGCTCTGGGCGGGTTTTAGTTTGGGCTCTTCCCAGGAAGCGGGCGCTCGTGGGCAGGTTTTGTGGGAACGTAAGTCTTCACGTGTCTGGGATGGATGCCCAGGAGAGCCCTTGCCGAGTCGGGTGGTGGTCGCAACTCCTGTCCCCAGTGGCCACGCCATCTCACGTTCCCTGCGGTGAGGTCTGCGCCAGCGCCTCGGACTCCCCTGCTCACCAGCACCTGGCAGTGCGTCAGCTTTCCATCATACGTGGAACTGTGGTTGTCTTGCTCTAGGAGAAAGTCCAGAAGGACTCGCTGAGGCCAGAGGCCATGCGGTACCTGGAGCGACTGATCAAGCTGGGCAGGAGAAATGGGCTCCATCTGCCTGAGGAGACTCAGCAAGTGAGTACCAGCTTGTGGGGGTGAGTGGGCCCCCTGTCCACGTGCGGCACCCAAGGGCCCAGCTCTCTGCTGCCTCAGTTCTGGGAAGGGGGGGGTCTGTCTGGAATAGCTCTGCCTTTGCACCCACCCTGCTGTGGGTTCTCCAGCGTCGTGGTGTGGCTTTCCTGAGAGCGTGGCACTCCCTCGGCCACGGAGAGAGGGCATGGTGCAGGGGGCATAGTTCTTTGGGTCCTCTCCGTGACTTGGGTGCAGTGGCGTTTAAAGACAAGCTCTCGCTGGCTGGGGGCCTCCTGCTCTGTGTCCTCTGCTGCAGCAGCATGGCTTCCCTCTGATCCTACATGTGTGGGGGTTCCCACAGCACGCAGTTCTCTGCGACACCAGCTGGGTGTCCTGCGGTCAGCCTCCACTCTGACACCATCGACCTGCGAGTCGTGTCAGGTCCCGCAGCCTCAGGGCTTTGCGCCTTGACACTGCGCCGATGTGAGACAGCAATCCTGCATCCAGGTTGTTATCTCTACTTCCGAATGGCCCGCTGTGTGGTTCAGAGCTTCTCACCTCCTCTTTCCCACGTTCAAGTCATTTGCTGGAGTAGCTCACAGAACTCAGGAGAAGTTTACTTACGATTACTGATTTATCGTAAAGGGCATCACGGGGAACAGCAGGGTCTGGGGAGAGGCACGGAGCTCTGCCCTCCCTGTGCGCGCACGCCGGAAGCTCTCTGAACCCTGTCCTTCAGGACTTCTGTGGGGGCCTCGTCGTGTGGGCGTGACTGATTAAACCCCTGGTGATTGATTGACCCTGCGACTTGGGGCCCCTCTCCCCTCCGAGAGCAGGCGGGAGGTGCAGCAGCGCTCCATCCTCGGGCTTTCCAAAGTCCTCCCGTTAATGTGCCCTTGAGTACAGTCGAAAGGGGCTGCTTATAAGTAACACAGTGGTCCCCACTCCTCTGTCGCTTGGGCTGTTACAGTTTCTTGTTACTACGGAAGAAATTCCAAGCGTTTTAGGAGCTGTGTGTCAGGAATGGGGGCGAAGACCAAATAACAGTGCTTCCCGTAAGCCCCAGCCTCACAGAGGCATCTCCTGCGCTCTGGCCTAGATCAGTGGGCGAGCAGGGCCATGCCTGCCCGCGTCCTGTGATTAATCACGGAGGTTCTTTGTTCGCCGCAGTCCCTCCCCGTTGTCTCTGCGCGCCAGGCAGCCACACAAGGGAGATGACTGGGCTGTGGGCTCCGGGCTGGCTGGTTTGCACACAAGAGGGGCCCTTCAGGAGCTGGCCACCCCTAGGAGAGGACAGCCCTCCAGGGTCAGTGAGCCCCCCAGGTGGAAAGCACCAGGACACAGGAAATGAAAGCCACAATTAATGGCGACCCTAGGTCTGCACCAGAGCTCAGCGACTGTCCCTCTTGTCACTTGGATGGGTTTCTGGTTAGGCCAGCGTATCTGCCTTGTGGTCAGAGAAACCAGGACTCCGAGAGATGAGGCACGTTTGTCATTAAAACCAATGCCAGTGAGGGGCCCCTGGCTGACTTGTTTGGTGCAGTGTGCGACTCTTGATCTCGGGGTTGTGAGTTTGAGCCCCATGTTGGATGTAGAGATTACATAAAAACAGAAATCTTTTTTTTAACGCAGGATTTTTTTTTTCTCTTTTTTTTGATTACTGTATTTTTTTTTAAAGATTTTATTTGTTTATTCAACAGAGAGAGAGATCACAAGTAGGCAGAGGCAGGCAGAGAGAGAGGAGGAGGCAGGCTTCCTGCTGAGCAGAGAGCCCGATACGGGCCTCGATCCCAGGACCCTGGGATCATGACCTGAGCCGAAGGCAGAGGCTTTAACCCACTGAGCCACCCAGGTGCCCGATTACTGTATATTTTTGGGGAGAGAGTTTGCATGCACATAAGGCAGGGAGGCACAGAGAGGGAGAGAATGTCGAGCAGACTCCCCGCTGAGCAGGGAGCCCAGTGCGGGGCTTGATCCCCGGCCCCTGAGATCGTGACCTGAGCCGAAACCAAGAGTCAGACGCCTGAGCCACCCAGGTGCTGCTATAAAAATAAGAACCTTAAGAACAAAAATGAGAAAACCAGTGCCGGTGGGACTTGAGGCAGATTCCATGGCAGGACTGTGGGGTCCAGAGCCCCGCATAGCACCTCTGCTCCAAGGGCTGCGGGCGCCATGCTCGCCAGGGTGACGGGAGCACGGCTATCGTTTTCATTTTTTATAAAGTGGGCTCTGCACCTAACGTGGGGCTTGAACCCATGACCCCAGATCCAGAGTCATGTGCTCCCCTGACTGAGCCGGCAGGGGGTCCCACAATCTTAAAGCCCCGTCACGTTGTTGAACGTCCGGCATGTGTGCACAGGCAAGTGGGGGGCTGCACAGACGGTGACTTGGGAGCCCCCGTGCTGGACAGGACACAGGGAGCCCCGCGGGGAGCCGGGGCAGTGGGCTGGGTGGGGAGCCCGGAGGCACATGCTGTCTCCCAGCCGCGTCTCAGAACTATAACTGGCACGGCTGCAGTGAGATGGGGAGGTGAGCGGCAGCGCCCGGCACAGGGTTGTGGCCGGCAGGGCTCAGGGCGACTGTGTGGACCGGTTCTGAGCCAGGGTCTCCCCCGTGGAGCCCTGCGTTCCCTGCAAGCCCGCCCCCGCCTGTCCTCTGCTGGTGCAGAGCAGCTGTTGTCACGCCCAGGGCTGGGCTCGACTCCAGGTCCCCCGGAGGTGGCGGTGGGCCGCTGTTGTGGCCCCGTGGCACCGCCTCCCGCACCACGCCCCCATCAGAAGTTTCCACGTTGAGGCCTAGCCCTGCTGCTCTGTCAAAATGCCCCAAAGCCTTGGCTGTAGAGTTTGAAGGCAGTAGGGTCCAGAACACTCCTGGCTGGGGATGCGTAACAGGTGGGGACGCTAGCCCGAGGTCCCCAGGGTTGCTGAGGCCACTCAGTGTGGAAGCTGCTGTCTGTGTTCTGTTGGCGCCGTGCAGACCGCTTTTAGAACCTGATGTCTGTGTCTTTTCCATCCCCTCTTCCCGCCTCGCCCGTCTCTTCTCCCTGTAGGGAGGGAGCCCCCAGCCCTGGTGGTGCTGCTCCACTCACAGCTGTGCTCCTCCCTCCAGAAAATCAAGAGCATTAAGAAGAAGCTGAGTCTTCTGTGCATCGACTTCAACAAGAACCTGAACGAGGACACGACCTTCCTGCCACTCACGCGAGAGGAGCTGGGTACGGGTGGGGGGCGCGGCGTGGGGGCGGGGGGCTGACTCGAGGCCTCAGGACCCTTCCAGGCTGTGGCCACCACCCACAGGCTGCCGAAGGGCGGGGACGTTTTGTCCCGCTGCCCTGGGCGAGGGGGTTTCTTGGAGCAGTCGGCACTTTGGAATCTTCTGGAATGTTTCTGGATCCTTCCTGGAGCAGAGCCGGGGGCGCTGGGCAGGCGGCTGAGTGGGCCAGGATTTCCCCCGTGAGACTCACGCCCCGCCTGCTGCTCTTCTTGTTCCAGTCTCCTGAGAGGGTCGGATACGCTGAATCCTGGCAGGTTCTTGTTCCAGAACCTGCTGCAGGGGGAGTGAGCACCTCCAGGGTTGGGGCCGGGATGTCTCTTCTGATCTTTACTCTTTTGTCTTTGCTCGCCCCAACTGTCCCGTTTCGAAAAACTTGGTCCTGTGGGACGGGTGTAAGGACCGTGCCGTGGGGGGCCCTGTGTGCTCGGCTCCCCCAGCCCCTGGCTGTCCTCGCCGGGGCCGCGGCCGCACGCGTTCTTCCCGCTGTGGGCCCGCGAGCCTTTCCCAGGAGCACGCCTCGCCTTCGGGAGGGAGGCAGAGCACGGGAGAGCCGTGCAGAGAGCACGCAGCCCGCACCCCTGCCGCACCGTCCCGACGGCACTGCTTGGGTTCCTCTCCCGCCGAGTCCGCTCATGGAACACCGTCACGTGGGATTTTCCTGTCTCTTTAAGCTCCTTTTCTGATGAGCCGCTTTTCAGCCGTTCACAAAAGTGTTATCACCTCTCCCGATGTGTACACTTGAAAAGCCCAGGCCAGCCGTTTCGCTGCTGCCTGTGTGAGCCCTGCCAGTCCCGTGTGAGGCGCTGGAGCGCCGTGGCCGTGGCCGTGGCCCTGCGGCGGCAGCCCAGGGGGTGGCTGTGCCGGGCCTCGCTGCCAGAGGTCCCCAGAGGCCCCCGAGGGCAGCTTGCTCGCAGAGGGGCCCACAGTGGCTGGTGTTCCTGAACAGGGGCGTGCAGGTCCATTGGCCCCGCCCTCTGCTGCCCTTTGTTCTGGTTCATTCCCTCCGTGTTCGGGCGGCAAGTCCCCCGCGTGGCTCCCGTGTAAGGACAGGCGGCGGCTGTGTGTCCTGGCCAGAGGAGGGTCCCGGGTCTCGAGCTCAGCAGACGAATTTACTCGCCCACGTCCTCGCGTGGCCAGCTCTTCTGCCCATTTGTCTACCCCGAGGGCCTTGCTGTCTCAGCCTGGCCTCACGTGCGGGCAGCCGGCCGCCCCGGTCCCGGGGAGCAGAGCCGGCGGCCTCAGAGGGTGGGGACGGTGACCGCAGCCAAGTGGCCTGGCCAGCCTCGTGCGGGTCCTACCAGGCAGGGGTGTGGTGCGTGTTGAGTTTCCTCTGCTTGCCGGAGGGAGAGTCGGTGTCCGTTTACAGTCTGGGACAGCGTGTCTCTCTCTTTTTCTCTCTCTCTCTCTGTTCCCCTCTCCCCCCCCGCCCTGAGGCTCAGGCTCTCGATGAAGGGGCTTCTCTGCCGGGGGCCCCCTGGACGTGCGGCCGCTCCCTGGTCAGCAGCTCCCCGGGGGGCCCTGGGCTGTGGTCCTCACGTGGCGCCACTGGGTAAATCTCCCGCGAGCGCTCTTCCGACCCGTCATCCCCGTGTGTTTGTGTGCGGGTCTCTCGGGTCAGAACCCAGTCCCCCCGGAGTGGATTTATCTGCGCTGTCGGTGTGGACAGAGGCCCCGTTCCTCCGGGGTGGCAGTCTGCTGCTGTCCCTGTTTTGATGCTCAGCTTGTCCCGCTTCTACCTCCAGAGCCTGTGCAGCGGGAAGTGTCCCCGTTACTCTCTGAGCACTTTCTCTGCCACTTGGGTTCCAGGCCTGTTTTGGCCTCGCCCCGGCCGCCTGCTCTTTAGCACCGCAGTGGGGGTACCGAGCGTGCCCGTTGCCGCTGCGGGCTTGTCCCCTGGCCCCGTCGCAGTGAGGAAGCAGGTTGGGGAGGCCAGGCCTGGCTCCCTGTTCCCTGGAGGCTCCCGGTCCTCACCTCCCACCCCAGCTGCACGGGCCTGGCAGCTTCTCGAAGGGCCTGTGGCAGCCCTGGTTTTTTATTCTTGCAGGAGGTCTCCCGGAGGATTTTCTAAACTCTCTGGAGAAGGTTGGGGATGACAAGTTGAAAGTCACTCTCAAGTACCCACATTATTTCCCTCTCCTGAAGAAATGCCACGTGCCCGAGACCAGGAGGAAGGTGGAGGAGGCCTTCAACTGTCGCTGCAAGCAGGTGGGAAGGCGATGCCTGGAAATCACGGGGCCTGTCCTATCTGCCCAGTGCCCGCCGGGCCGGGCTCGGGGGTCGGCAAGCCCGGGGCGAGCTCAGCCTGCCCCTCCAAGACTTCCATGCCAGGTCTGGCTCTGGGCCCGGGCTGCAGCTCAGGGTCTAACCCCTTCCCCAGCCCAGTCCCATGTCTGTGTGACCCTCTGCTGCTCCCACGCCTTAGCTTCGGTCATCCCCTCTCTCTCTCTCCAGTGGCGTTGCTGGGGCTTGAGCGGGGGTCTGCAGACGTGCCCTCCCCTTTTCTGTGTCTTGTGTGATGGCCTGGGCCCTCTAGCTGCGGCCTGGGGCGTGTCTTCAGCGCACAGACCTCCATTCCCACACAGACGCTTGTGTTTGCGTCCACGCCGCGGTGTGGCTTCGGTTCTCCTGTTCAGTGTCTCCAGCAGACGGGGGTGAGCTCCCCGTGCACAGTGCCCCCTGATGCTCACCTGGCCCCACATTGCTCTCCACTCGCGGCCTTCGAACCCCTCACAATTACACCCTTTTGGGGTCCAAAAGGGACCTGAGGGTTTACGGAGATGCGCGTGTCATGGCCAGACCCAGGGCAGCCACAGACACCTAGGCCATGGGAAGGGGGAGGGAGATGAGATGCAGCTGGCTGGGTCCTGGCGTTCCAGAATCGTGCTGGCCACGGGACCCACGTGGGAGGTGGTGGGCCTGGCGCCCACAGAGCTGATTGTTGGTCGGTTCCAGGAGAACTGTGCGATCCTCAGAGAGCTGGTGACCCTCCGGGCCCAGAAGTCCAGCCTGCTGGGATTCAGCACGCATGCCGACTACGTCCTGGAGATGAACATGGCTAAGAGCAGCCAGGTGGTGGCCACTTTCCTAGGTAACCCCTTGCCTCCCCCAGCCTCCCGCCGTGGGTTCCAGGAGTGGGGTTTGGGTTATTCCTGACTGCATTGTGATGAGGCCTCTGAGAGCCACATTCTGTCCACCTTACGGTGGGGATCCTAACACCTGCCTGACCCCTGTTCAGCCTCGAGGGGCTCTAACCTGATGGCCAAGTACAGGGTTCTGGGGTGAGCCTGCCTCTGCCCCCGCTCTGCTGCCTCCTGGCATGAGCTCTGGACAAGCGTCCTTTCCTGCTCGTGGGAGGGGACTGAGCTGAGGTTTCCGTCCCCACCGCACGTCCCCAGCTGCTGCAGGGTGGTATCGGTCTGGGTTGTGCCAGCAGCCAGGCCTTCCTGGCGGGGTGCTGGGGCGTGAGGGCTCCGAGGCCGTCGTGCGTGGACCGGGGCTGGTGGGGGAGCCGCCGCAGGGAGGTGGCCTAGCCTTCCCCTTTGCCCTCCCCAGATGAGCTGGCCCAGAAGCTGAAGCCACTCGGGGAGCAGGAGCGGGCCGTGATCCTGGAGCTGAAGAAGGCCGAGTGCGAGCAGCGGGGCCTGGCCTTCGACGGGCGCATCAACGCCTGGGACATGCGCTACTACATGAACCAGGTGGAGGAGACGCGCTACAGTGTGGACCAGAACCTGCTCAAGGAGTACTTCCCCATGCAGGTGGTCACCAAGGGCCTGCTGAGCATCTACCAGGAGCTGCTGGGCCTCACCTTCGACCTGGAGGAGAACGCCACCGTGTGGCACGAGGACGTGAAGCTGTACTCCGTGCGCGACTCGGCCTCGGGGAAGGTCATCGGCAAGTTCTACCTGGACCTCTACCCAAGGTGCGTGTGAGCCGGGCGGCTGGGGCCTGGGCCTCAGCGTTCCCGTCTGTGAGATGGGTTGTGGGGCTGCCACGGTGCAGGGCCGGGGGAGGGGCTGGGAGCGCTCACTGTCCGGGGAGGGGGGTGCCCGGGAGGTTCCGCCTGAGGGGCTCAGCCGGAGTGTGGGCACTTGCTCCCGAGTAGCAGGTTTGAGCCGCTGTCTGTCCAACTGCCTTGGCTGCCAGACGGGTTGCTGGGATGCAGAACCAGGCTGGCGGAATCAGGGACTCTCGTGGGGGTCAGGAGCCCTCTGGGCCAGGTGGTGCGTGGAGCAGACCCCTGGCTGGGCCCAACCCTGCTTCTGTCCCCAGGGAAGGGAAGTACGGGCACGCGGCCTGCTTCGGCCTGCAGCCAGGCTGTCTGCGGCAGGATGGGAGCCGCCAGATTGCCATCGCGGCCATGGTGGCCAACTTCACCAAGCCCACCCCAGACGCGCCCTCCCTGCTGCAGCACGACGAGGTGGAGACCTACTTCCACGAGTTTGGGCACGTGATGCACCAGCTCTGTTCTCAGGTGCGGGCGGCGCCGCGGGCGGGGTGGTGCTGGTGGCTGCGCCCTGGGCGGTGCACACTCCCGGTTCCCCGTGACAGTGGTGAGACCCTCTCGTGCCAGTTGCCCTCACCGAGCCCTGCAGACGGCTGGCTCGCGGGATAGAAACACGACCCTGCAGGGCTGGGGGTCCGCGGTCAGGGCGTCGGCAGCGCCGGGTCCTTCCAAAGCTACTGTCCTCGGCAGCAGCCGCGGTCTCCTCGCGTCCTCACACGGTCATGCCTCTGTGCGTGTCTGTGTCCCCTGCTCCCCTCGCAAGGATGCTGGTCGTTGGGTTAGGGCCACCCCAAGGACCTTGTTTTAAGTTGAGTATTTCAGTCATGACTAGTTTACCAAATTACGTAGCCATCGCTGCTGTCCCGACATTTCAGGGTGTTGCCACGACTGGAAAGCGCCTCGTGCCTCTTAGTTGTCCCCACAGACCCCCCTCCCCCAACCCCGGCGCCCGCAGCCCCCTTCCCGTCCGTGGAGGAGCCTGGTCCAGGCGTGTCACCCGCGTGGACTCGCACCCCGTGGGGCCTCCTGTGTCTGGTTCCCTCCCTGCGCGTCGTGGGCTCGGGGTCCGTCTCCAGGGCTGTGGGGGGGGCCTCGCTCCTGCTCAGGCCCGGGGGTCGTGCCTCCGTGTGGGCTGCGCTGAGAAGCGTGATTCGAATACAGGGTTTGGACTTTCGTGTTCAGTGCACTGCCTTCTTTCTTTCAAGGTTTGCACTTTTTGTGTCTTGTTGAAGAGATCGCTTTCTGCTGATTTTCTAGAAGTTTTGCCTTTAGCTCTTTGTGTTGGTTCGTTGTCCGCTGTGCGTTAAGTGTCGTCCCCCGGGGTGAGGTGTGGCACTCCGTGGCCAGTGGCTCCTCAGGGCAGGACAGTGTGCGTTCCTGGGGCCCGTGTGCCCCGGCTGCTGTGTCCTGTCCACGCTCCCCTTGCCTCTTCCTGCCTCCGCGCTCAGGCTCACGGGGTTGTCCCGTATCTGGAACATTCTTCTGCCAGCGACTCTCATGGCTCCCTCATTTCCTTCGGGTCTTTCCAGATACGTATTCACTGTTCGCAGTTGTGTAAAGTCGCCATGAGCAGAGTTCCTGGATCCCGAAGCAGGGCTTCTGCGAGGTCACAAGGTTGGGTCCCTTGTGTTGTGTGGCCGATACGTACTGCTGCCTGGTCGCACTGAACTCCCAGCCCTCCGCGCTGTGGCTCATGCACCTGACCATGTGCCATCTCTGCATGTCACGGCCTTCTTGCCCTCGGGAAAGCCGCATGGCACTTCAGCGTGGCAGTGCGGATCTGTTCTGTTTACTTACTTACTTATTTTTTAAGATTTTATTATTTGACAGAGAGACACAGCGAGAGAGGGAACACCACCAGGGGGAGTGGGAAAGAGAGAAGCAGGCTTCCTGCAGAGCAGGGAGCCCGATGTGGGGCTCGATCCCAGGACCCCAGGATCATGACCTGAGCCGAAGGCAGACGCTTCACTGACAGAGCCACCCACGCAGCCCTGTTTGGGATCCATTTAAACAGCCCAGTCACCTACCAAAAAAACCCCACAAAAATCGGGGGGAGGAAAAGCTATCGACAGAGCATGAAAAGGACACTTGTTTGCAGTCAGAGCTAAAGTCCAGAGGCAGAGGGTTAAACGACCATGAAGGGCCACATGTGTTGGTTTGGGGGTTAGAAATTACAGCAGCTACGCGAAGTTGCAAAGAGGGTCTGTGTGTAGCGGGGCCCAACGCGTGTCCTCTCCCAGTTCCCCTGCCTCACTTGGGCCCTGAAGGGACTTGTCCAAGGTCGGGCCGCTCCTTTGGCCTGGTGGCCGTCAGAGCTGGGTTCTAGCAGGACTTGAGGAAAATTTCTTTCTTTCTTTCTTTTTTTTTTTTTAAAGATTTTGTTTATTTATTTGACAGAGAGAGATCTCAAGTAGGCAGAGAGGCAGGCAGAGAGAGAGGAGGAAGCAGGCTCCCCGCTGAGCAGAGAGCCCAATGTGGGACTCGATCCCAGGACCCTGAGATCATGACCTGAGCCAAAGGCAGAGGCATTAACCCACTGAGCCCCCCAGGTGCCCATTGAGGAAAATTTCTGAAAGCGAAGAAAGCATACCCGTGCCTCCATCACTTCCATCCACATCCCATTGTCTCCGGGCCCGTGCCTTTTGGGGTCTAGGACATTGGGGGGCGGGGGTCTAGGGCTTTTTGAGAGCACTGGGTTTGTGGACGGAGGAAGGGAACCTAGGTGGCCAGGGGTGGGCGTGCTCTCCACCTCCGTGTGTGCTGGGCCGGAGTGGCTGTAGCAGCCCCCGGAGCCTCCCCTGTCCCCAGGCGTCGGGGCCTCGGGCGGTGTGCTGTCCGCTCGCCCCGGCAAGGCCAGCGGCTAGGAGCGGGGCCAGGCAGGCTCCAGCCCTCCCTGCACGTGGCCCGCCCCCACAGGCGGAGTTTGCCATGTTCAGCGGGACGCACGTGGAACGGGACTTCGTGGAGGCACCGTCTCAGATGCTGGAGAACTGGGTGTGGGAGAAGGAGCCGCTGCTCCGGATGTCACAGCACTACAAGACGGGCAGCGCCATCCCGCAGGAGCTGCTGGACAAGCTCATCAAGTCTCGGCAGGCCAACACAGGTGCCCCCTGGGGCCGCCCTCCGGCCCGGAGGCGCCCTCCGGCCAGGCCTCTGGGAGCGGGGAGGCCCGGTGCATGCCTGCATGGGGCTCTCGGCTACTCGCGTGCGAGGCAGAGCCAGCCTCCCTGTCTCCTGTGCCCGCCAGGTCTCTTCAACCTGCGCCAGATCGTCCTAGCCAAGGTGGATCAGGCCCTGCACACCCAGACGGCTGCAGACCCAGCCGAGGAGTACGCNGCCCCCCCGCCTCTGCCAGGAGATCCTCGGGGTCCCGGCCACGCCAGGTAGCTGTTCGCGACATGGGCCCACCTGGGGCTCAGGGTCCCGGCCGTTCCTGGAGTCAGATGGATCTAGGGACGTGTGAAGGGAGTCGGGCCAGTGTACAGGTGGCGGCCGAGGCCCCGGAGGAAGCAGACGGCCTCTGGCCCCTTGCCGCTTTGTGCTCCTGGGCCTGCTGCTCCCCACGTGGCGGCCGCTGGTGGGCGTGAGTGCTCCGCCAGTCCTCGCCGACCTCCCAGCGCTCAGGCTGTGTGCCGCTTCCCTCCCCACCCGCCCCGAACCCCCTCAGCCGCGCCCTTCCTTGCCCTGCTCTGGAACAGGCCTGGGAGGTGCTGCAAAGACCAGGGATTTCGGACCCTGGAGGTAGAGAGTCGGTCAGGCTGTGATGTCTGTGCCCATGCGTTAGTACAAGTGCTCGGGTTAACACACGTGAAAATATTTGGGATTTCAACATGGGTGCTGTGGCCTTGCTGTATTCTCCAAGCACTTTAAAAATTCTTTCAAAAAGCTTAACCAGTGCGTACTCTGCTGTGTGGACATGTCTTGATTTATCCTTTTGTGGGACCTGCTAAGTGTCCGCAGATAGCGGGTAAAGCTATATTTCTCTTGGTCAAGTTGTCCAACCCCCGCTTTCTAGAAGCGTCGGGCCAGTTTGTCTCCTCCTGGGAGGGTGTGGGTCGTCTCTGGCGGGGCTGGTTTGAGGTCCCCCTTCTCCTGGCAAGGGGCTCTGAGGGGGCTAGGAGATAGACTGGGGCCGCGGTGAGAGCCGTACCGCGTCTGTCCCAGGGACCAACATGCCGGCGACCTTCGGCCACCTGGCAGGCGGCTATGACGCCCAGTACTATGGCTACCTGTGGAGCGAGGTGTACTCCATGGACATGTTCCACACGCGCTTCAAGCAGGAGGGCATCCTCAACGGCAAGGTGAGGGCAGGCCGGCTGCTCTGTGGGAGGCCAGCCTGCTGGGGACGGAGCAGGTGACCTTTCAGCGCTGTTCTCTGCTGCCCGGTACCTGGGGAGCCGAGTTACCTGCTGATCTTTGTCGGGTGCTAGAGACGGGCCCTCTTTCCGCCCCGAGGTTCGCCATCCTGCCCTGGACCCTCCTGGGGCCGGGGTCTCAGCCAGCTCTCCAGACCTGTGTTCTGTGACCGCAGAAGCTCAGCCATCTGTGTTGTGGGCTTAGCTGGGGCTTTGGCCTCTGACGTGAAGGGCTCAAGGAGTTGGGAGTGGGTGCGTACCGTGCACACACTGTGAATACACTCGTGTGCTTGTGCACGCACGTTCTCTCGGATGCTGGTGCAGGCACCCCAAGCCCACTTGAGGCCGGGAGAGAGGACGCTCGAGGGCTGACCGCCCCCCCCCCCACTGTTCCCAGCAGGTTGGCATGGACTACAGAAGCTGCATCCTGAGGCCCGGCGGCTCCCAGGACGCCAGCATCATGCTGAAGCTCTTCCTGGGCCGAGACCCCAAGCAGGATGCCTTCCTCCTGAGCAAAGGGCTGCAGGTGGACAGCAGCGAGCCAGCGGCCTGCTGACGCACCAGGGCGCTGCCGGCCCCAGGCCCCGGGCTCAGCGCATCCCAGCTCCTGCCACCCTGTTGCCTTAGCTCCCGGTTGGGAGACGGGGTGGCTGCAGCTCCGGGTGGCGGGGGCAGGGTGAGGAGAGGGGTGTTTTTCCTCCCTGTCCTTCCTCCTGTCCGGTCTCCACGGGCCCCCTGCCTCGGCGGCCGGCCTGGGCTGGTGGGGTCTTGGCCTCGAGATGTCTGGAGAGCTCTGTGTCCAGTCAAGCTCGCCATTTTGTTGCACTAATCCATCCCCTTCTTGGGAAGTTTTCTGAGTGAAAAGATGGTGGTTCTTTGAAATGCAGCCATTAAAAAAAAAGAAAAAAAGAGACTATTGGCCTGGTCTCTGACTCTTGTGCCTCCTGCTGCAGCAGAGGGGACTGTTGGTGGTCACACAGGGGTGGGGTGCTGGTGCTCTCGGCACGCCCTGGACGTGCTTGGCCATCAGCCCCCAGGCCATTGCGCGGCAGTCGAGGCAGCTCTGTGTGCTGGCGCGGTCTGGATTGTGACAGGTTGGGGTGTCTGGGAGCCAGCCGAGCTGTGGGACGACGTGCAGGGATGGGGGTGCCGGTGAGAATCGCGGAACAGGCGTGTGGTGCCGCTCACCAGCAGGGGTCTGTTTCCCGCCCTCCTCCCCGCTCCCCGTGCAGCCCCGGCCGATGTCGAACCAGGCTCAGCTCTTCCAAGAAGCCGGGACGCCACAACTGCCCGCCTGTGTCCCAGCAGCTGGGACGGTAGGAGCAGGCAGTGCGCGGCCACCCGCCCTTGGGCCCGCTGGGCACAGCTCCTGTCCTGGCCCCTTGGCCAGACTAGGGATTTGTGATTTGACGGTTTCTGATTAATGGGCACAGCTGTTGGACGCCGGGTTGTGACCTTTCTGGACCACGTGACCTCGAAGACTAAGGCGCACGTGGTCCTCTTGGCTCAGCTCCCTCTGGCTGGTAGAAACGCAGTCAAGTCTGGGCCACGGGGACGAGCGGCCTTCCTGAGTTCCCGGGTGATTCTTCAGAATGCCTTCCTTGATACTTCTGGTGGCGGTGGAAGTTTGGAAGGGGTTCTTGAGCAGGACGGGGAGGTCTCCCCACTTTGGTTTGGGCCATCCCTCGTGTTCTCTCTTTCCTGGTCTTTGAGCTCTTCGGGAGCCCTGCCACCTGGTATTGTCCCCATCAGTCCTGTGTCGTCCCCCCCTGGGGACCGATCCGTGATCCGTGGAGTGAGGGGCCATGGGGCTCCCTGATCCTTGTCCCTGAGGACCCAGCCCACTGCGGCCTTGGTGGTGAGCACGGCTTTCTTGTCCTGGAAACTCCCATGTGGAGCCTGGGTTCAAGTCTCAGGCTTGGCTCGGGGGGTGGACTTCCAGCCCAGGTTAGGCCAGATGGGAGCCCACGTGACCCAGGAAACTGAGCTAATCTTGACTGCATGCAGGACCGGGCCGGTGTGGTACTTACACACACCCCAGACCTCTCCTGGGCTTTCCAGCCCACAGTGCTGGAGTAGGGGGTCCACTCGACCCCAGAGGGGCCCATGGGCCCCAGGCTAGGGCAGGCGCTGCAGCCCATCTCTCAGGCCAGAGTGCAGTTCTCTGTGACAGGCGGCCTCATTGGGGGGCTTCTGTCAGGCCCAAGACTTGTGCTGAAACTGGGAATAGAAGTTCTGTGAGGCTCGGCAACCCCGGGGGTGGGGGTGGGGACTAGAGCCGTGAGGGGGTCGCTCCGCCGCGCCATCTGCGTGCTGGCCTGAGCTTTGCACCTACGGACCATGAGTTCCCTCTTCTGCTTGAGCCACTTGGAGCACCCCTCTGTCACCTGCAACCCGCAGCGTCTGTCCTCGGCCCTGGCCCTGCCTGCCGAGCCCTCCGAGATACGTGGCGGCTGAAGCTGGGCTCTTCAGAACCGACCAGCTTCTCAGCCTCTGAGGACCATCCGGGGGCCCCCCTCTGACTGGGGTGCTGAGGTAGTCAGGGTGGGTGGGCGCCGGGGGCCTGGGGGGGGGTTGTGTTGGTTCTGGTCTGGGAGAGACTCGGCGGTCCTCACCGTCCGGGAGAACAGGACCGGCCTGGCCTGTGGCCAGGTGGGCGCCAGCCTCTTGCACACTTCTGTGCACGCATCTCAGGACACAGCCCCATCTGCAAGGGCCTGTGTGTGTGTTTATGGTTAACAGCTTCGTGGAGCTACAGTTTCCATGAAAATCACGTAATTAAAGTTCTGACGCTCGTTTGTCCCCATGAAAGCATCAGCACAGTCAGGACGCCGCGCTCGTAGCCCGCCCCGCCCCCCCGCCCCCGGCTGCTCCCCACACTCTGTTCACCTGCTCCGTCCCTGCAGATAACAGTGTTCTTACAGGTTACACAGGATGTCCCCTCTGTGGTTTTGTCTGGCTTCTTAGGCCGAGGGTTGTTATTTCGAGAGGCATCCTTGTGGGCCCCTTATTCTTGGTGCTATTGGGTGATTTGGGTCTGTTTGTTTATTCACCTGGTCCGCTTTGGGGTTGGTTCCAGTCTGGGGCTGTTATGAATGAAACTGCTGTGGACATTCGTGTACCCGCCTTCCTGCGGACGCAGGCTTTCAACTTCTAGACGTGGATTTCAGCTCTGCTGATGGCGTGACGTGACCTCTTGCTACGGGGTTACTCTGCTCTGCCTCGTGGCTAATGATGTCACGTCGCTCGACACACTTACTTGCCGTCCGTGTGTCTTCGGTGAAGTGTCCAAACCTCCTACCCGTATCTGTGCGAGCAGAACTTCTTGGAACCGGAGATATTCACGTGTTTCAAGAGATTACTGTTCATAATAGCGTCAAACATTAAACACTTAGGAATAAGCTGGAGCAAGGGCGCTCTACCCTGAGGACACAGACTCCTGCTGAGGGAGGGGAGAGGAGAGGAGGGTGATGGCTCGTTCACGGAGGAGACGCCCATTCTCCCCGCAGTGGGTCCACAGACGCGGCACAATCCCCATCAAAATTCCAGTAGACTTTCCTCTTTTTTTTTTTTTTTGAGAAACTAATTGAGGATTCTAAAATCTATATTAAAATGCAAAGAAGCTAAAGTGGCCGAGGAGGCCATGGGCAGAAATCTGGAGGACATTCACCGTTCGTTACCCAGACTTAGGAAGCTGCGGTCGTGAGGCCAGTGTGGTTTGGGCCCAGGGATGCACAAAACCACGGGTGGAGCTGAAGAAACACAAGTCGGGAAGCAGACCCACACGTAGGAGACGCCTGCATTTGCACCCAAGGCTTCTCTGTGGGTCGGTGGGGAAGGAGTCCCTTTTCAGCGGGTGGGCCCGCAGGTACTAAGGAAGACTGAGACTTGACCCTCCAGCTTACACTCCACACAAAAATGAACTTAAAAATGCATCCTCGATCTGAACATGAAAGACCAGCAAATATCTCTGCTACATTCTCCCAGCCCACGTGTGGCCTTTCTGAGGCCGATGCCGCAGCCCCCTATGGGAGTTCGCAGAGATTTGCAGAATGAATGAAGCCTGCAGGCTGACGGCCATTCGAGGCTCACACGGCAGAGAATGCTCCAGAAGGTCCCTGGATGGAAGGTGTCTTGACCTAGACCAGCCTCAAAGAAATACAGTGTTTAAATCTGGCTGAGCAGATAGAACAGGTGAAATTGTTTTGTTTTGTTTTTGAAGATTTTATTTACTGGGGGGAGGCGGTGGGGAGCAGGGGCAGAGGCAGAGGGAGAAGCAGACTTCCCACTGAGCGGGGAGCCCGACACGGGACTTGATCCCAGGCCCCTGGGATGGCAACCTGAGCCAAAGGCAGAACGGGACTTCACCGACTGCCCAGGCATCCCAGGAACAGATGAAGTTAACTTTAATAATGGATTTTACTTAATTCAATGTTTCCAGAGTACTTCAAGGTGTTAACAACAGAAAAAGCCATTCAGGAGACACTGCACGTACTTTTTTTATTTGAACGAAGCCTTCAGAATCCAGTATCTGTTTCCTGCCATAGTGCATCTCAGCACGGACCAGCCACGTTTCCAGGCTCGGTAGCCGCCCGGGGCCAACACCTGCCGGGTGGGATAGCCCGCACCGCACCCGAAGCCCGCACGCGGCACCTCGGCCAGGGAGGCTGTGGTGCCCGGCGCCGCCCTCCGCGCCCTGCTTCCGTTAGGCTCAGGACGCCTGTGCCTCCGACCTGAGGCGCCGGCCAGGCCCCCTTCCACGTAGGGTCCACTCCCCGACCTCGGCAGGTCACTGAGCCAGAAGACTCAGGGACGAGGCAGATGAACGCCTGGGACAGCTAATCCCGGACGTCGATGCCCTTCCTCTCTCTGAAGACAGCACGTGTCCCCGCAGCGGGGTCGGCCGAATTGGGGACCCTGTTACTTGTAGCCACTGGCTAAAATCAAACAATGCTGAATAGTTTATTGATGACCTGAAGAAATTGCCCTGGAGTGATGCAACCGGAGGGGGTCGGAAGAACCCAGGGTCCCGAAGTGGAACCGGTGGCGGAACCCACCCTTGACTAGAGTGTGTTCGCGCTGAGACCAGTGTCCCGAAGGAGGCCCAGCCTGGCTCTGGGCTGGGACCGCACCGTTGAACACCTGCACAGCTTCGTCCACACAGATCGAGCAACCTGCCTTTGAGCTCGTGTGTCGGCAGGTTGCGGGGAGGGGGCCCCGGGTCATGGGGGTGGCGTCCTGTGGAGCACGAGGAAGACAACCGTGTGGCTCATCACAGCTCCAGGAAGTTCTGTGTGTGGCTGCAACGTCTGTCTCTCCAATTTCCCACAGGAGAACAGCTTTAGGTTATGGTTTTTGACACCAACACAGTGAACGTGTTCGCAAATAACGGAAAGGTAGTGTGAAAGCGCTCGCCCACTGTGAAAACTTGGGCAAGTAATGTGTCTCTGCGTTATCGGTCGTGTCGGGTGGCCAGTCCAGGGAAGGAGGCCCGGGTCCTTCTGCTTGCGAGTTTCAGCTCCCCGGGGTGGCACTGTAGTGTCCGAGGCCTAGAGTGGTTCCCTGAGCAGGGGGCCAGGGAGGTGGGGGCCGGGCCGCCCCTCAGGCATGACTGCACCCTGGAGGACTTCTTGCAAGGCCGGGGCTGGTTTCTGTGGGCACCGGGGTGTCGAGCTAGAGGCCGGTGCTGGTCTCAGCTGCCCATCAACCCATGTGAACAAGAGCAGAGTCAGGGGCTCAGGAAAACCACCTGGCCCACTGAAGGCACAGGTAGCTCGTGTCAGGGCCTGGGGTTTGGAGACCGCTCCTCCAGCCGGAGTTGGGGTCTGCCTGTCTGTCTCATGTTGTGACCTCGTTACCAGGGAACGCCAACGATGACAGCGGAATGGACAGCCCAGCCTAGGACGCAGCCTGGCGGGGCGGCTGTGGCAGGTGGCAGACGTGTCTGCGGACTTCGAAGCCCGGGATATGGTGCGCATTCCACGCGAATGTGGCTGGTCCCTGAGAAAGACTGAGAACGTGTGGGTACCGGTCTCAGCTTCCCTCCTCCGGTCAGAGCGGAGCGGGGCGCGGTTCCCGGATCTGTAGCGGCTAGGATGGGAACCGGAAGGCGGCTGGCTGGGTCGTGCCGCAGAGCCCACGAGACCGCAGGGCAGGGTCACCGTCACTGGGAGTGGGATGGCCCCGCCATGCTTTGGCCCCAGAGAGCAGCTTGAGTTTTAGAAAGCGTGGCTCAGGCAGGATCGGGCAAAAACTGCATGGTCCCTGGAAGTCTGGGGGTGAGGAGGACTAACTCTCTTGCCTGGCCATCAACACATCCAGACCGTGTCTCCGAGGAGAACAGACCCTACGTGTCCTGGAGTAGGTCATTGGACTAGTCAGTCTTTTCTTTTCTTCTCTTTTCTTTTTTTTAAAGATTTTATCCATTTGTCGGAGAGAGAGAGCGCACAAGCAGGCAGAGTGGCAGGCAGAGGCAGAGAGAGAAGCAGCTCCCTGCTGAGCAGGGAATCCGATGCGGGACTCCATCCCAGGACCCGGGATCATGACCTGAGCTGAAGGCAGCCGCCCAACCAACTGAGCCACCCAGGCGTCCCAGTACGAGTCAATCTTGGTCGTTCTCTGTGGGATAAAAACCAGTGACCCAAGGGCTGGGCTTACAGATGGGTTTGGGCTCCCTGGAAGGCCGGAGAAGCACCGTGTCTCCTCCGTACCCTTCCATCTCAGTGAGGGGCCCATCTCGAGCTGGTGGGAGTGATGGTAGGAATGGCAGGAAGGGGCACGGGAGGCGACGGCTTCGGATCTCCATCCTCGTCCGCTCAGGGGGCCGCAGCCTGATGTTTTGGTTCCTCCTGCGTACAAAGCGGTTTTGGGATTGATGGAGCCCAGGGAAGTCCCGTCGTTACAGAAAACATCATGAGGACGTCGGGAAGTGTTGAGGACTCGTTCTGTCTAAGTGAAGGAATCCCGCAGTTCAATGAAACAGGCAAGCGGAGAAGTGATGGTTTGTTAGTGAGGACAGGCCTTGCCTCGTCCCACACGGGCATTCCTCCCGCACGTATCCGTGCCAGCGAGACTGCGGCAGTGTCCGTGGACAGAGAACCTTGGGAGCCGGAGCCCGCTCGGACTTGAGGGATTCAAACAAGTGAGTGCCCTGCACACACGGTCCTCCCCGCTGGGGCGTCTGCAACGCCAGCTTCCCAGGTCTTTGTTTTACGGGACTCTTGATGCATCACGTTTCCCCCAGACTTGACACAACAGTAAATAGGATCTTCACAGTTTCTTTGGATCAGGAATCTAGAAGCTGCTCGGCAGGGGCGTCTGGCTGGAGGTCTGAATACCAGCCTGGGGCTGACGGATCTGGCAGGCTGGCCCCTGGCCCGGCTGCCCTTGGGAGCCTTCACAGGGCCGTGTGAGAATCTGCATGCGACCAGGTGGCCGGCTTCTCCCAGCATGCATGATCCCCCAGAGAACAAGGCAGGGCCTCGGCGTCTGTGACCTGGCCTTGGAAGTCACACTGCATCCTTCCCTGCTGGCTACCCAGGCTTGCCGAGGACTTCCAGGTAGCATCCAACCGCCCGTTCTTTTTTTTTTTTAAGATTTTATTTATTTACCTGACAGATAGAGAGAGAGATTACAAGTGGGCAGAGAGGCAGGCAGAGAGGAGGAAGCAGCCTCCCCGCTGAGCAGGGAGCCCGATGCGGGCGGGACTCAATCCCAGGACCCTGAGATCATGACCTGAACTGAAGGCAGAGGCTTTAACCCACTGAGCCTCCCAGGCGCCCTCACTGCCCATTCTGATCCCCTCCTTCAAGGGTGCCCCTAATGAAGTGACTGTTGATGCACGAAGATCTGATCATGAGGCTGTTTAAAATTGATCACGTGGGCTCCAGATAAAGCCCAAACTCTTGAGCCCAGCAGTAAATGTACTTGTACCTACTCGAGATTCCACACACTCTCCAGACTCTCAGTTCCCGGCACCCTTGAGCATGTTCTTCCCCGAGGGGAGGACCCCTCTCTGGCGAGAAGGGTTTTCTAGAGAGTGGGCGGCACCCTCAGGGAGTGATGGAAGAAACTTCCACGGGAGGACTGTCTGCAGACGAGAGGGCGTGTTTAAGGAGAACCAGCCAAGACCCTGCCGCAGCGGCGAGATTGGGAGCATCACCGCCTTCGACCTGAAGGGAAAGAGGGAGAACCAATCCCGAACCCGGCATGAGAGCTGTCACTGTCACTAGGCAACGGGCTACGGACAAACCTCGACCCAGCATCCGGATCACCCCCCCACTACCCGCTGATCCTGTGCTCCTGCTCCAAGCTGGTCAAACCCAACTGGAAGCCAGAAGGCAGAGCTCGGTTGGTATAATCCACGAACGTCCGCTTCCCAGTGCAGAGGGTGGGGGGAAACTCTGCTTCCGCATCCTCTCTGGGACTCCTTCCCAGATCTTTCAAGACTGTCCTCTCCGTTCCCTGTGTCCTTGTCCGGCGCCTTCTACAGCCCTCAACAACGTGGTGAAGGACTCCGTCGATGTGCCGTCCTTCATTCATGAGACTCTGAAACCCCAGAGTGATGTCGTTGAAACAGAAAGCAAGCCTGAATTCGTAGGCTCAGAATTAAATCTTGGTTACAAAGCCTTTGCTCTTCAACATGTCTTCGATTCTTTTAGTAAAGTCCTGGTCATGATAATACTCCATGGAGTTGTGGGGGTTGAAAGCAAAAGTTTCCTCCAAAGAACGTACATGGTAGAAGAGACTCGGCGTGTGCTTGTGTGCTGGGCGCGCCCTACTGACGGCCGGGCCTGACGCCGCCATTAACCTTCCCGCGTGTGGAGGAAGCTGTGGCTCGTGAATACTGCACGTCTGAGGCAGGCTTCAGAGCGCCCGCCAGCAGAATGCTTCTCTGCAGCGCGCAGCCATGTGGCGCGGTCCCCTGGACCAGAGTACTGACCTGAAAACTTCTCTCTGGAACTGAGCAGTTGGAGGAGGCAGACATCATGTGTTTTTATTTCCTGGTGTAGCTGGTGACGACAGCAGCTTCCTTTAGAATTCTGTCGACGTAGCAACGGTGGCAATACTTTCATTTCCACGTCTGCCCTGCCGTGTGTCTGTCTGACTTAGATCTGCTAACAGGTGTCCATCTCTGCTGTGTCCACTGAAAGAGCAGGTAGAGTTTATCGCAACGTAGCACAGCTGTGAATCGAGCCAGTCTCACGCCGATCTTGTTTCAGCACCTGGATAGCTTATCACCGTCTGCTGGGTGTACTGCTCCTTTCTCCGAAACTTGAGTTTCGGCTTTTTCGATGGAGGTGCTGATGGCATTGCAAGAGTAGGGAGTTCCTGATTAGCCATGAGGTAGGATTAGCTAGGCAGCGGTGAGGGCATTCCCAACAAGTGAAAGGTCCTACTAGTTATCAGGGGTGGAAAGAATGCATTTTCCGAGCGGATGAAGAAAGTCACAGTCTAAGATCAAGGCACACGACACCGCAGGTCTGCTGGACAGAGAAGGAAGGGTTGGGTGTTCAGAGAAAATGTTTCTGCAGGTGCCTGCCTGTCTGAAGTCCCCCCGTGTGGACAAGGGGTACAGTCATAGCCGTAGGCTGGCATCCCCTCCTGAGAGTTTTTCGTAAACCCGGAACCACAGCGCCGGCTGCACAGAGTGGGGAGTCTGAGGATGAGAAGTTCTGCCGATAAATGTGTCTTTTTTTTTTCAGTGATCCAAGATTCATTGTTTATGCACCACACCCAGTGCTCCATGCAATACATGCCCTCCTTAATACCGACCACCAGGCTCACCCAGCACCCCCCATAACCCTCAGTTTGTTTCTCAGAGTCCACAGTCTCTCATGGTTCTTCTACCCTTCCGATTTACCCCAATTCACGTTTCCTGCTCTTCCCCTAGACTCCTCCATGTTATTCCTTATGCTCCACAAGTAAGTGAAACCCTATGATAATTGACTTCCTCTGCTTGACTTATTTCATCCGACAGCCACAACACCTATGATCAGGGAAATAATTGGTAAGTGAAAATGGGTCCATGCTTATGGGCAAAAAATGTCTACCAAGTCATATCCCACAGCCGAGTGGAAGCCATATGGGCCAGATGACAACGAAATAATCAAATGACAATGAAAATTGCACTTCCAAACCACAGGAGGTGTCGGTAGCATGAAAATATGTAATTTGATCACACAATAAGACATCCATCAGATTGGAAACATTTTCAAAAGTGTGACATCAGGATTGGGATAAAGAATGAACTGACAAAGTCTTAATGGAGAGCAATTTGATATTATCAAAATTTAAGATGTAAATACATGTCACCCCAAAATTCCGTACCTAGGGATCTGATAGAAGTACATGAACATTTGGTTAAGTTGTATGTAAAATATTCATCGTAGCATTATTTATAATAATGAAAAGTTTAAGACAACTCAAATGCCCACCAATGAAGAACTAGTTAAATTAGGACAAAATGTGTAACTTAAATGTAGGGGGATATTGATTTAACATGATACACGGTCTAGCCCTAGTGTACCCGCACATTCACACAGTTTAAGGGGTCAGTCTATTTAATCTACAGGAAATCATAAGGTTCCCCACAGGATGCTTTCTTAATAAAAATTAGAGAAAAATCCTATGTATGTTTGAGTGGTATTTCTTTTTTTTTTAAAGATTTTTATTTATTTATTTGACAGAGAGAGAGATCACAAGTAGGCAGACAGGGAGGCAGAGAGAGAGGAGGAAGCAGGGTCCCTGCTGAACAGAGAGCCCAAAGCGGGGCTCGATCCCAGGACCCTGAGATCATGACCTGAGCCAAAGGCAGATGCTTAACCATCTGAGCCACCCAGGCACCCCCCATTGGGACCTCCTACCTGATGTTTATTTTACTTAAACCACTTGAAGACTAGATTCCCAGTTCAGGCTTGAAACAAGTAAGATCCAACTCTGGAGAAAAGATCCTAATCCATGTTGCCTGAGTGCCTGTTGATCAGGAAGCATGTCAACATCTCTCCATTTCAGGGGACCCCATTTCTTCTATAAAGAAAAAAATATACAGCACAGGGCTTGGGCATTGCATAGAGAGAAAAAGAATGAAAAAGAAATAGCAACCCTTGTGCACTGTTGGTGGGAATGCAAGCTGGTGCAGCCACTCTGGAAAACAGTATGGAGGTTCCTCAAAAAGTTAAAAATAGAGCTACCCTACCGTGCAGCAATTGCACTACTAGGTATTTACCCAAAAAATACAAAAACACTAATTCAAAGGGCTGACTGCACCCCAATGTTTATAGCAGCATTATCTACTATAGCCACACTATGGAAAGAGCCCAAATCTCCATCAACTGATGAATGGATAACGAAGATGTGATATATACACAATGGAATATTACTCAGCCATCAAAAATGAAATCTTGCCATTTGGAACGATGTGGATGCTAGCTAAAGTGTATTATGCTAAGAAAAGTCAGAGAAATACAAATACCATATGATTTCACTCACATGTGGAATTTAGGGAGCAAAATAGATAAACATATGGGAAGGAATAAAAAAGAGAGAAGGGGAAGCAAACCACAGGAGACTCTTAAGCATAAAGAACAAACTGAGGGCCGATGGAGGGAGGTGGGTGGGGGATGGGTATTAAGGACGGAACCTCTGCAATGAGCACTGGGTGTGGTACGTAAGTGATGAATCACTGGCTTCTACTCCAGAAACCAATATCACACTATACATCAATTAACCAGAATTTAAACAAAAATTTGAAAAAGAAAGACAAGAGCATACAGAAAGACATATAATAGGTAATCATTTTGGGGGCCAATAATCATCACCATAATTTTTTAAATGTCACATATTTATATAATTTATTGATATTTTATCATTAGGTGGTTACATTTTACTGTATTATACAGAATATCATAGTTAATTATCACTATATATTATGAAGCTATGATATATTCCCATATTAATAATGGTCGTTTCATTATTTCAACATATTATTAATAACAAATCATTAGAACAGTTTTACCAAGTAAAAAATGGATTACACACCTTGTTAATAAATAGGCAAATCTTTATGCCTCAGGCATCGAGGCAAATACACGACTCGCATTTTCTCCCTCATTTAGGGACCCACCAAGCCCGGGCGTGTCTGCCGCTGTGCACAGGGGCACGAAGCCTCTCAGTCCTGCGGAGACACCGACCGCCCGCAGGGGGCGCTGTGACTCCACTCGTCGCCTCCAGAGGGACGGGGGAGCCCAGCGTCGTGCCCGCGGCTCCTGGGACATGTAGTTCGCGGCCGCGTGGTGCGCAGGCGCACTGCCGAGCCCGTCCCGGGCGCGCGGCGGGGGCGGGGGCGGGGGCGGCGGCAGCGCAGCGTGAGTTT
>LNAC01000276.1:1904886-1923559 GCA_002007465.1 Ailurus styani
CGAGGCCCCCCGGCTTCCAGAACCTTCCCCCAGGGAGCGCCTGTGGAGACCCCGGGGCGCGCTGCCGGGAGGGGCGACAGCTCGTGCAGGCCGGACTCGGAGGGAAACGCAGTGAACGCGTCTGCTCTTGAAGGCGGAAAGGGGCTGGGACGCCCGGGCTTCGGTGGGCGATTCTGCCTGTGCCCGTCCCCGGGGCAGCGTCGGGGCACGTGGGTGGCTGTCGTGCCGGGGATCCGGGGGGTGGGCCCAGGGGTGCTGCTCGGACCCCACAGCGCGCGGGCGGCGGGCCGCGGAGGGTGACGCAGCCCCAGGGTCAGAGCGCTCAGGGCACAGACCCTACGGTAACGACTCGGAGAAACACTTGAGTCCGATCCCTGCTCACTAGACAGCAGGCTACACCCCCAAAGGGTCGGGCAGCACCCCCGGGGAGCCCCGACCCAGCGTCCGGGTCCCCTCCTTCCCACTCCCATTCCCGCACGGTGTCCCGCGTCCTAGGGCCGCAGGAGGGCCGTTCACGATCACACGGAGTCTTCGGGCAGGTGAAATCCCCGAATCCAGGGGCTCTCTTTTGGGACCGTGCGTGGTATCTGGGAACAAGTGTGCTTGTCCCACGGGGAGGTCGTGGCATGGCGTGGCTGGGGTCAGGGATGCTGCTCAGCCCCTCGGAGAACCACCCGCTCCAGGGATCCCGGTGCTGGGGGGGAGGAGACGCTGGCTTACCCTGGGGCGTTGGGACCCTGGTGGTATCCAGGGTCTGCTCCGTCTATGCTGAGACACAGCGGCCGGGGCAGGAGGAAGCAGCCGGCCATTCTGCCAGGGTCCCAGCACGAAGCCCTCCAGTCTCTCCTCTCCTTCCTTGGGGTGCATTTCCTTGTCCTTACGAGGAAGTCCTCGTCGGGCCTCATCCGGGCTTCCCTGTGGAGAAAGGATGAGTTTCTGTGGTTCCAACATTGACAGGGAAAGTCCTGAGGCATGTACCCCAGGCCTGGGTGAAGGAGGGGACGCCAAGGGCCACCGACATGCACCACGAGGTAGGAGGGTCTTGGAACCACGGGAGGGTGGCAGAGGATTGGTCTGGAAGAGCTGGGAAGGGGCAGGGGGACCCAGGCCCATTGCCGTGAGCCGCAGTTAGAGTCCCCAGAGGGAAGACGGAATCCCACGCAGTGTGGCGGGCGGGCTGGTCGATGTGTTCGGTCGGTCCCCTGTGTGAAGCTAAGGCGAGGACCGGGCGAGACACTGCCTCGGTGTCTGCTGCTGGTGTTGTGAGTGTCCTGGGGTGGCCGGAGCTTAGCACCGCAGCCTGCCGGGCCAGCACATCGGAAACCCCTGCTCCCACGTTCTGGAGGCTGGGAGTCTGAAATCAAGGACCAGCAGGGCCCTGCTCCCTCCGAAGGCCTGAGGGGAGGGTGATCCCTCCTCCCCCAGCTTCTGAGGGTCCCTCTCAACCCTGGGTGTCCCTTGGCTTGGAGCTGTGTCACTTGTCTCTGTGTCCGTTGCCACATGGCCTTCTCCCTGTGTGTCCGTGTCTTTTTTAAGGACACGGTCTGTCATTGTGCATCAGGGCCCGCTTGACTCCAGGCTGACTTAGTCACCTCTGCAAATTGCCTGTTTGCAAAGAAGGTCACCTTCCCGGGTACTTGGGGGAGGTCAGGCCTGGTGCACATCCCACAGAGGACCCGACTCAGCACCGGGCAGTGTTCTCACCAGCAGGTGCCTGTTCGGGGTGGAGCACGTGTGTCCTTCCGGAGACGCCCCCGACGCCCCGGGGATGTGGCTGCCCCTGGCATCATTGCCCCCCAAGAATCCCTGTCCCCGTGAGCCATTATGTCCCAGCCCTGTTCTCTAGCCCCCGGCCCCCATGAGCCCCCTTCCCGTCCATGGAGGAGCCTGGTCTGGGTGTGTCCCACATGTGGACTCACACCCCGTGGGGCCTTCTGTGTCTGGTTCCCTCCCCACGCGTCGTGGGCTCAGGGTCCATCCACGTAGCGCGTGTCAGGGCTACAATTCTACTTAAGGCTGAACACCAATCCGCTGGGTGAACAGAGCACCCCGTTCATCCATTGACAGACCTTCGGGTTGTGTCCACCTTTGGGCGTCTGTGAGTCATGCTGCCGTGAATGTTTGTGAACAAGTGTTTGTGTGGACGTATGTTTTTGTTTCTCTCGGGGGGAGAGCAGGAGTGCAGTCCCTGGGTCCCATGCGAACTGTTAACCATTCGAGGAACCACCAGACCACCTTCCACGGCAGCGGCCCCGTTGTCCGTGCCCACCAGTGGTGCCCACGGGGTTCCCCTTCTCCCCGTCCTCCCCAACCCCTGTTCCTGCCTTCCTGACGCTAGTCACCCTGCCGGGGGCGTTGGATCTGTATTTCCCCCATTGACTTGTGACGATGGGCATCTTTCCGTGTGCTGCTCGGTCGTCTGAGTGTCATCCTGGGACAAGTGTCTTTTCTGGAGCGAGCTCTTTGTTTTGAAGGGATTTGGGGTCTGCGGAAGCGACGAGCAGATGGCACCCAGGGCCCCCCCGGGCCTTCCCACAGGCCCCCCTCGTGCAGGCTCTCCGCCTGGCTTCTTCGTTCGTCCTCGCCCCAAGGAACCTTGTGACGATTCTTGTGTCCTAATCGCCCTTCCCTGTGACGTTCTTTCTGGGGGGAGGCTACTATTTGTTTTAAACGTTTAGTCGTGAATTCATTATAGACTCACAGAATGTTGCAGAAACGGGACAGAGCCTCCCGTACCCATCACCAGCTTCCCCCCATCGGCGTCTCTCGCAGGTGATCGAAGCCAGCACGCTGATACTGACCAGCCACACTGTGAAGGTTTAATACCACGGTGCACAAGTGTGGGGGGGCTGGGCTCACACCACAGAGCGTGGTTCTCTCCCTGTCCTGGGGCCGGAGGCATGAAACCGCCGTGTTGACAAGGCTGATTTCATTCTGAAGCTGCTCTGCTTGGCGTTAGACAGTTGTCTCCTCCTGGTCTCTCATCTGGTCTTCTGTGTGTGTGTGTGTGTGTGTCCGTGTCCCAATTCTCTTCTTCTTCTTCTTCTTTTTTAAAGATTTCATTTATTCATTTTGAGAGAGAAAGAGAGAGCATGAGTCGGGAGAACGGAAGAAGGAGAGGGAGAAGCAGGCCCCCCTGGTGAGCAAGGAGCCCGACGTGGGGCTTGATCCCAGGACCCCGGGATCATGACCTGAGCCGAAGGCAAATGCTTAACTGACTGAGCCCCGCAGACGCCCCCAGGTCCTCTCTTGTTATAAGGACTTCGGTTTTATGGGATCAGGACCCATTCCTAAAGACCTCATTTTGACTTAATTACCTCTTTAAAAGCGCTATCTTGAAACACAGTCACCTTCTGAGGTCCTGGGTTTGGGGCTTGAGGGTCTGAATTTGGAGGGGACACCGTTTCGCCTGTAACAACAGAAACACGTATACAGACTTACGTTGGAGACGTCGCGGGTTCGGTTCCAGGCCACCCATAGTGAAGCGAGTCACGTGAGTTGTGTGGTTTTCCAGTGCGTACAAAACGTACGTGTACGCTGTCCTGGAGTCCGTTAGGTGTGCGGTGGCGGGATGTCTAAAAATACCACGCACACACCTCAAGTTAACAATACCTTATTGCTAACAAATGCAGACCGTCGCCTGAGCTTTCCGCGAGCCGTAATCACCGACCACAGATGGCCGTAACAACTCGAGTGATGAGCTCGTGAATCACCACCGTGGCACGGAGACATGAAGTGAGCAAGTGCCGTGGGAAGAGCGGCCCCACAGGCTTGCTGGACACGGGGTTGTCACAGACCTTCGATACCCAACGTGAGGATCAATCTCACGTTGGTGTTCTTGCCCCACACAACCAAAAAAAGAAAACGTCAACCACCCAAGAGATTAACGCTGGTTGTGGTCTGTTAACTAGACCGCAGACTTACCGATGTCCCCAGATTTCCCACTGCCATCTTCCTTCTGGCCCGGGAACCCCATCCAGGGTCCCACAGGACACTTGGTCACCTCGCCTTGTCTTCCAGGCTGCGACCGTTGGTCACACTTTCCTTGTCTTTCATGACCTTGACGCTTTGGAATAGCACTGGCAGGTGTTTGGAGAAGGTGGTGCAGTTGAGTTCATCTGATGCCTTCTCATGATTACACTAGGGTGATGGTTTGGGGGGAAGGGGATACCCCAGGTCGACTCCGTGTCGCCTGTGACTCCAGCCTTGATCACCTGGCTTGGGTGGGGTCTTATCGGTTTATCCGGTGGTGAGGTGGCTGTGTCTTCCTTGATCTGCAGTGTTTGCTGGAAGCAAGTCCCTGAGTCAACCCACAAGGAAGGCAGGGATTGGAGGGAGGTGAAGCTCCAGCCCTGGCGGGCAAGCATGGAAGGATTTACACACGTGTCAGAACCAGGGTGCTCACGGACATATTTGGAGGCGTGACCAATGTCCTGCCTCTCCTTGGAGTCTCCCCAGTAGCGAAGTGTGTGCGTTGGCAGGTCTTGTCTGCAGGGACGGTGACTGGGATGTTCCCGGGGTGACTTTCTGCTAATGGGGAGCTGGTTTTTTGAAGTTTTCATCCAGGAGTCCAGATCAAGCCCATCCCAAGTGTCCCGTAACGGCCCCCATTCATTCCTTGTGAGTCTGCGTGAGAATTTAGACTTTACACGTGTGTGACATCACCCAGAGCGGGCAGGTCCCTTACCTGCGGTGAGTGGGGACAGGGTGGGGGCCGCTTCCGGAGGTCGTCCCTCAGGGCCAGAGCTGGACACTCAGTGCGCTGGAAACAGTCTGTTCAGGCCCCGCAGCAGTGGGAAGGGGCCTCCGGGTGGAACTGGGCTCCGTCCCTGATGCAGCGTGGACAAGCGGGGGTTTGTGACAAGGGGGCGGGAGGGGGTCAGCGGATGGGCACTCACCAAGAGGACACATGGGGGGCGAGGCTCTGGCTAAACAGAGCCGAGGGGGTTGCTGCTGCAGACAGGCTGAGGGAGGGGGAGACCGGCCAGCTCTCCAGGGGGGTCAGACACAGGGCAGGGGCTCTTGCTACAATGGGGCGATGCAGAACTACTCAGAAGCCCAGAGGTCAAGGCCTGGTTGGAAAGGAGGGCTCAGAGTGGCCCAACTAAAGTTGGGTCAGGGAGAGAGTCCAGGGAGCCGACCGGGCTATGGGAAGGTGGACGTGAATCTGCGACATGCCCGGGGCTGGGGTGCCTGTGGGCGTCTGAACTGACCTTCCCGAGTTCGAGCCTGGGTGGTCCTACCAGGTTGAATGGTGTCCCCCACAAAGTTCATGTCCACCTGGAACCTTAGAATGTGAGCTTATTTGGAAATAGGATCTTTGCAGATGTTGTTAGTGAAGGTGAGGTCATATTGGAGTAGGTGGGCCTAATCCAACAACTTGGTGTCCTTTATAAGAAGAGAGACACAGGGGGCACCTGGGTGGCTCAGTCGGTTAAGTGTCTGCCTTTGGCTCAGGTCATGATCCCAGGGGCCTGGGATTGAGCCCCGAGTCAGGCTCCTTGCTCAGTGGGAAGCCTGTTTCTCCCTCTTCTGCCTGCTACTCTCCCGGCTTGTGCATGTTCTCTCTCTGTCAAATAAAATTAAAAAAAAAAAAGAAGAAGAGAGACACAGAGTCGGGAGACAGCCACGTGACCACAGAGGCAGAGACTGGGGGGATGTGGCCACAAGCCCACGGCCAGCTGGAGTGCCCAGAACCTGAAAGAGGCAGGAAGGACCCTCTTCTGGAGCCGCTGGAGGGCGCAGGCCTGAGACCTTGATCCACCTTGTGGTCTTAAGCCTCACAGTTTGTGGTCTTCTGTTTCAGTGGCCCCAGGACATTGACACAGACTGCTTTGCAATGGAATAGGTGCATTTCATAAGCTTCCAAGACCTGCAGTCTCCCCGACCAAGCCTGGGTTAAGAAGCCGTTACAGCCCATGGCCTCTGTCCTGACTTCCGTTGACCACACTGTGCTGGAGGGCACCTGGTTTGGTTGCCGAGGTCTCCGGGTCCAGGACTTGGGGACTGGGGACAGGCCTGGGCCTGGGCTTCACGTTCCCTTCTCCTCCCGCAGCTCTGCCTTCCCCGGAGGCTGCTTCCCCAGGAGAAGAGGATGGCCGCCGGGCACCTGCCCCCCAGGCCCCAGGTGAGTGGGGACTTCCTCCGGCCCTGACGATGGCTTGCGCGTGTCCAGGGAAGCCCTCCTACCAGATGTGCGTGCCTTGCCGCGTGGGAAGCAGGGGTGCACTGCCCGTGAGCCTCTGGGTCGCTCTGTAGTGGCAGGGGTCAGGGGCCCTTCCTTTCTAAGGCCGAATCCGCCTTTAAAGCCTGGGGACAGCTGCATTGGATGGGAGGCTGCCTTCCAGGGCACGAGCATCAGGAGAGAGGTGGGGAGCAGAGGCCACCATCCGTTGGGACGGCACGTCTGCGGGGAGCCGGAGGCAGGGTCCCTGCCCCCTACCTCACAGCTCTGGGAATGTGATCAGTGTCTGCATCGGAAACACGGAGCAGACCGACCGCTCGGGTTCCGGTGGTTCCTCGGAGGACAAGCCCTTGCCTGCGGACGGTTGTGAGTGACCCAGACGTGCAGTCAGTAGCTGACACTGTCCTGGTTGGGGCCCCCTGGGGAGAGGTCCTCGGTCTGCTCTGGCCCCGCATCGAAGTGCTGGTCATCGCAGGCACGCCGGCTTTCAGGCCAGCCCCGTGCCTCCCGAGGCCGACACAGCCCCTGGAGACTCCGAGAGGCTTCAGCTTGGAGCTGGTGCTGGCGCAGGACCTGTGAGGTCAGGGCTGCAAACAGCCCGCGTCTTGTCCCTTGGCAGCAGCAAAGCTGAGATGCCCCAGGGCCGGGCAGTGGCCCTGCTTGTCTTGTCTCCACGTGCACGTACACGGAGCCGCTCAGACCTGGGCGGTCAGGCTGCGGGGTCCGGGTCTCTCCAGGCCACGCGGGATCACGAGCCCCTTAGCAGCTCAGACCCGCGTCTTTAAAACCGCAGCGGCATTTCTCCGTCTGGGAATTGCCTCTCTCTCCACATCGTTCTCCGAAGACATAGTCATAAAAATCATGAGTCACTGGAGACTTGTTTTTAGTATTTAAAGAGCTTACATTTTAACCTGCTCACCAGGCAGCAAGAAACAAAGCACCCGTGTCCCACTGAGACTTTTCCCCAGTCTTTCCCGCTTGGGATGACGATTGCGGAATTATAATAATATAATTACATATTTTTATTTATTATAATTTTAAATAAATATTTATCTATTATAAATATTAAATATAAATTTATTTAATAACTGTGAAGGGATATTTCACACTCATTTTTAAATTGTACATCCATATGTATTAGCCATGAAGTTCAAAGCCATTAAAATTGTTTTCCTTTTTATCTAATTGCAGATGTACTCAAAGCCTTGCATTGAGTTCAGCAGTTGTAGGCTTAACCCGAGAGCCACCTGGGAAGAAGGCAGTGGGAATGTGAGGGGGTCTGGGAGAGGTGGCAGCAGCAGCTGCTGGCCTGGAAAAAGCCTGTTTTTTCCTACTTTATCTAAAATTTTTAAAAAAGATTTTATTTATTTATTTGAGAGAGAGCGAGAATGCCCGTGGCGGGGGGGGGAGCGAGGGAGAGGGAGACCATCTCCAGCAGACTCCGCTTGGACTGGGAAGCCCAGCGTGGGACGTGATCCTTGGTCCCACGACCCTGGGGTCATGACCTGAGCTGACATCAGGAGCCGCACCCTTGACCGACTGAGCCTCCCAGGAGCCCCCACTTTATCTAAAATTTTGTGGCAGCCCTGGGTACTAACTTTTTTCTTTGGGTGGGAGAAACACAGAGTGTTTAATAAGGGGGCACCTGGGCGGCTCAGCCCGTCAAGTGTCCAGCTCTCGATTTTGGCTCAGGTCATGATCCCAAGGTCATGGGATCAAGGATGGAGCCCGGTGTGGGGCTCCCTGCTCCTCCAGGGAGCCTACTTCTCCCTCTCCCTGCCGCTCCCCCTGCTGGTGTGTGCTCTCTCTCTCTCTGACAAATAAATAAAAAAGCTTAAAAACAAGAACCACCGGGCACCTGGGTGGCTCAGTGGGTTAAAGCCTCTGCCTTCGGCTCAGGTCATGATCTCAGGGTCCTGGGATTGAGGCCCACATCGGGCTCTCTGCTCAGCGGGGAGCCTGCTTCCTCCTCTCTCTCTGCCTGCCTCTCTGCCTACTTGCGATCTCTCTCTGTCAAATAAATAAATAAAATCTTAAAAAAAAAACAAAAAATAAACAAGACCCACCGATGGGCCACAGGTCCCTGTCCTCCCCTTGCGCCGGCGGAGTCTGACCTCTGGGCTACACGCCCGCTCCAGGCGGGCCACCTCCTCTGCGCTCCTGCTGCAAACGCGGATGGAGGGGCTGTGCTTGAGCCAAACTGCTGCGCTATTTTAGGTGTTGGTGACCTGGCAGGATGTGGCCGTGGACTTCTCCCGGGAGGAGTGGGCAATGCTGGATTCTGGGCAGAGGCGGCTGTACAGAGAGGTGATGCTGGACACCTGCGCCCACCTGGCCGCCCTTGGTGAGACCGGCCGCGTGTGTGCTCCCGCGGCTCCACTGCATGGACACCTGGGCCGGGAGCTGGGGTTCGTGGGGTGCATATGGCGGCCGTGGTTCCTGCCCCCGTGGGGCTCATGGTGCGCTGGTCTCTTCGACACAAAGAATGGCCGCATTTCTTTGGTGTATGATGCCAGAGTTGCTGTGGAGACACACCTCGCCCTTTAGGCAGAGATAACATCCCTGAGTCCCCTTGGCTACAGAGTCATCATTAAAAAAATTTTTTTGGTGGTAAAATACATAGAACATAAAATTTGCCTTCTTAATTCATTTGTAGGTATACAGTTTGGTGGCAGTAATTATACTCAAAATGTACAGCCATCAGTGGTGTTTCCAAAACCTTTTCCTCACCTCGGAGAGAAATCCCATACTCACTAACCAAGGACTGCCCCAGCCCTGGCTCCCACCCTCTCCTCAGTCTGTGTGGACAGGACTCCTCGGGGGCCCTCCTGGGAGTGGGGTCCTGCGGGATGTGTCCTTCTGGGTCTGGCTCCTCTCGCTGAGCCCGGTGTCCTCGGGGTCCCTCCGCGTTGTGGTGGGGGTCAGGGTCCCTTCCTTCCTGAGGCCGGACCGTGTTCCCACGTGGGGATGGACCACATTTTATTTACCTACTTGTCCGTAGATGGACACTTGGGTTGTTTCGACTTTTCAGCCACCATGAACATGGGTGTGCAAATAGCACTTCAGTTCCCTGCTTTCAGCTCCCTGGGATCCATACCCGGGAGCGGAATTGCTAGGTCAGGTGGTGAGTCTATGTTTACCTTTTCGGGGAGCCACCAGGCTGTTTTCCACAGCACCATTTAACCAGCCAAGCCCAAGGATGCTGATTTCTCCACATGCTCTCTAAGACTAATTTTCTGCTTCCGCTTTGTAAAAAAGCCCCCTAGGTGTGAAGTGGTGTCTCCCCGTGATTTTGATTTGCATTTCCCTCGTGGCTGAGGATGTTGACCATCTTTTCATGTGCTTGCTGGCCATTTGTAGATCTTTCTCGGGGAAGTGTAACGTCCACACGTTTTTAATTAGGAAAGTAAGATCTCCAGCTTGGTCAACATGTCACCTCTCCGGTGTACTCGTCTCTTTCAGGAGCGTTGAAGAACCAGAGTTCTGATACAGACATTGACGATGGCACAGTTTCCCCAACAGCACTGTCTCAGGCCACCGGTCCTTCCCCAGGGGCGGAGTGTCCACTCTTCCTACCAATGGTGCCTTTCCACTTGGAGCCAGGAGAAGCCATGTGGACAGGGACACAAGGGACTCCCCAAACCTCCTGTTCAGGTGAGAGCCAGGCAGGTACGAGCCATTGACTGGGGGCGGCATCTTGGGGACTGTCAGAGATCAATCCACAGAGGCCCAAACTCATAAGGAGAAGGTTGAGGTCTTTGATGGCATTTTCTCAGATGCCTTTGGTACATCTCCAGCGACCTTGCCTTATGCACTAGCTTCTGCCTCCCACTGCGAGTGCAGAGAAAAGACAGCCCATTTCTTTCTTGAAGCTATTCTACCTGGGCTTCTTGTTACATCTCTTCCCTCTCTGCTTTCTTGATGAGTCTTCGTCTCTGATGTTCTCCTCTCCCTCCTTTGGTGAGCCATTCCTTCTCTATTTCCATTTTTCTCCCGTTTTCCATCATTGTCCTGCTTCTTGCACGGCTTCCTGTCCTTAGGATCTTTTCCTATTTTCCCCAGTGTTGAGTGCTGATATTTGAACATGAATTCACATGTGCCTTATGTATGTTGGAAGTATGTTTGTCCCACTATTAATTAAGTTAGACTTTCCTCCGCACTCCCCACCTCAATTTATTTCAGATTTGGAGACGAGTCTGAAAACCCAAGAGTCAGCATATAAGAAGGTGGTTTTGGAGGAAGAACCAGCCAGTGGTATGAATACCATAAAGCTACCCAGAGAAGACTGGGGATGTGGTCAACTTGAGAAGAACCGTGAGGACTCCCACAGGCTTTTAAGGCAACTGGCATACACCCAAGTGGAGGCGTTAATTCCAAAGGAGGCCCCTGCCTGGCCCGAGTTTGGGGAAACCTGTAGTATGAACTCAGACCTTGGTTTATCACAGGGAGGTTTTATCAGAAAACATTCCCATGACTGTGATCTGGATATGGAGAGTTTGGTAGCTGACCCATTCATAAAACATCATCAGGTGGGATATTCAGACCAGAGGCCCCGTGAAGGGAATAAATATGGACAAGACATCAGTCCAAACAGTCCCCTTGTTCAACACGAAAGAATGGGAACTTGTGCGTATGCAGAAAGCGGGGAGTCATTTAACCAGAGTATGGCTCTTACGACACACATCATGATTAATACAGTGGGGAAACCCTATGAATGTTACCACTGTGGGAAAGTGTTTAATCGGAGGCATTCCCTGAGTGAACATCAGAGAACACACACAGGAGAGAGACCATATGAGTGTCAGGAGTGTGGGAGAGCCTTTACGCACAGCTCGACCCTCACACGGCACCTGAGAACTCATACTGGAGAGAAGCCCTACGCGTGCAGTCACTGTGGGAAAGCCTTCAACAGGATTTCATCTCTTACCCAGCACCAGAGAATTCACACCGGGGAAAAGCCCTATAAATGCAAGGACTGTGGAAAATCCTTCTGCCAGAGTTCTTACCTGATCTTGCACAAGAGAACGCACACTGGTGAGAAACCCTACGAGTGTAATGAATGTGGAAAGGCCTTCAGTGATCGCTCCTCACTGAACCAACACGAGCGGACTCACACGGGTGAGAACCCCTATGAATGTAATCAGTGTGGAAGAGCCTTCAGCCAGAGGTCTTCCCTCGTTCGGCACGAGAGAACTCACACTGGGGAGAAACCGTATAGCTGTCCTGAATGTGGGAAAGCGTTCAGCCAGAGCTCATCCCTTATCACCCATCAGAAAACTCACTCCAGTCAGAAAACCTATAAAATCATCGATTGTGGGAAAGCTTTCTACCAGAGCAGCCACCTTATTGGATTTTAGAGAACGCTTGCTTAGCACTCTACTACGTAAGTGTGGTTGGGTTTTCCCCTTCTGATGTACTATTTGAAAAGAAGAAGGCATAGGCCACATTCTTGAGAAGCCGCGAGGTTCAGATCGGAGAAGGGACCTTTTAATGGGGAAAATTCACACTGAGCTATGCCCAGTGCCTGACCTTTTGGAGAAGATTAATCCATGTGAATGCTAACATGCAGTAGGACTTTACTAACAACTGTCACATTCATTTAGTTGTTGAAACTAAAGATATTCTGTTTCAGCCTTTTGTGTGAAAATTCAGTATTTTTGTTTCAGTGATCTGTTTTCAACATTTTACGTAGTCATTCTGCCCCGGTTGGTCGCTTAGCTCGGACCTAACTTGTTTTGTGCCTTGCTATGGCATTGAAGGTTGTGTGCAAACACAGAAAGAGCTTTGGGTGCAAAGTGGAAAATAAAGAGTGCATAATAGCATGTGTGATTCTATCCAGTGAAGTCAAAATAGGTAGGTGAGTGGACAAAGGCTGGACAGAGATGTGGAGGAATGCACAGAGTTTATTTGTCAGAGTCATCTGATTAAGTGTGATTTTTCTGCCTTTTGCCATTTTGTTTGGTATTGCTGCAATCATTTTGATAATCAGTAGAAATCAGACAACCCCAAGGGATTTCCAGTTTCTTTGACCCATCGGGGAGGACTGTGCCCACATGATGAGATGGATACAGTGCAGTAGGTCCTGGGACGGGGGGCAGTGGAGCAGCCTTTGATGGCCTGGGAAAAGTCCCAGCTGTGAGGTGGGCTTGCCGGAGTGGAGACCACGAGCTCTGGTGTGGTCAACATTTAGATCAACGTCAACATTTACTGGTCTCTTGCTCTCTTTCCAGCATCACTCTAGCTCTTATATGTGGTTCCTCGTTTAATCTGAACCAGCCCACGAGATGGTAGCTATTCACATCCCTACATGACAGAAGGGGAAACAGAAATAAGGTAACGTGTCCAAAGTCAGACGACTAGGAAGTGGCAGAGCCAGGATTTGAACTTGAACAAACTGGGCAAGGCACATGCCACATTTGGACGCAGGGGAGCTGTGTTCTCAAAATTCTTCCTTGGGAGCCCTCTGACTGCCACCTGAATCTTCCCCTCTCTCGGGAGCTGATGAGGATGGTCGCCTGTCAGATCTCCTTTCAACTAAGTGATACCTGATCACATTGGTGTTGTTGCCTTTCTCCAAAGTAGAGATCTCTCATCTGGAATCTGCACGCACCCTACTGGGCTGATGGATGTTTCTTGAAGGGCTCGGTGAACAGTCTTGAGCTTGATGCGGAATGTGTGCTGGGGGCACAATGTGTTATCTGGAGCAGGGTCTGTTCCTTTCATCCCATTCTGAGGACTGGCTGACGTCCGGGTGTCATGAGGGCTCTGTTCTTCAGTCTTGATCGCTTGCTCCCTCCAACAGTTATTTGTAGAGAACCTGAACTCCTTGCGCCAGGTGGCTGTGCATAAGAAAGATGAGGTCTGTCCTTCCTGCACATCTGTCCCCGTAGTGTGGAAACAGGATGGCCTCGTGGGTTGTGACACATGCAGTCACCCAAGTGTGTCTCTCAGAACGGTTCTGCAGTTGGTTGGATACTCTGCTGGATCCATCTTGATATTCTTAATAATTTTGAACAAAGGATCCCCTCTCCTGCTACATTTTTATTTTGCAGTGAGCCTGGCTCATCGTGTAGCCAGGCCCGTGATGGAGCGAGGGGCTGAGATAGACTTTAAGCAGCTAACTACATACTTTGATTGAATCATTACAGATTTGGGTAGTGCTCCGGGGGGACTTAGGATGCTGCTGTGATAGAGAATACAAGAGGGACCAACCTCAGGGCCTTTCTGAGAACCTGATACTTGGTTTGAGATGTGAGTCGTTGGAGCATCCAAGGGGAGGAATTTAACCAGAGGAGAGCTGCAGTTTAGCTTTGTTTTCACATATTAAAAAAATATACATTTACAAGGGCGTGTGGCAGCTCATCGGTAGAGCATCCAACTCTTTATCTCAGGGTTGTGAGTTTAAGCCCCACGTTGGGTGTGAAGTCTACTTAAAAAAATATTTACAATGGTTTTTTAAAGACTTTATTTATTTATTTGATACAGAGAGAGAGATCACAAGTAGGCAGAGAGGCAGGCAGAGAGAGAGGGGGAAGCAGGCTCCCTGCTGAGCAGACAGCCCGATGCAGGACTCGATCCCAGGACCCTGAGATCATGACCTGAGCCGAAGGCAGAGGCTTAACCCGCTGAGCCACCCAGGTGCCCCTACAATGTTCATTTTGATTTCTCTGACTCGAAAGTATTTTGAGAGAGAGTATATATATTTTTTAAACTTTTGGGTGTTTAATGCCCTTCTTCTTCTCTTTACAAACAAATTCTTTTTCTTGTCTGATTGCACTGGCTCAGTCCTTTATACAGGGCTGAACAGGAGTGTTGAGAACAGACTCCTTGCTTTGTTCCAGATTGTAGGGAAAAGCATGCAGTCTTTCACCGAGTATGATGTTTTCTGTAGGCTTTCCCTAGATTCCATCATCTTTTTTTTTTTTAAGATTTTATTTATTTATTTTACAGAGGGAGAGAGATCACAAGGAGGCAGAGAGTCAGGCAGAGGGAGAGATGGGGAAGCAGGCTCCCTGCTGAGCAGGGAGCCCGATGCGGGCCTCGATCCCAGGACCCTGAGATCATGACCTGAGCCAAAAGCAGAGGCTTTAACCCACTGAGCCACCCAGGCGCCCGATTCCATCATCTTTATTCAGTTTCTGCTTTCATCACGCTGTGGTCTGAGAATGTGTCTACTGTCTGGAATCGTTGAGTCGTGTTGAGTTGCACTGTGTCGTGTACTCTCTGATCGAGTTTTAGAGGTGTTCTCTGGGTATTGAGGAGAAGCTGTATTCTCTGTTTTTATGCTTTGGAATCTGGCTTGTCTGTTAAATCAATCTTCCTAATCATTGGCTCTCAAACTTCATGTCAGGAGATTGAGATTCGACAAGTGAGATTGGTGCTCAGTAATGTGCCTTTTTATTAAGCACGCCAGGCGACTTCGCAGATGCCTCTTCTCTTTCTGTTACACTTTGAGAACCATAGCTGGTCCTTACCTGTACTTAGATAGTTGATTCAAACATAATTAGCTCCAAAGGATTAAGTTATGGTTTCCTACTGCCCCTGTGCTTACTTCGCCTCTGTATCTTCTGTTGCTTTCACTTCTTTTTCTGTTGTTTTGTTATTTTTTTTTCTTTTCTTTTCTTTGGTGTAAATAATTCACGTCCAGTCTTCATCGTGAATTATACTCTTTATCATTTTGAAGTGACTCTCTTGGTCTGCTTTAATGTATAGCACCCCCCTCCGCTCTTTCAACAACACAAATCTGTTTATTTGGGGCATAATTTTTCAGCTCCTTGGAACTTCAGCTTTCTAAACTCCTGCTGTCTCTCCTTTTTAGTACATAGTTGGTTTTTGTTTTAGGATTCAAAGCAAAAAAATCCATTTGTTTTTAAAGGACAGATTTATGCCAGTTATTGCGGTGATAAATGTTGTCGGCTTTCAATCTAATGTACTTTATGTCACTTTTCTTATTTTGGAAGCTCCTTTTATTTACTGTCTTCTCTATGGGTGGTATTAGTGGAATATATTTCTTTTCTGGTAATTTGGAAGGTGTATTTCCTGCTTTGGTTTCTTTTAGCATTTTATTTTATTACATTAAACATATATGTTTATGTTAACATACTCTGCTGTCTCCATCTTGATATTCTTTTTTTAATGAAATCTTTTTTTTTTAAAGATTTTATTTATTTACTTGACAGAGAGAGGCACAGCGAGAGAGGGAACACAAGCAGGGGGAGTGGGAGAGGGAGAAGCAGGCTTCCCGCTGAGCAGGGAGCCTGATGCGGGGCTCCCAGGACCCCAGGGTCATGACCTGAGCCGAAGGCAGATGCTTAACGACTGAGCCACCCAGGTGCCCCTCCATCTTGATATTCTTCATAATTCTGAACAAAGGATCCCCTCTCACGCTACATTTTTATTTTGCAGTGAGCCTGGCTCATCATGTAGCCATTATAATGCATATATACATGCATTATAATGCATATTATATGTATAACATACATATAACATACATATTATATATACAATACACACAATATACATATAACATAAACTTATAATGAAACATATATATTGTGACTTACCAGTACTAAGTGGCTTCTGTAGGATAAAAAGGTCAAATTGCAGACTGTGTATAGTATATAATACATTTAAAAATTTTTTTGAGGGTGCCTGGGTGGCTCAGTGGGTTAAAGCCTCTGCCTTCGGCTCAGGTCATGATCTCAGGGTCCTGGGATTGAGCCCTGCACCGGGCTCCCTGCTCAGTGGGGAGCCTGCTTCCTCCTCTCTCTCTGCCTGCCACTCTGCATACTTGTGATCTCTCTCTCTCTCTCTCTGTCAAGTAAATAAAAAAATAAATAAATAAAAATTTTTTTGAAAGTAGGGAAAATATGTTATATATAGCATATGGACTCAAATGTATGTCCTGGCAATAACAAACACCCAATTTGTGACTGTGGTTTCCTCTGGGAGGAGGTGGAAGGGATTTGGGGATCCCGGAGGTGATGCACAGGGCATTTCAACTCTGTGATGTTTTTCTTTCTTTCAAGAAATCTGATGGAGTATGGTAAACTGATGGGATTTAATACAGTTTGGCGGTAGATACACGGGTGTTCAGAAAGTTACTCACTGCATGTTCTGTGTGGTGGAAATGTTGCCTGACAGTTTCAAACCCCTCCGCTTCTCCCTGGGGTGTGATTCTCATTAACACATGCTCTCAGGAGGAATGCGAAAAACCAGCCCTCCTAACGTTGCACAGATGGATGCTTATGGCGTGGGTAAAACTCGTCAGAATATCATCTACCTACAAAGTGCTGCATTCTAAACACAAAGACGTTGTTCTCGGAAAACCTGTTGGGTGATTCCAAGCCGGACGGTTGTAGGAGCAGAGTCACGTTGAAGGAGCACCTGGAAAGTTCAGCATTGTCTCAGGAAAAATGAGATTGGGAAGAGGTGTTCTTGGTGCCATGACCAGAGCTGTTTCCCTATGGTTCAGACCCACTGTGTGAGCTTCCTGTCACTGCTCTAACAAATCACACGTGTAGTGACTTGAAACAACCAATTTCTTATGAACTTCTGGAGGTCAGAGGTCTAACACCAAAGTGTTGGCGAGGCTATGTTCTTTTTGGAGAGGCTAAGAGAGAATCTGTTCCCTTACCTCTTCTGGTTTCTAGAAGCCACCTAAATTCCTTCCCCACCCCACCCCCACTCTATCCTCTCTGCCAGCAGCAAGGGGTCTGCCCATCTCTGGGACTCCCATCTCTGCCCTCCTCTCATGAGGACCTCGTGAGAACGCCGGGCCCCCTGCCCTGGGAACCCGAGGTCAACCCCTGCCTTGGGGCCTTAATCACCTCTGCAAAGTCCCTTTTGCCACACAAGGTGACATATTCCGGTTCTGGTGATTAGGGCATATGCCCCGTTAGGATGCTTCTATGCTGCCCGCCACACCTTTTCCACTTTGCTTTATGATGTGGGGTTGAGGTGGGGTGGAAATGCTGCGAACCAGGTGCACTGTGTAGACTCCCTCCATACTAGAACCTGCTGAGGAGGCTGCAGGAGGGAGCCGGGGTCTTGCCCCTTCCCGTCCCCTTCACTGCTTGCAGGGAGGTTTGTTAACCTCCATGTGTGATTCACAACCTACATACCTTGACTCACCCTTCTTTCTCCGCATGTTACTATAGTTTTTACCTTTTTCTCTGGTCGCTGTGAATGTTTTACAGAGAATTCACAGACCAGCCTCATTTTTCACCTTAATAAATGAAATGACATGTCCTTTATTATTATTTTTTAAAGATTTTACCTATTTATTTGACAGAGAGACAGAGAGAGAGAGCACAAGCAGGGGAAGGAGCAGAGGGAGAGGGAGAAGCAAATTCCCTGCTGTTCCAACAGGGAGCTGGATGCAGGACTTGATCCCAGGACCCTGGGATCATGATGTGACCTGAAGGCAGACGCTTAACCAACTGAGCCACCCAGGCAGCCCTGACATGCCCTTTATGAGTGATGCTTACAGGATATTTATCTGAACACACGGCAGGCAGACCGGGATGCTGGAGGTCCAGGCCAGGATGCAGACCCAAGACAGACTTATACATCTAATGGTTTATTGAAACTTGGTAGTCATTATTAATCCATATTAAGCGGAAAAGTATATAATCCTACTTAATTTTTAATAGTTTATTAAATAAACTTATTAAATAAATCTTTTTAAAAATTCGGTTTGTAAATCGAACAGGTGATACCGGAGTTTGGACGTCCAGTCGTTAGTCTCATCCTACGAAGTGTTGTCTGACGCGAGCAGGCATGGGAGATGCCTCGGCTGCTCAGCCACCAACTATTAAGGGTACTAAGGATTTTCAGGTCCGTCCCAAAGTGTTACACAAAATATTTTTTTGTTTTTCGGTTAAAATAGGAATTCAATAGCCTTAGGGACACCACAGCATTTTCTGTTGCGAAATCCCCCGGGGACACATCAAAACCCTGATTGGAAATAAACTTCCTAGCGGCGCAGAACGCGCACCTGCGGATTTTAAGGGCTGCGAGGTCCCAACCCTTCCGGGACAGGGACCCAGGGACCCGGTTTGCAGACCTCCAACGAGGNGGGCCCCCGCGTGGGCCGCCGCCGGGGGGGGGGGGGGGGGGGGGCGGGGGCGGGGCCTTCGGTGTCAAAGGTCACCCGCGAAACCCGAGCTCGCTGGGCTTCCCACGCGCTGACGTCAGTGCGCAGGGTCTTTGTTCTTAAACAAAGAGCACGGGTCCACGCTGACCTCGACCGCGGTCCCGTCCGCTCCCGTCCCGGCTCCCACCAGGGGCGCTCCGCGGGGACACTGAGGCAGGACTCTCCCGCCCAGGAGAAGGACGGAGGCTGACAGCCGAGCGGCGGGGAGACGCCGGACCCGCGGCGCCGGGACGGGGTTCCGCTCCGAGCGCGCGTCCGGAGCGGGCGGTCAGCCGCGTGTGTCCGAGCGGCCTGTCACTCAGGTGCGGAGGCGTGGTCACGGAGAACTGTCC
>LNAC01000276.1:1924074-1945009 GCA_002007465.1 Ailurus styani
GCAGGGCCGCGGGCTCGGGGGTCCCTCGCCGTCCCGGTGACCCCGACCCCGGTTCTCACGCCCCGAGCCGGAGTCCGGCCGGACGCGGCTCCCGGGCTGGGCGGCTTCCCGCACGCGGGGTCCTGGGTGGGGCGCCCCGTGGGTGGGGCCCCGGGGCGCCCCGTCCGCGCGGCCTCGGGGTTCTGGCCGGTGCCCCGTCCGTGCGATGAGCGGGGCGCGAGCGCGAAGGTGGACTCGTCCAGCGGAGCGAATGTCCGAAAAACGAGGGAACTGGCGTCGCGTTGGTGCATCGTTCGTCCCCACCCGTCGCGGCGTGGGTGTGTCTCGGGTCGGCTGTGGCAGCGGGGACCCGTGCAGTCCCGGACCCCCGGGAGAGCCCCCGGGCGGCAGGGTGTGCAGAAGCAGAGCCCGTGTCTCTCCAGCGCGGCCGCGGGGACACGAGCCCTATCGTGAGGTCACTGTCACGGCCGTGTGTGCCCTTCCCCGCACCGCGCCGGGCTCAGCCCGCCTCCGCCCCCAGCGAGTCGCTGCCCCTCCGCGGCCGCGCGCGGGGACCCCTCTCCCCAGACTCGGACCTGCTTCCCATCGGTCGAGGCGGGGCCTCCGGCAGCGCCGTCGGGGCTGCGGCAGCCAAGTGTCTAGGAGCCGCGTGGGCCACAGGGGGCGAGTCCTTACCATACAGACCGAGAGGTCTGCTCAGAGGCCGTGAAAGCGGCAGCAGGTTTTATGTTTGTTTTTATGTCATTTTAATGGCTAAAAATCCTATAGGAATTCTTACTAGCCTCAGCGAGAATCCAGAGGCCCACGAGCCAGTTGACTCCTGACCTTCCATGCTTCTCATTCTAACGGATGCAAGGTCCTTGGATGACAGTGTGAGCATCAAGACCTTGTTAGTTAGCAATGACCTTTACATCTATCAGGCTTTTCAAAATACGTAAAACAGCTGTGCATCGGAACGCCCCCACAATCTCCACCTTGAAATAGGAGTAGATGCATTTTTCCTAATTATGGTGTTTTTACCAAGTCTTTGGGACGTGACTTTTCACATGGCTAAGAAATATTTGAGGAGTGGCTTGTTTTTCAATTGCCCAAGCCAACCGTGTTCTGGCTGTGAGGTCCTCGCTGCGGGTGGGCAGGCTCTGCCTTGCTCTTGAAACACTGGGCCTGTTTTTGGACATTTGTTCTTCCTATTACGTTTGCAAAATTGGTATTTGTCTAGTCCCTCCTCCCCCCCAAACCATACTTGGTTTATGGATTTAATGAAATTTTTTGAAGATGGTACGTCTGTCTTGGGAGGGTTGATAGCTTAGGAACAGGGAGGCGCCCCCCCCCCAAGAATGTGTGACTTCTTCCCATGTGTTGTGTTTTGGGTGTTAGCCTTAATGTTTTCAGATTTTTCCTTTTGATTCTTTGGTAGCCTTTATTTTACTTACTTAATGCTAATGAAATTTGGTTTGTACCATAGTATGTGTTACCTTTTTAAAAATAATTTTCCAAGGAAGGGGCACCTGGGTATCTCAGTCGTGAAGCCTCTGCCTTCGGCTCAGGTCATGATCTCAGAGTCCTGGGATCAAGCCCTGCATCGGGCTCCCTGCTCAGTGGGGGGAGCCTGCTTCTCCCTCCTCCTCTGCCTCTTCCTCCAGATTGTGCTCACTCAAAGAGGTAATTTTATTTATTAAAGTTTTTAAAAAAATACTTATTTAAAATAAATATAAATAAAAATTTATGTAAAAAAATTAGGTAATAAAATTGGGTTTATCCTGAAGTTTTATCCTGATTTCTTATTAAAAATCTTACTCTGTGACATCATCCTGTATATACAGTTTTTATATACAAAAGCAGGTGTTTCTTTTCTAGTATTGTACCTTTGTTTACTTCCTGGTGGCACTGATCGGATCTCTGGTATAATGTTGACTAACAGTGAGGTGCTGGGTATACCTGATTTCTACCGAATTATTTCTGAGAAACAGTGAGCTTCATACCATTTATATATTCTTTGTTCCGTTTTAAACATTCTTTTATTCGTTTTCCTTATCAGGTTACGCGTGTTAAATACCATCATTTCCCGATGGTAAGATTTTTTTTATGTATGACTGTTGAATATTATAAAATGCTTTTTGGCAACTCTTAGGATGATTACAGATAAAGCATATAAATTGATTTCAGAGTTTCCTGTTTTGTAATATAACATCAGCACAGGAAAATGCTTATGACCTAGGTACAGTTGACAGGTACCTTAAACAATAATCCTCCATGAAATGAAAGTCAACCCTAAATGTAGACCTTTCACACCAGAAATCCCACTTGAAGTGATCCCCAGGGGGCAGGTCCCCTCACTCTCAAGATATAACTAGGATGTAGAAGTATAGAATATTATATATTTATAGTTCTGCCTATTTACTTTTATGTATGTGTGTGTATTGTTATCTGTGTACTTAGATGTATTTTTGAGCCATTAGGTATCCATTTGCAGTATGATCCAAGTGGTTACATTCCTGCTCTCCTTTACTCTGCCCTACAGCCAGTCATCCATGTGAGTCTGTGTCCGTAGCAACACGGATATGGATAAATGTACGTACAAACACATGGAAATACATACACATCCCTCCTAATGCCTTTGCTGTGGCACATTTTCCATAGTACTTATATTTGATTTGCTTATTTATTATTTTCCCCCAAGAGAATTTAAATCCACAAGGTTCAGAATGTTTGTTTTGTCCAGTGCTGGTACAAGGACCTGTGTAACTGGAACCTGAATGCATTTTGCTCCACAAAAGAGCTAGAAGTCAGACCCTCAAACAGAGTGGTCCTGCAGAAGACAACGGCTTTGCTGGGAGCAGGAGCATGAGGGTGTTAGCGTGGATTGAGACCTCCACAGAGCCCTGCAGACATCCGCGTATTTTCTTACCCCCTCGGGGGACACCCGTCACAACAGCAAAACCACCGTAACATGTGGGTACGTGCGGGTGTTTGAGGAGTGTTCTGCGTGCCCTCCACTCTGAACTGCTGTGCAAATCTGCTTTGCTGAGTCCCTCGGAACACATAAGCTAATGTGCACAGAGCTTTTTGCAAAGTCTTTTGCATATTTTGGGTTCTCAGTGCACATTTTTTATATAGACTTTATTTATTTATTTGATAGAGAGCACAAGCAGGGGGAGCAGCAGGCAGAGGCAGAAGGAGAAGCAGGCTCCCCACGGAGCAGGGAGCCTGACGCTCTCAGGACCCAGCACGTAGTAGTGTTCACGGCTCTGATTTATTATAGCGCAAGGGTACTGAGCACAGTCAGCAGAGGGGAAAAGTCCTGAGACCAGGTGCAGAGTTCCAAGGGTCCCCTCCAGGGACATGATGCGGGCTATGCTGAGTTCCCCGGCAGCCAGGCACGACGGCACATGTGGAATGTTCTACCCAGGAAGCTCCTGAGAGACTCAGTTAGCAGGTCTTTTAGGGGGCTGGTCACGGAGACACCGTCTGCCTAGCACGGACCAGGATTCCAGACTCCCAGAAGGAAAGCTGGTCTTCAGCACAAAACATGGTTTGCAGAAAAAGACACAAGGGGCCTCTCTTAGCACCGTGGTGAGAAGCCTCCCCAAATCCGCATTCCTGTGAACCAGCCAAGGGCCAACCTTGGAAGCAGGACTTTCTAAGGATAAGGACCCTCTGGCCTATTCAGTTGTCACTTCTGAACAGCCCCGTTCCTTTGGCCCTTGGGCAAGACCTTGTAGCAACATTAGCATGGGTAGTGCCCTTTGCAGCTGGGTGAGACCAAGCTGCAGTATTGATTTTGGTTACACCCTTAAGGGGGTCCTGGACTCGCCCACGTCAAGTGAATCCCATTAACCAGAAAGGTAAAGGTCTTAGAATGTTAGGGGGCCTCATCGTCACAATTTCTGTATTTCATTTTTCTGTTTTCTTTTCCACCTGGCCTCAGGTGTCCGTCCCCGCAGGGCACAGCTCTGGCCAGGAGGTTGCAGCCGACCTGAGTGTCTCCCGGGGATAATAGGGTGTCCTGATGGGCTGTGCGTGAGGCAGCCTGGTCAGCGGGCCCCCACGGTGGCTGATTTTAAGTAATTCAGCCTGGGCCTCGTGCGGAGGGGCTGTCTGGCGGTCAGTTTCGGATGCGTGTGTTGCCCACGTCACTGGTTTGTCCACTGCACCAGTGTGGACGGCGTCGGGGCGTGAAGTGCACGGAAAGAAGCGGAAGTGAAGGGCTTGATTTCAGATGGACTCATCAGAGAACGAGGCCTCCCTCACTGGCAAGTGTAAGTGACCCAGACGGGCCACCCTGAGGTTTTCATAACTCAGGACCTCTGTGAAGTATCCTAAATCTGCAGAATCCCCAGAGTCGGAGTCTGTTCGTAGAGCTCATACCTGCTTCCAGATCAGTACGGTGCGCGCTAAGGCCGAAGCAGCCCGTTGTGGACACCGTGGGGTGTGAGCTTACAGTCAGGTTCAGGCAGTTTGGAATTCAGCACTCCCCAGATCACTAGGGGCCTTTCTCAGCAGCAGCAAAGCCAAGACGCCGCACGGTCAGAAGGTTGTGTTCCGAGGCTCAAGGATGATTTTCCCAAGCCCCTGCTGTCCTGTGTCTGAGTCCACGTGAGCCACTGCTGGGCAGTCGTCAGTCCGATGGTCATCAGAAAGAGGGTCTCGTAAGTGCTCTTCAGTGAGCTGAAGACTTGCTCTTAAAATTCCCAAAGTTTATCTCCAGGTAGAGAGTGCCTGTCTCTTCATTGTTTCCCTCTTGTTGAACCTCCAGTAGGTAAAAACTCAGTTTAAAAAAAAAAAAAATCATTTGTTACAGAGACCTAAACTTGTTTCTAACACCTGGAAACAAGTGCCCACCCCCACCAGAGCTCCAAGCAAGGTGGTCATGTCCTGTCAGTACTTTTTTTTTTTTTAAAGATTTTATTTATTTATTTGACAGAGAGAGAGATCACAAGTAGGCAGAGAGGCAGAGAGAGAGAAGGAAGCAGGCTCCCCACTGAGCAGGGAGCCCGATGCGGGCCTCGATCCCAGGACCCTGAGATCATGACCTGAGGCTTAACCCACTGAGCCACCCAGGTGCCCCTGTCATTTTTTTTTTTCTCTGACGGGGATGGTCCCTTTGGCATTTACGAAATCACATGCACATCCACCTGCATCAGCTTTTATCTGATGCACAAGTGCAATAGCCACAAAGCAGAACCGTTTTAAACAAACAAACAAACAAAAAAACCCTTACCCTTGTTTTCTCATCACAAATTCTTTGAAAGCCTGTATTAGTGGCTTAAAAACTTTCTCAGAGTTCAGGAGGTGAGAAGTCCAAAATCAAGGTGGCCGGAGGACTGTGCGCCTGCTCCTCGTGTCTCGAAGCATCTGCGGCCCCGGCGTTCTGCTTGTGACAGCACCGTCCCCATCTCTGCAGCCCGTCTGTGTGCCCGCCTTCCTCGCGTGTCTCGGGCCTCACGTGGCATTTTACTCTTAGAAGGCCGCTAGTCAGCTTGGATTGGGGCCTATCCCAAGGGCCTCGTCTTCACTTGGATAACGCTTGTAGAGGCCCTATTTCCAAGTAAGATCACAATCACAGGTACCGAGGGTTAGGATTTCAACATACCTTTTCGGGAGACACAGTTGACGCCACAACGAGGCCCTGGTGTTGAATCAGCGTTTACAGGGGTAACATCTCAGCTCCCAGGGAGGATCCTGGCTCGGATGTGTACAGGGGTGAGGAGGCCGTGGCAGCAGCTAGAGACAAGAAACGGTGGAGGATCCCTGCCCGCTAGGCCCTTGGTTTCCCCAAAGTTTTGCTCCTGCTCTAGAAACGGATTTATTTATTTTTTTTCTCCCAACGCAATGCACACTTTTCATATTTTTTTTTGCCCATCCATAGTTTAGCTTGGTGACTTGGGGGCCCTTTCCTGCCTGGAGGAGTGAACAGAAATCAAAGACATCACCAAAGCTGTGCTTTGTTTTTCTTCTCTCGCTCAGAGAGCATGGCCAGAAGCAGCCAGTAGATCCAGCACACCAGGCCTCCTGGAGCTGGACCCGCCATTTTTACCTCTTGTCAGCTCTTGCTTCACAACAGACGGCAGCTTGGCCACTCGGCCCCGCCACAGGCGACTCCTAGCCCCCTGAGCACCAGAGCTCTGCCATCTCCCCAGCCGGCCTCCTCTTCCCAAACAGTACTTTGGTGATATTGCAGCGAGTCGGGTGTTCTAGCGAATTCCACCTCTGATGCCAACTGTGACCAGTATCTCCAACACCACCTTTGTGTCCTGCTGGTCGGACTCCGTGAGTTAGCATATAGTTTTATTCGTGACTGTGCTCTGTTACAACAAAACGACGCCCAGCCGAATGAGGAGAGGGAACAAGCATATGAAGAAAGGGCTAAGGGAAACCCACGCGCAGTTTTTTAAGAGTTCTTTCCCGGCGGAGTCACCCAGAATGCACCCCGCAGCGAGTCATGAGAACTCACGGAATATTGTCTCCCAGGGGGGCTCAGTAGACCCTCGGTGCCTGGGGCTTCTGCTCCAGACTTCCAGAAGGAAGGCAGTTTCAGTATTCACAATGTCGTGGGCACTGCGGTGTAGACACAGTGGGTAATATCAGTCAGGGTGCTGTGAGGCTTGAAACCCGGGCTCCCAGACACCAGCCTTGCCAGGAGTCGTGTCTAAGGGTAAAGCTCAGGCCTGGGATGTCACGCTCTCTGCACACTAGGTGTGGGGAGTCACGGAGGAAGCACGACAGATCACAAAGTATGGTTCGGCTGACTCGGGAACCTCCTTTTGGTCCCGGGGCCAGGGATAGGGGTTTTCCTGTTATTTCCTACTCTGTTTCCTACTTTCCTATTTCCTACTCTGTTGAATAGGTAGATTCTGGCATCAGAATCATTGAATGAGAGTATTTTCTGCTCATGGATGTCCATGGGTCGAGGAACTTTTTTTGAAAAACCAGTGTTTAAGAAAAGAATGCAGCTCAGTGGTTCCTGTACTGTTGGGGGCAGGGGGAGGGGTGACATGCTCATGTGCCCAGCAGGGGAGGGACCTGGAAGGAGAGAAATAAGGATGATGTATGGAGGGTGCTTCTCCCTGGAACTTGATATGAGGGAGGGTTTCCTTTGCAGGAAGGCACTGCCTAATCCTTGATGGATTGTATAATCTCAGGCAAACTCACTGTCAGATGATTTTGACTTCAGTTAGCTCCTTTGCAGGGTGGGAATTTTAACCTTGTCCTCAAGGTCGTCAAGAATACTCTTCATTGATTCTGGTGGAAGGAGCTGTTTGGTCATACTACATTTGCCGTGTGTGTGTGTGTGTGTGTGTGTGTGTGTGTGTGGAGGGCAGGCGCACAGAGCTCGGGAGTGTAGGGGATGCATGCAGCTCTGTGTTCTCACGTCTGTGTCCTCTTTCCTGAGCTCTGACCTCAGTAACTTTCTGTCCCATTCCTATATTACACAAATCATTAACAAGACTTCTCCAAAGGAATTTTATCATTTATCATTTAACTTTTATCATGTAATTTTATCATTTAAGCGGACCAGCGGAAACCGTCTGCTTACGGCCTGGAGTTCTTTAAGATGATATGGTTAGCTGGCCCCTGCTGCAGGTGGATTCCAGTAAGCCTCTTGGGTTTGGTGAGGGGAGTAGAAGGAAAAGTTCCCAGTCCTTCAGTGTGTGCTTAGTTCATAAAACCTCACCCAGGTTTGACCTGGGGCTTAACAGGGTGCTTAGTGACGTTGCACCTAATAGGGAAGGAGCCGAAGTAGTTTGTGTCACAAGGGATCGATGGGTCTTATAAAATGCAAACATTTGTTTCATTTGTAGAGCATTTCTGTGACTTCTCCAGTACGATCTGAACCCTTTGGGTAAAGAAGAATGAGACTTGATTTGGTTTCAGTAAAAGTGTAAAGATAGGTTCAGTGTGTGATGGAGCTATTAAATTTGTGAGGACTGAGTGTGGACAGAGTAAGAGATCTGATGAGCGAGTCATGGGGTAGATGTTAGGTGACCACTGAGTCTTGTCTGAATTCCCTGTGAATCGGATCCGGTTGCTCGGTGAGTCTCAACTTTCCTTCTGCACATCTGTTGGGTGTTGTAGGACTCAGTGGTCTTTGAGGATGTGGCCGTGGACTTCACCCTGGAGGAGTGGGCTTTGCTGGATTCTGCTCAGAGGAAGCTCTACAAAGAGGTGATGCTGGAAAACTTGAAAAACCTGGCCTCAGTGGGTAAGCATGACCTCGTTCCTTCACTTAGTCATTGAAAGAACATGCATTTCTTGCACAGCAAGCCTGTTTCAAGATTGGGATTGTGGAAAGGGACTACATTAATTAGTAGTAAGACAGGGTCACAACCACCATAGAGCTGGAATCTAATGGTTTCTGCGTGAGAAGGAGAATCTCTATATTAAACTTATTTTTCCTATCTGTACGGCTCCCTGTGTGTCATCAGTGAATATAGATTTCATGGGTCACGAAGGAGCCCAGTGACATTTATGTAATCTTGTGAGGATTCTGTGTTTATCAGATTGCTTACTGCCTTGACCCCTTGTACTTGTCGTTGGTGAGGTCCTGACCCCGCTAAACCTCTTCGGTGTCATTTTGACCAACAGGTTCCTTCTTTCTTTAAAACTTGTTCCATTTCTGCTTTCAGATGATGAGACTCAATTTAAAGCCAGTGGGTCAGTTTCTCAGCAGGATGTTTATGGGAATAAACTATCCAAGGAACATAAAATAGCAAAGTTCACCAGAAATGATTCCTGGGCCTCTGTTTTAGGGAAAATTTGGGAAGAACTTAGCACTGAAGATCAGCACACAAAGGGGAGACACCTGAGGTGAGTTGCACTCACAAGAGAAAGCAGTATTCCAGGGGAGAATCTTAGTATGTCATGAAATTGAAAAAGCAAAGCAAAGCAAACACCTACAGGAGTCTAGATCAAATCTGCTTATTCACTGAGAATTTTTAGAGAAAGATTTCCTTAAATATGATGTTGATGTTGAGGGTTAAAAACATAATTCAGTTGAAAACAATTAGGAGGAAGAGCCACATTGAGGAAACAGTTTTCATAATTGCTATGGTTGAATCCCCTTCCGTGATACGCAGTTTATTCTGCTTTGTCAGGTGGGGTAGAAAGCCGACACATTCACTGAAATTGATGAACATGTAATCCTAATACTAGTAAATGGCAAGAAATCATTACTCACACCGTTGATGTTAACCTGCTTCTCATTCTTCTCAGAGATCACATGGTGGAGAAACTCTCTGAAAGTAATGATCCGTGTGGGGAAGGCTCCAGTCAGATTCCAAGTCGTAATCTGTACCCGAAAACTCTTCCTGGAGTGAAAGAGTATGAGTGTAGTGTGTACGGCAACGTCTCTGTGCATCCTTCCTCCCTCAAGAGCCACGGAGCTGTGCACACTGGGCACAAACCGTATCAGTGTCAGGAGTGTGGGCGAGCCTATCGTTGTCCGTCACACTTGCGAATGCACGTGAGGACCCACAACGGAGAGAGAGCCTACACGTGTAAATTATGTGGAAAAACCTTTCCTCGCACTTCGTCCCTAAACCGGCACATAAGGATTCATACTGCCGAGAAGACTTACGAATGTCAGCAGTGTGGGAAAGCCTTCATCGATTTTTCCAGTCTTACGAGTCACGTGAGAACTCACACTGGAGAGAAGCCCTATAAGTGTAAGGAGTGTGGGAAAGCTTTCAGTTATTCCTCGACGTTTCGAAGGCACATGATAACGCACACTGGAGAGAAGCCCTATAAGTGTAAGGAATGTGGGGAAGCCTTCAGTTACTCCTCCACGTTTCGAAGACACATGATCTCGCACACGGGGGAGACACCACACAAATGTAAGGAATGTGGAGAAGCCTTCAGTTATTCCTCTGCTTTTCGAAGGCACATGATAACACACACCGGAGAGAAGCCCTATGAATGTAAACAGTGCGGGAAAACCTTTATTTACCTGCAGTCCTTTCGGAGGCATGAAAGGATTCACACGGGAGAGAAACCCTACGCGTGCAAAGAATGTGGGAAAACCTTCATTTATCCCCAGTCCTTCCGAAGACATGAGAGGACTCATGGTGGAGAGAAGCCGTACGCATGTAGCCAGTGTGGGAAAGCCTTCAGCCATCCCTCGTCCTTCCGAGGACACATGAGAGTGCACACTGGAGAGAAACCCTATGAGTGCACTCAGTGTGCGAAGACTTTCAACTGGCCCATATCCTTAAGAAGACATATGAGGACGCACACAAGAGAGAAACCCTATGAATGCAGACAGTGTGGGAAAGCCTTCAATTTGTCAGCTTGCTTCCGGGAACACGTGAGAATGCATCCTGGAGACAAAGCCTATCAATGCAAGCTGTGTGGGAAGGCGTTCTATTGCCACCTGTCCTTACAAAAACACATGAGGAGGCACACCGCAGAGAAACTCTACGAATGCAAGCAGTGTGGCAAAGCGTTCAGTTGGCCTGAGCTCTTGCAGCAGCACGTGAGAACACACACTGCCGAGAAACCCTACGAGTGTAAGGAGTGTGGGAAAGTCTTCAAATGGCCCTCGTCTCTGCCAATACATATGCGCGTGCACACTGGAGAGAAGCCTTATGAATGTAAGGAGTGTGGCAAAGCCTTCAGTTGTTCCTCGTCCTTAAGAAGACATGTACGAATACACACCACCGAGAGACACTACTTAGGGGATGCGGGAAGCTCTCCCACCGATGGATTCATGCCTCGTGCGTCAGGAGATCCACACCAGGAGAGAAATCTTATCCAGCCTGTAAATATGGTACCGCCTTTGTGAGGACCTCATCAAGGGGGACCTATGAGCCATGTAACTCCAGTCCTTTTACTTTACACTAATTGAGATTTAATTTAGGTGAAAACTAGCTTTCTCCAAGTACTCTCAGAGCTGTCATTCAAAATTTTGCAGGTGGTGTTTCTTCCCTACATTTCCATAAATAAACCTTCTATCTTTACGGTTTGTTGGACTCATGGGGATTTGAAGTGTGTTTTTAATATGTAAGTAGTTTTAATTTCTTCATTCTTTAAATTCTTGAAGGGGTTTTTGGAACAATGACATTTTGGTATTTGTTGGGATTTTCTTACTAGCTTAGTGTGGCAGATACTGGATATCACTCGTTATGTATTTTTTGTCTTACGGAGAATCTATGTATTTTGGCCAGAGGAAGCTTACTGCATTCTCATTACAAGTAGTTTGCAGAAATTTGTGATTATGCAGAGTTCTTCAAAAGCATAGCCTTCTGCGAATTGTCATTTTCAGCCCTTTCCTTTTGCTCTTTGTCCTTGCTTGTGATTGGAAATTGGACAGTAGGCTTTTACTGAAGAGCTACTTTGTGACCGTGAGCTATAAGATACAGAGTTGGAGGTGGTTCTTCTGGGTCGTGTTGTCAGTGTGGGTCATGTCAGGAACCACGTTTCCCTTCTCTTAATGCTTATGTGGTCAAATTTACCAGTAGCCTAAGTTGGCATGAGATTTGGAAGGCAGAAGTGAAGAAGCCATTTCTATGTCTGGAGCCACGTTAATGTGTGAGAGATGCAAAGGGGCTTTTGGACATCAGCCCATTTTCCTGATCTTGGCCCTGCCAATCAAGGGTATCATGAATCAAGGGCCATGTGCTTGAGTCCCATTTTCTTCAGAGTTTTGTAGACTTCCATGAGTATATCCGTGAGCTATGTATCGAGGATCAACTTGTGTGGTCTCGCACTCACAATTTGGATATTCCTGCCAACTCTGGTGTGTTGTGTAGACCACTCATTCAGACTCATGTTTACTGCTCTGGTGCTATGACCCCTCTCTTCTTTAGATTTTCCCGTTTGTGTATAAGGTTTCATTTGTCTAGGGAACACCTTATATTCAGTACTTCTAGTGACTCCGTGATCCTGTTTCTGCCACGAAAGCTACAGTGCTGCTACAGAGCCAAACAATGCACGGGACTTTGTTAACCTATTGCATTTGCAAGTGTGCTCATTCAGTCCTTTGTGACAAGAAGCACCTTCATGTATTAGGTTTGGGGAGCGCTGATGTTTCTTGGTAAGGGCTTAACTCTTATGTTTGATGATGTGTCATCAAACACAGTATGTATTTTATCTTCAAGGAAAATCCTTTGTAGATATTCCTTAGAAATGAGCTATTTACTGCGTTTTCACATCACTCGCATATTTACCGTATTACTTTCCTAAGGGCTGCAGGAACAGGACCACAACTGAGTAGCTTAGGCAACAGAAATTTTGGTCTGACAATTCTGAAGGTAGAAGTCCAAAATCAAAGTACTAGCCAGACCCTGCTTCCTCTGAAGGTGCTAGGGAAGGACCTGTTCCAGCCCTTCCTAGCTCCTGGTAATTCATTGGCTTGTGGCAGCGTAACTAATCTTCCCACTGCTTTGTGCACGCATTTATGTTTATCTCTTCGTGGGGCATTCTTTTTATAAGGGCCACACACAGCGATTTAGGGCTCACTCGATTCCGGTATCTCTGCCTCTAATTATATGTGGCAACACTCTTTCTAAATAAGGTCACATTCTACGGTACTGGGGTTAGGACTTCAACATACAGATCTTGGTGGAGAATGCAACCCATAACACTACCAAATGTTACTCTCTTTGTCGTGTGCTGAGAGAATAGATTAAAGTATTCCATTGCAATTGTGGGTTCCAAATCAGCTGTGATTCTGTTAAGCATTATACATTCCAAGTCAGTATTTCCAGGTGCATACAACTTAAGGTATTTTGTCATATAAATTTTATTTCTGTTGTTACATAAACATTTGTTATTCAACTGATTTTTTATTCATTGTTAATGAAAACTGAAATAATTGTTTTGTCAAGCTTTCTAACCCAAACCACTGGGAACACACTTGGAGTCAATGAAAATTGCATGCCTTGAACTCAAGCAGTTTGAGTGAACACGTGAAGGACAGTAGGCTCTATCAGTCAGAGGGCGTTTGGAAGGATGTATTTTCAGATTTGGGCTTGTGTTTGGTGATGGGAGAAGGCGGAAATAATTGGATTTAGTTAACTAAAATTGGTAATGCGGCAGTCAGTCATTATTGAGAAGAGGGGATTTTTATTTTTAAATTATATTTATTTATTTATTTGACAGAGAGACAGAGAGCACGAGTAGGCAAAGCGGCAGGCAGAGGGAGAGGGAGAAACAGGCTCTCCGCTGAGCAGGGAGCCCGATGTGGGGCTCGATCCCAGGACCTTGGGATCATGACCTGAGCCGAAGGCAGACACTTAACCAACTGAGCCACCCAGGCACCCCAAGAAGAGGGGATTTTTAAAAAGATTTTATTTATTCGAGAGAGAGTATGAGTTGAGGTAGGGGGAGAGGGACAAGCAGACTCCATGCTGAGCACAGAGCCTGCTGCGGGGCTCAATCCCACAACCCCTGAGATCATGACTTGAGCCAAAACGAAGAGTTGGACATTCAACTGACTGAGCCACCCGGGCACCTCAAGAAGAGGGGATTTAAAAAAAAATTTTTTTTAATTTAAATTCAATTTAGTTAACATATAGTGTATTATTAGTTTCAGGCGTACGATTTAGTGATTCATCAATTGAATATAACACCTGGTACTCATTACATCAAGTGCCTCCTTGATGCCCATCACCTAATACCCCTGAAGAGGGGAATTATTTGAAAAGTTATTTTAATTCCATTAGTTTGCATTCAGCGTTATGTTAGTTTCAGGTGTACAATGTAGGGATTCAGCACTTCCATACATCACCCTGTACTCATCACAAGTGCACTTTTTTTTTAAAAGATTTTATTCATTTATTTGTCAGCACAAGCACGGGGAGCAGCAGGCAGAGGGAGAAGCAGGCTTCCCGCTGAGCAGGGAGCCCCATGCGGGCCTCGATCCCAGGACCCTGAGATCATGACCTGAGCCAAAGGCAGAGGCTTTAACCCTCTGAGCCACCCAGAGGTCCCACAAGTGCACTTCTTTATCCCCATCACGTATTTAACTCATCCCCCTTCCCCTTCCCTTTGCTAACCAGCAGTTTTCCATAATTAAGAGTCTGTTTCTTGATTTCTCTCTCTCTCTTTTTTCTGCTTTTGCTGATTTTGTTTCCTAAATTCCACCTATGAGTGAAATCGTACGGTATTTATCTTTCTCTGACTTATTTAACTTAGCATAGTACTCTCTAGCTCCATCCTTGTTGCAAATGGCAGGATTTCATTCTTTTTTATGGCTAAATAGCCCATTGTGTGTGTGTGTGTGTGTGTTCACACACACACACACACACACACACACACACACACACACATCATATCTTTTTCCATTCATCAATCAGTAGACACTTACCCTGCTTCTATATCTTGACTATTGTAAATAATGCTGTTACAAACGTAGGGGTGCATGTATCCTTTTGAGTTAGTGTTTCTGTATTCTTTGGGTAAATATCCAGTAATGTATTTGCCAGTTCATAGGTAATCCTTTTTTTTAACTTTCTGAGGAATCTCCACACTGTTTTCCACAGTGGCCGCGCCAGTTTGATTCCCGCCACCAGTGCCAGAGTGTTCCTTCTCTCCACATCCTCGCCAGTACTTGTTTGATTTTAGCCATTCTGACAGGTGTGAGGTGATAGCTCATTGTAGGTTTCATTTGCATTTCCCTGATGATAAGCGATGAGCATCTTTTCATGTCAGTTGGTCATCTGTATGTCTTCTTTGGAGAAATGACTGTTGATGTGTTCTGCCCATTTTTAAATTGGATTATTTGTTTTTTGACTATTGAGTTTTATACGTTCTTTGTATATTTTAGATATTAATCCTTGAGTGGATATGTCGTTTACAAACATCTGTCATTCCATAGGTTGCCTCTTAGTTTTGTTGATTGTTTAATTTGCTGTGCAGAAGGTTTTAATTTTGATGCACCCCCAACAGTTTATTTTTGCTTTTGTTTCTCTTGCCTCTGGAGACATATCTAGAAAAATGTTGCTAGGGTCAATGTCAAAGAGGTTACTTAGCCTCTGTTATTTTAGGGTTTTTATGGTTTCAGGTCTCACATTTAGGTCTTTAATCCCTTTTGAATTTATGTTTGAATATGGTGTAAGAAAGTGGTCCAGTTTCTTTCTTTTGCATGTTGCTGTCCAGTTATCCCAATACCATTTGTTGAAGAGACCATCTTTTTCTCGTTGGATAGTCTTTCCTGCTTTGTTGAAGATTAGTTGACCATATAGCTGTGAATCCATTTCTGGGCTATTTCGTTCCATTGAGGTCATGGCAGCCCCCTCCGGCCGGGAGACTAGCAGAACCCATGTCTCAAGGCCACGTGCCGCGCAGCCACAGCAGCCCCCTCCCGCAGGAGCACCTGCTCAGTGCTCCCCAGCTCAGCCGCGTTTGCTTTCAGTGAAGTCACTAACGGACGTTTTGTTAGGGCCCCCGGGAAGGTGCATGCTCACTCACATCTGCCCCTCACTCACCCGCCCAGAGTTCTGGAATCTTTTGGTCTGAGGATTTAGGCTGGATGTGCTCTGACGTCGCCGCAACTCCTCAGCTCACTTCCCTCCTCCCCACAGCCCATCTGGGACGCAGCGCCACCTTTCCAGAGCGCACGCGCATTTCTACCAATGCCTGCGCCTGCGCTCTGCATGGTCTCAGCCCCGGTTGCCTGTGGGAAATGGAGATCTCCGGAAGACACTCGTCAGATGCCCGGAGCCCCACCCTTCAGACTCCTCCCAGCATGCAGCGGGCCCCCCTGAGAAATGCGCCTCAGAGACACCTGAGATTGCAGCCTACACGGAAGTACAGAAGTACGCAGGCGCGTGTGGGTGGGGCGGACACGCAGGAACACTGCACGCAGGAAGGGGTAGTGGCGTCCTCACTGCTCAGGCTTCAGAGTGTGTTGTCCGCTTCTTTCTGCAGGGGTGCCTCTGTGGCTGGGAGACATGTGGGATGCGCTCCTGAGCTCCCGAGACCCCAAGGTGTCCCTTGTAAGAGTCTTGGGGAGGTTGCTGGGGCCCCCAGTGTGGACGGAGCAGGGTGTGGGGGCCACGTGAAACCGGCAGTGGGGAGGACGGCTGGGAGCATTGCCGTGTGGGACAGGGTGGCCGCCACGCTACAAGGTCGGCACCATGGCTGCCCTCCCGAGCTTCCACTTGGAAAGCAGTGACCAAAGGCCAAGTGATGAGTGTGTTTCTCAAAGAATCCTAAAGCAGGGGGTCGGGCATGGGGAGAGTGGGGGCTGGACCATCACAACCGCAGCCATATCAGGCCCCTGAAACTTCTTTCTCGGGTTCCTCTCCCGTGGTTCTTTTTCTTTTTCTTTTTTTAAGATTGTATGTATTTATTAGAGAGCACGTGCGTGGGGAGGGGCAAAGGGAGAGGGAGAGCAGGCTCCCCGCTGAGCTGGGAGCCCGACATGGGGCTCCATCCCAGGACCCTGGGATCACGACCTGAGCGGTGGGCAGTTGCTTAATCAACTGGACCACCCAGCCGCCCCTCCTGTCTTGTGGTGCTTATGGAGAGAGGTTTGGTTTCTAACTGCACACGTTTAGGAAGTGTGAAGTCCCCATTCCAGCAGAAGAGATGTAAGTGAAATATATAATGTAGCTGATGTTGATTAATCATAAGTAGATAAAAGAGAGCTGTTGAGTGGGTGGTTCGCAGAAGGCCTGGCTCTGTATCCTTGGGAGTGAATTAGTTTCTCTGGAGACATCATCTTTGCCGGGGTCTTGAGTGTATCTGCCTGGGTGTGTCCATGTGTATGTCCCAGTGACAGTTTTTGTGATTTTGTAGGATACTGCAGCAGGTGCATGTATCTGGGAGAGTTCAGGTGTTTGAGTGGTGGTTTCTCTGTCCCGGCAGGAGTGTCTGTTATTATCCATGTGTATCACTGTATGGCTCTAGTGTTTCTCTGGGGTTTTCCACAGTTGTGTGTATGGAAGCCCAAATAAACAGCACAGATGGTTACAAGTCACTTGTATTCAATTTTTAAGAGGCAAATATTTACTGTAATAATACATTCTGATGAGACATTAAAAAAGAGAAAGCTTCATAATATTTTTTTGTAGGTTTTCATGAATTCCAGCATTCTATAGAGCGCTTAACCCTACAGTAAATGTGTAGCACTTGTTGGCAGTAATTTGGACCTCTCTAGAATTTCTCACACCTCTTTCCTTCCAGATCTATTGATTTTTACTACAAGATTCTAATGCCAAGAGATAAACTCTTGAATGATAATTGTCATATGATGAACTATTTTAGATTATGATAATTGTGTTAAAGTACATGAAAAGGTGACAATGAAATGGATCTCTGAAGGCTATATAAGGTAATACGATAACAGAATGCCATCCTGTTACTTGTTTTTTCCTCGGTAGAACACCAAGGAGAAACTGCTATGTGGCAAGAGTATAAACACAGTTTACATTTCAGTTTGAAGTTCTTTAATTTTTGAAAAATTAGTTTAATTTTGTATCATTATTTCAATAACATTTTCTTTCCAAATATTTAAAATTCATATCATCTTATTTCCACAAAATAAGGAAATACAGGCATCACTAACCATTTCTGTACAAAGACTTTAAAAAAAGATTTTTTTTAAAAGATTTTATTTATTTATTTGACACAGAGAGAGAGAGAGATCAGATCACAAGTAGGCAGAGAGGCAGGCAGAGAGAGAGGAGGAAGCAGGCTCCCTGCTGAGCAGAGAGCCCGATGTGGGCCTCGATCCCAGGACCCTGGGATCATGACCTGAGCCGAAAGCAGTGGCTTTAACCCACTGAGCCACCCAGGCGCCCTAAAAAAAGATTTTTATTTTATTTCTTATTTGAGAGAAAGAGAGTGAGAAAGAGAGAGATCATGATCAAGGTGGAGGAGTAGAGGGAGAAGCGGACTCCCCACTGAGCAGGGAGTCTGATACAGGACTGGATCCCAGGACCCTGGGATCATGACCTGAGCAAAGGCAGACACTTAACCCACTGAGCCACCCAGGCGCCCCTTAAATATTTTTGAATGAACAATTATCCCTTACTATATTCAAATAAATAGTGGTCAATTTCCCTAATTGTCTATATAATTTTAAAATTTTTGCTCTTTGCACTGGGATCCAGTGCAAACTGAATTGTTTGCACTGGGATCCAGTAAGACCCATACATTTCAATTTACTATCTCCTTTCTATCTAATCTACATTTCCTTTAGCATATATTTTTCTTTGCAAGGTAATTTTTGAATATAATAAGTCATGTACAAGTTTTCATACAATGTGTCTTCTAATTGCATCTCCATGCTGATCTTTAACATCTTCTTTTCCTTATATTTGCGGATAATTGCAAGTTAGGTCTACAGATGTGACCATATTCAGGTCTGATATTTTGAGGAGAATAACTTAGATATTATTTGAGTATATCCAACAGGAGGCACATAGAATCTGGCAGTGTTGTATACATGAGCTGAAGATGATCGGTGTATATTGGCCCTATGTGGTTTATTTCTTCATTGCAAATCAATGGCTCAAAAGCCCACTGGTGCCAAACTCAAATTTTTATGTATCTGATTGTTTTAAATATAGCTCAAATAAATGGGTTTTTAGCTATTTAGAGCCTGCTTACTTTTCATACCCCACAAAACTCTGCCCAACAGCTGCTGGCCATAAATAAGGCAATCTCCGTAGCTATAAAAGATCCAGGCTGCCGCTGCCCTTTGGATCTCTCTCATCCAAAGACTTCCATCTGGGCTGTAGAGCAACATCACCCAAACATATGAGTCTCTTGATTCCCCTCTTCCCTGGGAGTTTTCTTGCATGCCTCCCCTTTTGGGTAGTAGCTCCTTTGCCATTGCCTCTGGATGGCCTCATGCTACGAGGGACTTTCCCCAGAGGCAAACTTGACAGAGTATTGCCCGAGTAAAGCTCATGTGTGCTCCGGCTTTCCGAGCTCATGCCCTTTGCCTGGATCAGCCTCAAAATCTCAAAAAGGAAGTGTGATTATTCTTTTGTGATGTAATCCACCCTTGATGACCATTACCTGGAGCATTTAACTTTGTGAAGGGTTAACTGAAATAGAAGGCATGTATTTCCAGAATGTAGGGCAGACCATTGAACTAGGTGGCTTAAATTTATTCCCATAGCTTTGGAGGCTAGATGCCCAAAATCATGTGTGGGCAGAGCCATGCATCTTCTGACACTCTGTGTAGAATTGTTCCTTGTCCCTTCCTAGCCTCTGGTGGAAACCCGCAATCCTAGGCATTTCCTGCCTTGAGCTGCATCACTCCAGCCTCTGCCTCCATCATCACATGGCAGTCTCCCTGGGTGTCTTTCTCTTCATATGATATTATCCTCACTCTATAAGGACACAGTTCATGTTGAATTAGGATCCACTCTAATGACTTCTTAACTTGATTACATCTGTAAAGACCCTATTTCTAAAAAAGTTCACACTTTTTATTGGGGTGTTTCTCATTGCTTTGCCAAAATTCTTCATGTATTCTGGACACAAGTGTTTTATCAGCTATATGATTTGAGAATATTTTCTTGGTGTTTGTGACTTGTCTTTTTACTATTTTTAATGGTGTCTTTGGGAAAGTAGTTTTAATTTGAATAAGTTCCAACTTATTAACTTTGTTCAGTCTTGCTTTTGGTGTCATCTGCTAAAAAATCTTTGCCTAACCGAGGTCACAAAGAAATTCTTCCTTTTGGGCGCCTGGGTGGCTCAGTGGGTTAAAGCCGCTGCCTTCGGCTCAGGTCATGATCCCAGGGTCCTGGGATCGAGGCCCGCATCGGGCTCTCTGCTCAGGATGCCTGCTTCCTCCTCTCTCCTCTCTCTCTGCCTGCCTCTCTGCCTACTTGTAGTCTCTCTCTCTGTGTCAAATGAATAAATAAAAAAAAAATCTTAAAAAAAAAAAAAAAGAAATTCTTCCTTTTGTTTCATTCAGAAGTTTTATTGTTTCTATCTTGCATTTAGGTCTGTTATAAATTTTGGGTTAATTTTTTGTGAGCAGTGTGAGGCAAGGGAATGAGAGTTTTTGTTTTGTTTTTATATATGGATATATGATCCAACACCATTTGTTGAAAAGACTACACTTTCTTTATTGAATTAGTTGGATACTTTTGTAAAAAATTAGTTGGCTGTAAACATGTGTGTTTATTTCCAGACCCTGTATTCTTTTCCATTAATTTACCTGATTTACAAAGGTACAGAAGTACAATTAACTTTTGCCTTTTGGTCTTGTATCCTGAAACCTTGCTGAAGATGTTTATCAGTTCTAGTTATTTTAGTGTACAAGATTTTCTGTGCACAAGATCATGCTATCTGTAAATAGACATAGTTTTAATTCTTCCTTTCTAATCTGGATGACTTTTATTTTCTTGCCTGTCTTCTCCGGCTAGACCCTTCATTGCAATGGTGAATGCAAGTGGCAAGAGCAGACATTTTTCTTGTGTCTGATGCTGGGGGGACATCATTCAGTCTTTCAGTATTAGATATGATGTTCGTTTGGGATTGTTTTTTTTAAATCAGGTTGGGGCAGTTCCCTTCTAGTCTTAGATTAATGAGTTTACTTAGTTTACCGAGTGCTTTTATCATAAAGAACTGTTAGATTTCATCAAAAGTGCTTTTCCATGTCTGTTGAGATTATCATGTGGTTTTTAACCTTTATGATGTTGATATGGTGTATTATATTAATTTTCACTGTTAAGTCAGTCCTGCATTCCTGGGATAATCCCACTTGGTAATGGTATATAATCATTTTAAGATGGTGCTGGGTTTAGTTTGTTGACATTTTTGTTGGAGAGTTCTGTAATTTTGTCAAATTAAGCATTATACATTTTTAGTCAGTATTACCAATTGCATAAATTTAGGGACTCTTCTTTCAGATAACTTTTATCTTTATACACTTCAACTTTTTGTCCTTAAGATACCTTCTTNAAAGAAAAGGAAGGAAGGAAGAAAGAAGGAAGGAAAAGAAAGATTCTAAAACTACCCCAGAATTATA
>LNAC01000276.1:1945035-1982793 GCA_002007465.1 Ailurus styani
CAGGCTCCCTGCTGAGCAGAGAGCCCAGTGTGGGCCTGATCCCAGGACCCTGAGATCATGACCTGAGCCGAAGGCAGAGGCTTTAACCCACTGAGCCACCCAGGCGCCCAAGATACCTTCTTATTAATAACAGTGAAAAATTAATGGTTTTGTCAGTGCCTGCTAGAGACAGACCACCAGGATCACACCTGTAGTAAAAGATGTTGGGTGTACTGAGTTCTAGGAACACACCACTAAGGATCATGGGTTAAACCAGTGCTCAAAAAGACTTATCATATGACTTCTGCTTGTATTACTTGATTTGGGTTATGCTCAAGGAAGTTGAGATTTGCTCTCTATTGGATGCTATCAGCAGCTGAGTGTAATTTTATCATTGGGAATCTTTTTTTTTTTAAAAGATTTTATTTATTTCACAGAGGGAGAGAGATCACAAGTAGGCAGAGAGGCAGGCAGAGGGAGAGGAGGAAGCAGGCTCCCCGCTGAGCAGAGAGCCCGATGCAGGCCTCGATCCCAGGACCCTGAGATCATGACCTGAGCCGAAAGCAGAGGTTTTAACCCACTGAGCCACCCAGGCGCCCTATCATTGGGAATCTTAATAGTTGTTATCTAGAAGGCAAGAAAAATGGAATGGTTATAACTAACACTAATTGTTGAAGAAGCAGCAGTCAGTTGTATTAGGAAGAAGAGGGGAGTTTTTGGACTTTCTCTCTCTCTCTCTCTCTCTCTCTCTCTCTCTCTCTCTCTTTTGACAGAGAGAGAGAATGCAAGCAGGGGGAACATCAGGCAGAGGGAGAGGGAAAAGCAGGCTCCCGCTGAGCAAGAAGCTCAATGAGGGGCTCGATCCCAAGATCCTGGGACCACAACTGGAGCCAAAGGCAGACGCTTAACCGACTGAGCCACCCAGGCACCCTGTGGACTTTTTTTGTTCTTTTTACTGACTTGTTCAGACTGGATTTTTTTTTTCCTTGATCTATCCCGGTCACCAAAAGGCATCACCTAATGATGGTGTCGTGTGAAACTGTTTATTTTCAACAACAGGAGACTAGGCCGAGTGCCAGGCCAACTCTGGGTTGTCTGGGCTGCTTATGTATATACCGAAATATGCACCAGACACTGTTTTTAGTACTTTTCATTAGAATAACTCATTTTACATATAGAAATTCGGTTAATCCTCACCAAACTCTGTAAGTTAGGATATTTATTATGTCTTTTTATGAGTTAACTGAGAAATATATGTTTACATAGCTTATCAGAGATCACAAGAGACAAAGGCATAATCAGGTTTCAAGCTCATATTGCTCGGAGACCATACGCTTTACTTGAGGCTAATGTTGAGCACCCGTATATGCCATGCCCTGTACACTCAGCAGTTAAGCAACAGTGGTCAAAGTAGTCAATGTAGTCTGTGTGGTTTTATATTGGAGGAAGAGGCGTGCAACACATGCTGGTTGTTGCGGTCCTGGTACTTATGTTTCTGTGGGGAAAGTAATGGTTAAATGGTAAAACTTAGGCTTATAAGAGGTTCGTGAGATAAACAGTGACAAGGGAGATAATAGAGAACACAGGGAGTCTAGTGTGCATTTTTTAGTGTATAGGTAAGAAATTCACTGAGGGGAGCCTGTTGGTTAAGCATTAGCCTTTAGCTCAGGTCATGACCCCAGGGTCCTGGGATTGAGCCCCACATCAGGCTCCCTGCTCAGCATAGAATCTGCTTCTCTCTCTCTCTCTGCTCCTCCCCCTGCTCATGGTCTCTTTATCTCTCTCTCAAATAAATAAAATCTTAAAAAGGAGAAACTCATTGAGTGAAGGTGTCATCATGCATGTGTTTATATTTCCATCATCTAATAGGTCTTTAATAAGCACTGTTTCAGGAACTGTTTAAGGGTGTTTGTAAATAGTGGGGGAGAGATACAGACAGTCCTGCATTCACGTAGTTAACTGTAATGATTCTCCATAAAAATAAAGGTATAGGCATGATTCAGCTTAATGTTTGTAATGGTTAATTTTTTAAGGCATGTGATATATCTCCATGAATTTGGACACGGGTATTTGGGGCCAGATTCTTCCCAGTGATTTGGAGTATAGGATGTGGGTGTTTAATGTTCTTGTGGGGGAAAAACGTATATTGTATTATATACTTAAAATGTTTTAACTTCTACTATAGACTGATTCACACCATTTGTACCCCAAAAAACCATAGGTTTGCACTTAGTTTGATTAAACATTATGGTCATCTGCAGAGTTCTACCTTCTTATGAGTATAGTGAATTAATGCAAGCCAATTGTAATATTCTGGAAGAAGCAAGGTAGGTTGTGAGTAGGGGGCAGGTATCCATGAAAAATTAAGATGAGCTACAGAGGGTACCCCTTTGAGTAGTACTCCAATTTAGTACCAAATTTAGTACATTTGATATTCTCAAGCAGGAAAAATTTTAATGCTTTTTATAGGAGGAGAAGGGGGAAGCTTTTTGCTTTAATGATCCATAAAATTCAAAAGCCGCATTCTACTTTTTCGGGTGTTGGTTTCATAGATAGAATTTAGTGATTTATCAGTTGCGTATAGCACCTGGTGCTCATTCCAAGTGCCTTCCTTGATGCCCATCCCCCAGTTATCCCTTCCTTCCACCCTCCGTCCCTCCAGCAACCCCCAGTTTGTTTCTTAGAGTTCAGCATCTCTTATGGGTTGCCTCCCTCTCAATTTTCATATTATTTTATTCTTCCTTCCCTTCCAAAGTTCTGTTCATTTTTGATTCTTAAATCATGCCCATGAGTGAAATCACACGGTATTTGCATCCTCTGAATGATTTACTTTGCTTAGCATATATCTTCTAGGTCCATCCATGTATGGGTCATAGCAAATGGCAAGATTTCATTCTTTTTGGTGGCTGAGTAATATTCCATTGTGTATATATACCACATCTTTATGTATTCATATATCAATGGACATCTGGGCTCTTTCCATATTTTGACTATTGTGGACATAGCCGCTGTAAACATTGGGATGCAGGTGCCCCTTGGAATCACTATATTGGTATGCTTTGTTGTTTTTTTTTTTTTAAGATTTTATTTATTTATTTGATGGAGAGAGAGAGAGATCACAAGTAAGCAGAGAGGCAGGCAGAGAGAGAGGAGGAAGCAGGTTCCCTGTTGAGCCGAGAGCCCGATGTGGGGCTCGATCCCAGGACCCTGAGATCATGAACTGAGCCGAAGGCAGAGGCTTTAACCCACTGAGCCACCCAGGCGCCCCAACTTTGGTATTCTTTGGATAAATACCTAGTAGTGCAATTGCTGGGCTATAGGGTATCTCTATTTTCAACTTTTTGAGCAACCTCCATACTGATTTCCAGAGTGGCTGCACCAGTTTGCATTCCCACCAAGTGTCAAAGGGTACCCCTTTCTCCACATCCTCGCCAACGTCTGTTGCTTCCTGACTTGTTGATTTTAGCCATTCTGACTGGTGCGAGGTGGTATCTCATCGTGGTTTTGATTTGTATTTCCCTGACTGGAGTATATGTGTGTGTGTGTGTGTGTGTGTGTGTGTGTGTGTGTGTGTGTGTGTGTGTGTGTGTGTGTGTTGAGTTTACTAAGTTCTTTATAGATTTTGGATTCTAGCCCTTTATCTGATAAGACACTTGCAAATATCTTCTCCCATTCCATAGGTTGCCTTTTAGTTTTACTGACTGTTCCCTTTGCTGTGCAAAAGCTTTTTATCTTGATGAAGTCCCAATAGTTCAGTTTTGCTTTTGTTTCTCTTGCCTTTGGATATGTACCCCATTCAACTTTTCACAGGTGTTATTTCCATATGGATATACTTATCACACGTTAGGGAAGAGAAAAAAAATGCAACAGCATTTTCCTTGATTAAAGAACAAATGAAGTCTAACCAGTCCATTTCTCCGTGTTAATTTATGGTTTCATAGTGGTGCAGAAATTAATGTGATTTGCTAATCATTAGTATCTCATTTGACCCCACAGCAACCCACATCATCTCTGTCATCATACAAATGAAGAAAGTTAAGCAAGGGAGCACAGAGTCTTTTCTGATCTCACATGGCTCCTAATAACAATGAAATCTTTCACTTTGAATGTTAATATAGGCCACCACCATTCTGGGTATTGTTCAAAAACGTAAAACTCAGAATATTCTGTAAAGTAAGTATGCACGGTTTTACAAATATGACATCAGAACTTACACATAGGACTAAAAAGGCAACATAGTGTTCCATTTACATGATATTCTTTGGAAAAATGCAAAGGTAGGGGGCCTGGGTGGCTCAATTGGTTAAGCATCTCCTTCAGCTCCAGTCATGATCCCAGGGTCCTGGGACAGAGCCCCACATCAGGCTCCCCACACCCCGCTTGTGTTCCCTCTCTCACTGTCTCTCTCTCTCTTTCTCAAATACATAAATTTTTAAAATCTTAAAGATACCAGAAGAAACCAATAAACATACAAATGAATTAAAAGTAAGAAAATGTCTGATAAATATTTCATAGATGAAAGACCAGAGGTTCTCAATATCATTGGTAATTAGTAAAAAGCAAGACGTAATCACAAGGCAATCCTGTTTCACATGTACTATAGAGGCAAATATTCTGCAATTGCAGTATTGTCAATCATGAAATAAATAAACGTATGTAAGAATAGTGGGAGAGTCAATTCACACATTTAATAGGCACTTCCTATAAATTTGAAATTATCTGTAGACTCCAACTCAGTAATTTTTCTCCAATGTATAGAGAATTTGTTATGCATGGTCATTTGGAAGTTGAAACAGGAATGATAGAAGCAGAATTTTTTACAAGACGAAAACAAACTTGAAACAGCTCCAAAACTATAAACACTGGAATGGGTAAGTAAATGGGTGACCCCCACCCTCAGATGCCTGCACGTATGAAAACAGACCAAGGCAAACAAACCAGTGATGACCGTATTCCTGGTAATTCTATTAATACCCTTTCATGAAAAGCTCAAAAAAAAAAAAGGCGGGGCAGAGTTAAACAAAGCATTACTTAGTGATGAATAATAGATGGCAAAGCTACGAAGAATAACTATAAATTTCCCAATAGTGGTCACATCAGGGAGTAGGAGGGAAAGGAAGAAGAGTGGACACATTGGAAGTCTAATATCTGCCCAAAGTCTATTGAGGATTATGTCCAATCTCCGTAGGTTATATAGTATTAATATTTAAGCTTAAGGTAGGACATTTATGTAATGTTTTCAAAGTATGAGATACCACACTATAAAAACTTAAAGAGTCATTTACATGTGAAAAAGAGTACAATTTAAAAATATTTTTTTTATCCTATTATCTGACCAGCTATCTAGTTTTCGTTTTAGTCATTTTGGAAGTATTCGTAAGTCTTTTAACTGGGTGCATTTAACTTGACTTTGTATTCATTTGAGTAGCAAATGATTGGTTATGGGCCCAGTCTGTAAAAAGAATGGGTGACATGAAATTATACCATCATATGCACCTTGCTATGAAAAGAGCTGCAGGAATTTATTTCCAATTATACAGAATCGAAGCATATATTAGTGTGTAAGCCTTGTTACCTTTGTATGTCTAAGGGAAGAAAAATGTAGTTGAAATTGCTTCTCTTTACGTAAACTCTGTACAAAAACTAATAAAATTGAAATCTGGAGGGGGCAAACAGACATGAATGCTAGCGGGTGTGCTAGGAGAGAGTTTTAAGGCAGATTTCTAAATCTCAGGCTGATTCTTTAAAACATGGTGTTCATTTAGAGGCACCTGGCTGGTGCAGTGGTTAAGTGTGGGAGTCTTGGTTTCAGCCCAGGTGGTGATCTCAGGGTCCTGAGATTGAGCCCCTCCCCAGACTCCACCTCTGCTTGAGATCCTCTCTCCCTCTCCCTCTGCCCCTCCCCACCGAGCTCTATTGCTTTCTTAAATAAATCTTTAAAAAACTTGCTGTTCGTTTGTAAACAATATATATATTAACCATGTTTTATTTTTAATATCTTATAAATCAAATGAGTAATAAATTTTTAAAAGATTTTATTTATTCATCTGAAAGAGAAAGAGAGCGGCAGAGGGAGCAGCCGCCAGAGGCAGAGGGAGAAGCAGGCTTCCTGCTGAGCCGGGAGCCCAATGTGGGACCCGATCCCAGGACCCAGAGATCATGATCTGAGCCAAAGGCAGACGCTTAACTAACTGAGCCACCCAGGCGCCTTGAGTAATACATTTTTAACGAGAACCCTCTTTTCTACATGCTGTCTCTGAGCACTAATTTTTATGAAAGAGGACATTAAAACCATAAAATACGAATTTTTTCAACTGTGTAAATAAAATAAGCAATAGTGTTTCCTTCCACCAGCTCTTAAACTGGTAAGTATTTTCTTCACAGGGAAGCACATTAAATGCACTAGGAATTTTTACTCAATCTGTTATGCATATTAAATTTCTGGGTCCGTTCCAAATTTATTGAAGCTTTTGCTCTTTTCTAAGAGTTAAGCTGGCCCGAGGGATATCATAGCCATTCACATTTCAAAGTCTTTAGCGATACACTAACACATGGATCTGCAATTAACTTCCTTCTAGTGTAAAATGTGAACCTGAGAATTTTAATAAACACATTTGGTAACTCGTTGTTCTGAGAAAAGTTCCTGTGGCCAGGCTCAAGCTGCAGGGTTCAAATTTCCCGCCAGCTCCGGGCCCTCGTTGGCTGGACTTTCCTGATCCAAAGCAGCAGGTGAGGGGCACCTGGGTGGTTCAGTGGGTTAAAGCCTCTGCCTTCGGCTCAGGTCATGATATCAGGGTCCTGGGACCGAGCCCCGCGTCGGGCTCTGTGCTCAGCGGGGAGACTGGTTCCTCCTCTCTCTGCCTGCCTCTCTGCCTACTTGTGATCTCTCTCTCTCTCTGTCAAATAAATAAATAAAATCTTTAAAAAACAAAACAAACAAAAAAACCCCAAAGCAGCAGGTGAGTGGGGTGAGGCAGCCTAGATGAGGCCCCAGCCCCGTCCACCGCCAAGCATCCCAGCGAATCCAGTGCCTGCACTGCATGTGGTGAAGTCACTGCCAAATGTCTGGGTTCTGAAAGAGCACAGACCCATGGGTTGGTCACCTTGCACTCCCAAGCCAACCTCTGGCCCTCGAGGACACCAGGCCCTCCTGGCCTGTCCCGTCTCGGCCCGGCCCAGCCAGGCTCGGGCACCCCTCGCTCTCCGGAGGAAGATGACTTGCTCCATGGGGAACCGGAGTCTGGAAACGGGGTGCCAGGGAGCTGCAGGAAGTCGCCGAAGGTCCTCCTCGAGGAATTAGAGCTAGCTCGACTTGGACACAAAGGTCCCTATGGTGACCCGCCGGAAGAGGCCTGCCACGTGTGTGCCAGCCGCGCGGACTCGTCCTACCAGGGGCCCCGGGGCGAGGGGGTTGGACTATCCCACGGGGCGGGCTGGGGCACTGTCCAATCAGGATCCGAGGGCTGGGAGCACCGTCCAATCAGAGCAGGGGGCGGGCACGCTCCTGCCGGGCGGGCCGGGCTCGCAGACAGCCCGAGGCTCTCGTGTGCACCTGCCCCTCGCCGCAGCAGGTGTCTTGAGTCCGCCTCGCTCTCACCTGCGCGGGCCGCGGAGCCACGGCGAGGACGCGGGGCGAGCCCGGAGCGGGGCTGAGAGATGGTGAGTGCGCGGGGCTGGGCCGACCCCGGGAGAGGCCGGTGCCGGCTGGGGGTGGCCCGGGTTCCTCCTCTTCTCCCACCCGGATCCCGAGTCCGACCCGAGTTTCCGCCCTTGGCCGCGGGGTGAGGTCCCGGCGTCCTGTCCCATCCGGGCGTGGGTCTGGGTTCTCAGAACTGTCTGGGTGACCAGATAAGCGCAACTGCTGTCCCCCCGGGGGTGGGGGCATCTCAGTGCCCGGTCGGCTCCTCCCAGAGGACAGCCTTGGGGTCAGGCGAGGAATCTGGGGAGACCTGCTTAGGGCCCTGGGCTCGGACAGATCCCCTGGTAGGTCCTCGATCCCTAAGCGCCCCGACCCCAGTTCTCATTTCCTGGAGGGACTTTAGTGGTCAGCCGACCCGATGCTGCTATTGAGGGGAAGAGAAATGGTTCCTGCCCTCTGGGTTCTCGCAGTGAAGGGAGCAAAACCGAAGGACGGAGAAAACCCACCCAGTGAGCCAGGGTGGCAACCTTCAAAGCAAAATACACTGCAGACCTGCAGTGGGGCAGGGCCCAATACCCTTTTGGGAGGGTGTTCGGGAGCCTTTCAGAGAACAGGTGGTGGGGGGTGGATGTCCCACGTGGTAGAATGGCCTCGCTTGACCCTTGAGTCATCCGTGTCCGTGTTCCAGTTCTGCACTGCCCCTCCCTGGGCTTGTCATCTTGAAAAGATTGATTTGGTTATTGGAGCCTCAGGTTTTTCAGTACATGTAAAATACATTTTACTAACAGACTTTCAAAGATTAGATAAAATATTTGCAAAGTAACAAGGGAGGGGTCGATTTCGGGAAAAAAATTTAAAAGATCGAGTCTTACATTGCATTTGTTAGAAATTCTTTTGTGTCTTTTTTCTCTGCTGGAGCGTGTGTGGTTAAGTTTCTCACATCTGTTGTTTTCTTTTTGGAGATGACAAATGGAATTCCAGAGCTTAGCCCTGAGGACACTAGTGGGGAAAAGAATCTAAGAGAAACAGAGAAACCCTCTCTCCCATTATGAATGCATAGAAATGAATGCATTTCCACACAAAAAACGTTTGACATATTAATTGGTGATTTACAAACACTCACCAAAAATGTCAGCTATTTTTTTATCAGAATAGAATAATTCTATTCTGTCTGGTATTATTGGACTTCAGAGATTCATGCTAAATCCCGACAACCTGGACTGGGGATAGGGGCCCTGCCCAGTGACTCCAAGCTAAGTAAGCCGAGCCAAGCGACAGCCGAAGGGAATGAAATGGTTTCTCTGGAATGTTTCTTCTGTGCCGGTGTCCCAGGCTGCCCACACCATCTGGAGGAGGAGTATGTGTGCCCTAGAAAAACTGCAGGGCACTGAAAAATGTATGGGGCTGGCGATGATGCCCTTTCGAGGTCATGCTTGCCGCTCCCCCTCCTATTTCTAAATAATACATTTGGGGTGGGCACACACACAGGTGGTGCCCTCAGAGCCTCGTTTGTGCGCACGGAGAACATCGACCAAGGTCAGATGTAGAGGAATACTCTTTTGGGGTCTGTCTCCTAGAGAAAGAGTTATGAATGTGGGGGTTCTTTTGGGGTCGAGCCTTAAACGGACTCCAGCCAAGAGTTTCCTGGCGACTGAGAATGGAAGTCTGGAGAGGTAGCCTTTCCATGCTGCTGGGTGTGGAGAGGAGGGCGTGGGGAGCGCCGGTGTTCATCCCTGCATCTGCTCAGGCCTCCCTACCCTCCATTGCGGGGGCCTGACCAGCAGACGGCTGGGATTTCTGCCGCGAGGTTCTGGACCCCAAGCCTGTGAACGTTGTCGCCTTTTGAACATGGTGGGTTCTCTCTGCGAACAGTGGATGAGTGAGTGGCTTTATCTGAGCCAGTGGAAACATTTGGTTTTCTCTCATTCTGATTTCTATATTGAATGTTACTGCTGTATAACTCCAGTCTCCCTAAATGTTTGGCCTTTTCACTTCCCTGTTTGAGGGTGTAAGACTTTTATTTTCTTGGGTGCGTAGAAATGGATTGAGAGATAAAATAGAAGACAAGAGAATCCTGGAAGCACACAACATTTTTCTTCCTTTTTTGACAAGAGAATGTCCAGATGGGAGATGGCTGTGTTTAAACTCTCAAGTTAATTTTTCACTTTTCCCATAATTTTTATATCAGTGATTGTCTCTATAGAGTTATGAAATTTAAAATGTACTTTTCCTAAGACAATCCTTATTTTAACCAATATGAGGAAAGTTACCTTTGGCGTTGCAAATCCTTGAAAATCATAGTGCATTGAATGGGTTAGGTCCAAACCCCTAATGTGTGAAGTACCCTACTCATTTTTGAAAATACTCCTCAGTTTGAGGGGCACCTTGGGCGTGCACTTGGTTAAGTGTCTGACTCTTGGTGGCAGCTCAGGTCATAATGTCAGGGTTGTGAGGTTGAGTCCCACGTCTGGCTCTAAGTCAGGCTCTGAGCTCAGCATGGGGTCTGCTTGAGATTCTCTCTCCCCCTCTGGGCCTCCCCCCCACTTTCTCTCTCTCTCTTCTCAAATAAATAAATATTAAAAGAGAAAAAATACTCCCCAGTTTGAGATAGAGTGGAAACAACGACTATGTCACCTGTCCTTTTAGTTGTAAAGATGTTTGAGATGTTTGAGATGTTTTATTTTTCATGGTTTACACTTTCATAAACTTTACTTTTCAGGGAGTTGTTAACCTTAAAAATCAATGTCAGTCTCTTTAGTAGCAAAAATGGGTTTATTTGGGAATAGCAGAGAATTGTAATTTGGGACATGCAAGCTCTAGCAAAACCATAGGCATGTCCAACAAACAAAGGAGAGGAACATTACTTTTTTGTAGAAGGAGGAAGTTTGGAGGGTTTGTTTTGGACAAAAGTCTATTGGACAAAGGGGGATGAGAATTTCTCTGAGTTTTGGTGACAGTTTTTCTTCTTGAATTGCAGGGGTAGTCAATTTCTTTTCTCTCCCACCCCTTTTAAGGATTCTCCATTCTTTTTTTTTTAAAAGATTTTATTTATTTATTTGACACAGAGAGATCACAAGTAGGCAGAGAAGCAGGCAGAGAGAGAGGAGGAAGCAGGCTCCCTGCTGAGCAGAGAGCCCTATGTGGGACTCGATCCCAAGGACCCTGAGATCATGACCTGAGCCGAAGGCAGAGGCTTAACGCACTGAGCCACCCAGGTGCCCAGGATTCTCCATTCTTATTTTTTATTTTATTTAAAAATTTTTTGATAGTAGGCTCTACGTGTAATGTGGGGCTCGGGCACACACCCCTGAGATCCAGAGTCTCACGCTGTGCTGACTGAGCCAGCCAGACGCCCTAGGGGTAGTCAGCTTCTTACAAGAGATGCAATGGGCATCTCTTCCTGTCAGGCTCTGTACTTGACAGTTCTTTCCTGTAGAGTCTTCTGTTGGAGTCTGTAATGGGCAGTCCTTGTAATGGAGGTGGAATGGTATGGCTCCCCCGTTTGGCCCCCCAGCTCCATCTGATTTTTTTTTCCTTTTTGGGTTTTTCTTTCCTTTTTTCTTTTTTCATTTATTTTTTTTTTCTTCCAACTCCATTTTAGTGAGGCTTACCTTTATTAACTTTCACAGGATTAAATCTTAAAACCACAGTTTAAAGTGGTTCCCAAATAGACATAAAAACTATTTTTTAAAAGATTTTATTTATTTGGCAGAGAGAGACACAGCGAGAGAGGGAACACAAGCAGGGGGAGTGGCAGAGAGAGAAGCAGGCTCCCCGCTGAGCAGGGAACCCAGTTCGGGGCTCGATCCCAGAACCCTGCGATCATGACCTGAGCGGAAGGCAGACGCTTAATGACTGAGCCACCCAGGTGCCCCAGAAATAAAAACTATTAAAAAGCAAAATATAGGGGTGCCTGGGTGGCTCTGTCAGTTAAACATCAGACTCTTGGTTTCGGCTCAGGTCGTGATCTCAGGGTCGTGGGATTGAGTCCTGTGTTGGGCTCTGTGCTCAGTGTGGAGTCAGCTTGAAATTCTCTCTCTCTCTCTCCACCCCCTTTGAGTGCTCTCCCTCTAAAATAAAACAACCAATCGTTTTTAAAAAAGCAAAATATAACTTATATAGATTTCTCTTTATGTGAAGTCAATACTGTATGTAAAGTTTTAAAAACCCTGCAAGACACTGAAAATCGAACCCAGGACGACTTCCTGCCAGCGTGTCCTGGTCCACGCCAGCCCCACCCCAGCCACCGTCAGACAACCAGCTTTAATAATTTCTTGTGCATTTTTATCAGTGTCTCTTTCTATAAAAAGAAACAGAAGTGCAAAAGTTTTTCTTTTGTTATAGGAAAGGTAATATGTACACAAGACAACATACTTCTCGTATTTGTTCTGATTGTCCTGCAGACCTTTTCATATAACCTCAGATGTCTTTGATTTTCAAGTTTATGCAACCAGTTGTCTCTAATTAGGGACTTGATCTACATTTAATATTTTTCTATCAAGATTTGTTAATCAAAACTGACTTTTTCATATTACCTGGTAAGCAAACATACAACAAGTGTTATTTTCCAGCCTTGATTAATGCTTTAACTTTTATGGTGAAATTTATCAAATTTAGAATGCATATAAAGTTTTATTGGACACCTAAAAACTAATCACAGTGTAAACATCTGTGGATTCACTACAAAGATTCATGAATGGGCTGTGGGTAGCTGTAAGTCTCCCGAAATGACCCTCCCTGAACTCACCACTGTCTTGTCCCATTGATGACTACTGTTTGTTTATTTGCTTAATCTTCACACCTTTACCTTTTATGATTTTTTTACTAAGCAGTGTTCTGCATCATTTTATTTCTTTGGGAAATTCAGGAAATAAGTATTAATGGAAATACATTGAAAAGGCTTTCCTATGGTTCTTTGCCTTCTTTCTGAAAGCACCAGTCATTCAGTTTGTTCTTTCATTCCAGTACTTATAGGGTTTGGGTTTTTCAAGTTTATCTGTTGGCTTTTGTGAAAAATGCCACTCCTGTGGAGTCTTGTTTCAGTGCCCGAGGCCAAATATGTAGTACGTTGGCCACATATTGGAGGAAAATCTCTGGATTATAGGTCGTGGCCACGCTCAAATTTATGAGATATTCCCAATTAAGTGTACCAGTTGGTTCTCCAAACATGTCTGCATAACTGCTTATTTCTTCGTGTGACCATCAACACCTGAGATTATCTAATTTAGTAATTTTTGCGCTTCTTGGTTTGAAATAAGCTCTATTTGAGATTTTATTGTGCTATTTGCTCATTACCAATGAGGTTGAGTCTTTTTTCATATGTGGTCTTACATCTTTTGTGATACATGTTTTAGTCATTTTATATCTGTATGTGTTACAAATATCTTTATCTCAGATTGTGGTTTACCTTTTCAGTTTCTTAATTTTATTTTTTAAAAGATTTATTTATTTATTTATTTGAGGGGCCTCTGGGGGGCTCAGTCAGTTAAGCGTGCAACTCTTGGTTTGGGCTGGGGTCATGATCTCGGGGTCCTGGGATCAAGCCCCACGTTGGGCTCCCTCAGAGTGGGGAGTCTGCTTCTCCCTCTGCCCCTCCCCCTGCTTGTGCTCTCTCTCTCAAATAAATTAGTGAAATCTTTTTTTAAAAGTATTTATTTATTTGAGAGAGAGAGAGAGAGTAGAGGTAGGGTCAGAGGGACAGAGAGAGAGAGAATCTCAAGCAGACTCCCTGCTGACCACAGAGCCTGACCCTGGCTCCATTTCATAACCTTGAGATCATGACCTGTGCTGAAACCAGAGTTGGGCACTTAACCAACTGCATCACCCAGGCGCTCCTGTCTTTCACACTTAAATATAGAATAAAGCAGTTATTGTTCATGGACTAGATAGGAATAGTGCAGTTTTCCCAGCTGGATACCAATTTCTCCCTGTCCCATATATTACAATGTACATCATTTTTGCCACTGCTCTGTGATGCTTGTTCTGTCACTTATCAAACATCCATGTACATGCGGGTCTCTTCAGGATTCTTTTCCTGCCCATGAATCTAGTTGTTTATCCCTATACGAATAACATATTGCCCAGATTACTGTGGTTTGAAATTCCTTGATGTATTTGGAGAGCCTCTACTTTGTTCTTAAGAAAATTTTATCTTTTTTGGACATTTGTTCTTTAAAAAAAAAAAGATTTATTTATTTATTTGACAGAGAGAGAGAGAGAGATCACAAGTAGGCAGAGAGGCAGGCAGAGAGAGGAGGAAGCAGGCTCCCCGCTGAGCAGAGAGCTGGATGCGGGGCTCGATCCGAGGACCCTGAGATCATGACCTGAGCCAAAGGCAGAGGTTTTAACCCACTGAACCACCCAGGTACCCCTGGACATTTGTTCTTTCTATTAGGTTTGGAGAAGTTGTTTTTGTGAAGTCCTGGAAAATCATTTCTGAGGATTTACTGGAATCTTATAAAGACTACGGATTTCTTTTTAGGGAGCTGACATCTTGGTGACATTGAATTCTTCCTAAGAACATGTCCTGTCTTTCTATTTATTTAATTCCACTTTGAGATTATCCAATAAAGTTGAGTTTTTGGCCCATTAGTATCTTTTTATACCCTTTATTAGAATTCTTTATTATGTGTTAGCTTAAAAAAAAGCTTTATTACGATACAATTTACACACCGTACAATTCACCAATTTAAAGTGTACAGTTCAGTCCTTCCTGTTTATTCACAGATACAAGCAACAATCACCACGGTTGATTTTAGTTCGTTTTTATCTCCTCAAAAGAAACCTCATGCCCTTTATCTATCACCCTCCATCCTGCGCTTAGCCATAAATAACTGCTGATGTACTTTTTGCCTCTTGAGAATTTCTTATTCTGGACGTTTCATGAGAGTGGAGTAACATACTTTGTAGTTCTTTTCCTACAAGTTTAAATCGAGAGACTTTATTCAGTCATTGTGCTTTTTAACTCCAGAGTTTTCATTTGGTTCATTTAGAATAATTTCTCTCTGTTTATTCTCTCTCTTTATTGACATTATTTGGTGCATCATGGTTGTCATATATTCCTTATATCTTTAATCATGATTTCCTTTAGTTCTTCGAACATATTTATAATAGTTATTTTGAAGCCGTCTTCTGTTAAATCCAGTATCTGTTTGCTCTCAGTTTCTGTTGCCTTCTTATTTTTCTGCAGTAAGAATCACAATGGCCCTTTTTCTTTTTTGCATGCCTTGTAGTTTTTCGTGGGAAACTGGACACTATAGGTAATATATTTTAGCAACTTTGGGTACTAACCCCTAACCTCTGGGGCCTGTGACTGTGTGTGCTTATGTGTGCTTCCTTGGTGACTGGGTGGATTATTTTAGTCAAATCTATTTCACTCCACTCCCAACCCCTGTAGAATTAAGCCTCTGATATTCCTTCTCAGTCACCCTGGGATGGCAGTAGTATTGGCAGGGTTTCTTCTTTACTCTCCTTGACTTTCCACTGTTAAGCAGTTAAGCTCCACTAATTGTCAGCTGACGGCTTTATAGTTTTGAACCTGCCATGGTGTGTACTTTGCTCTATGTAATCCAGTCAAATTTGGACTCCTTTGAAGGAATAGTTCCACGGGTCAATATTTGTTAGTTGTTTAGACCCTTGGAAGTTTCCTCCCAGCTTCCTCTTTCCTTTTTTCTCCGGTGCAAACAAGATGGACCACAATTTTGCCCGTATCTTGAATCTCTTCCCTGTTGCCTTTCACGATCACTTCCACGGTTTTTGAGAGCACCCTTGGGCTTAAGATTGTCCATCTTCTGCTGTAGATGAAGTCGGTTCCTTGGGAAGAGGCTAGGAGCTATCTGTTTTATAGCCTGCTTTTCCTCCTTGTCAAACTCTCTGAGCCAGGGAACCACAGTGAGACGGGGACGATGGCTCACTTCTTTCTGAGGGACACCCCACTTTAGGATTGAAGGGCAGTTGCCTGATGTCTTCTCAGCTTTCCTCCTTTGGATGGGGAGCCTCTGCCTGTGAGGCAGAACAAGAGCAGCGAGGGCCCCAGTATTCTCGTCAGCGCCATAGTCACTGTGGAGCCCACATTCCGCAAGTGGGGGCGGGTGGACCTAGAGAGCCCTCGCCTGTCAATTGTCCTTGCTTGGAACTTAAACTCAGTGACAGCTAACTGGGGCAGGAGGAGAAGGGCTGACCTCCTTCTTCTCTGGTTAGGAGCTGTGGGGACCGGGAGCCCAAGTTTTTGGCTGCAGTCTGAAAAAGAAGTCTAGGGAGAGAGAGAGTGGTCTTGGTTCAAATACCAGACTAACTTTTCTTATAGAGTTTCATGAATACCTGTTTCCTCAGCTGCCTGCCCTTAGGACTATTTCCAGAGGCTTGAAATTATGATTTTTGAAAGTAATTTCAGGGATGCCTGGGTGGCTCAGTGGGTTAAAGCTTCTGCCGTCGGCTCAGGTCATGATCTCGGGGTCCTGGGATCGAGGCCCGCATCGGGCTCTCTGCTCAGCGGGGAGCCTGCTTCCTCCTCTCTCTCTGCCTGCCTCTCTGCCTACTTGTGATCTGATCTCTCTGTGTGTCAAATAAATAAATAAAATCTTTTTTAAAAAAAGTAATTTCACCAGTTTCACTGGGGAGCAGGTCCACAGGGTACCTCATATTGCCATACAGTCATGTTCACTTCTTAACGTGAGTTTTCCAACCTAGTGTTGTTATTAAATGGAAAGGCAATGAGTTTTATTTTCACCTTGTGTTTTTATTCTAGAATCTTGCTAACAATCTTTTTCTTTGGTTCTCTTTGTTCTGTTGGGGTCCTATGCATATATTTGTTAGCGCTAAGGATAACAATGATCTTCTATTCTTTCGTAATTCTGCATATTTGTTTATTTTCAGGTGGCACTGGATTGGATGTCTAGTATAACGTTGACTAGGAGTGAGGCAATGGGAACCTAGTTTTGTACGGTTTTGGATAGAAAATAATGAACTTCACTCCATTTGTATGTTCCTTTCTGAATAATCTTTTTTTAAACAACACCCTTTATTGGGCTATGGATCTTACCATTGATTCCTCTGTGGTATGAGGTTTTCATGTGTTTTGTTGAGTATTATAAAATCACTTTCTATAATTATTAAGATGATTTCAGGTAAATTGTATTAACTGGTTCTAGAGTTTCATTGTAAAGTATGACATATATGCAGAAAAGTACATTAGCCATGTCGGACAGTCCATGGCAATAATAAAATAAACTCCTGTGAAATAAAATCCAGCCCTAGATCTAGACCAGTTCTTGACAGCAGACACTCCACTGGAAGTGAGTCCCTGCTCTCCAGATGTAACCAGTATCTTGAGTTGTGTGATGGTACTATCCATGCTTTCACTGCCTGTGTATGCATCATTAAATAAAGACACTCTAATTTTGGATGTTTTATCATGCACGTGAATGGAATCACAGTGTATATGCCATTTTATGTCAGACTTCTTTTGTTTAAAGTTATTTCATGGTCTTCTATGGAGTGATAATAGTTAATTTATTGGGCGCCTGGGTGGCTCAGTGGGTTAAAGCCGCTGCCTTCGGCTCAGGTCATGATCCCAGGGTCCTGGGAGCAGAGAGCCTGCTTCCTCCTCTCTCCTCTCTCCCTGCCTACTTGTAATCTCTCTGTCAAATGAATAAATAAAAAATCTTTTTAAAAAATAGTTAATTTATTGCTCTCTTGTATTCACTTGTAAGGATATATCATTATTACTTATTAACTGTATTACTAATGGCTCTTTTGGTGTTTTCAAATTTTTGCCGTTATGACCAGTGCTCCTAAAAGCATTATTATATATGTATTTACTTGGATGTCTTATTCTTATACCCATCTTGGTATACCCTATGGTGAATTTCTCTTCCTCTCCCCAAGAACTTAAGCCACATATGGCCTCCTACATCTCAATTGATAGAAACTCCATTATTCCAGTTTTTACTATGAGAAAAGATCAGAGTCATTAAATCTCATTCTGTCTTGCCCCGACTTCAGTCCGTCAGGAATCTGTAGCTCTTATCTATGCTTTCCCTGAACATTCTGCTGTGAGCACCCAGGGTGACCCACCTCTCACCTGGTTATGGCTCCATTTTCTTATCAGGCGTTCTGGTCTCTACATCTATCCCCTGCAGTCAAGTCTCAACACAAGTGATGGGTCATTAAAGCTATCAGAGGACATCAGTCCTCTCTGCAAAAGCCTGAAGTAGTTCCACATTTCTCACAGAGTCAAATCTGACTAGTTCCCCACAAGAGAATGTGCTCCCCCTCCCATCGCTCCACCATCCTTGACTGTTACTCCCCACCTCAGTTTGCTTCAGTCTCTGGCAATGTGTCTTAGCCCATTCAGGCTGCTAAAACAAAATACCAAAGAGTGGCCTAAAAAAACAAATTTATTTCTCACAGATATGGAGGCTGGGAAGTCCAAGATCAAGGCACCATCATGTCTTGGGTGGAATGAGCTGTTTTGGCATCTTATCACCTCAGTGTGTATGCGTGTGTACTCAAAATTAATGCATGCCAACACCAAGGTTTACGAATGTGGATGTTATGGAAAGATCTAAGTTCTCATGTCTTCTTCCCTCCTTCTGAATTCTCATGTCTTCGTTCCTCCTCTTTCTCAGTACCTCTTCTGTCTCAAATTAAGGGAACATAAAGGAAGAAAGAGTAGCAACTGATTTTGTGATAAATAATGCATGTAAATAATATACATATAAATTAAAAAATCAGGATTTCTCCAGAAAAATGTCTTCCTGCACCCAGTTGACTTGCATATTTTGAATGGAGTACATCAAGACACAGGGTCAGTTGGCCCACATTGTGAGTTGGGTTTCTACCTTGGGCCTCTTACTGTTGGTGACAGGAAATGAAGGAAAAGTTCCCTCAGTATGTTTTTATTTATCAGAATCTCATCAAGATTTGAACTTCTGGTTTATGCGGTGCTGAGAGTTGTGGTGGACAATAAGGAAAGAGATGAAATCATTTTTGTCACAAGGAATTAATGGTCATAAAATAGCAATAATTGTTTCATTTATATGGCATGTCTCTAATTTCTCCACTGTGGTTTGGACTATTCTAGACTCTGTGAAAAGGCAGGGATCACATAAGAAGGGCCATAGTAAAAATGGAGAAAGAGAGAGGTTCAATGTGTTGATGATGTATTAAGACTATGATACAGAGGAAGCTTGGGGGGCTCAGTCAGTTAAGTTTCTGCCTTTGGCTGAGGTCATGATCTCAGGGTCCTGGGATCAAGTCCCATGTTGGGCTCCCTGCTCAGTGGGGAGCCTGCTTCTCCCTTTCCCTCTGCCGTCACCCTCTCCCTCCCGGCTCATGCTCTCTCTCGTGTGCACACACACTCACTCTCGCTAAAATTAATTAATTAATTAATTAATTAATTAATTAAATCTTTAAAAAAAGATTATGATACAGAAAATGAGTGTGGACTTAGATTATATGTGGGGAGACCAAAGAATCTTGTTTGAACTTCCTGTGAATTTGAGTCCACTTTCCCTGTGTTGTTAGTGTCACCAACTCTCCTACAATTATGTGGTTTGTTTTAGGGCTCAGTGGTCTTTGAGGATGTGGTAGTGGACTTCACCCAAGAGGAGTGGGCCTTGCTGAATCCTGCTCAGAGGAAGCTCTACAAAGATGTGATGCTGGAAACCTTCAGGAACCTGGTGTCAGTAGGTAAGGAGGCATCAATCCTTCACTTAGTTATTTAGAGAATAAGCATTTATTCATTAAGCCTATTTCAAGACTTGGAATAAAGAAGTAAAACACACTTGTAAATAAAGCAGGCATGATCACAGCTGTCATGGATCTAGAATCTAACAGTTTCTCTGTGATAGCAAAAATCTACATATTAAACTGTATTTTTCTTTCTATCTTCTTTAAAATACTTAGGGTCATTCAGTGTCATCAGTCTGGGTATATATATCCATGGGTCACTTTGTGGGCATCGAGAAGTTTGTTGTTTGAAATCTTGTGGTTTTTCTGTGCATATTAAATAGCCTGCAGGGGCATCTGGGTGGCTCAGGTGTTTAAGTGTCTGCCTTTGGCTCAAGTCATGATCCCAGGTCCTGGGATCAAGCCTTGCCTTGGGCTCTCTGATCCTCAGGGGCCTGCTTCTCCCTCTTCCTCTACCTGCTGCTCCCCCTGCTTGCGTGTGTGTGCTCTGTCAAATAAATAAATAAAATCTTTAAAAAGTAAAAAATAGGGCGCCTGGGTGGCTCAGTGGGTTAAAGCCTCTGCTTTCGGCTCAGGTCATGATCTCAGGGTCCTGGGATCGAGGCCCGCATCGGGCTCCCTGCTCAGCGGGGAGTCTGCTTCCCCCTCTCTCTGTCTGCCTGCCTCTCTGCCTCCTTGTGATCTCTCTCCCTCCCTCTCTCCCTAAAATCTTTTTTAAAAAATAAAATAAATAAAAAAGTAAAAAATAAATCGCCTCCATTTTGACCTCTTGCTCCTCTTAATAATGAAGTTTTGAAACAGCTAAACTGAATGTATTTCTTTGCTCACAGGTGCCTCCCTTATAAGATTTGTTCACTGTTTTGTTTTAGATAATGAGACTCAAGTTAAAACCAATGGGTCCATTTCTCAGCAGGATATTTTTGGAGAAAAATTATCCAATGAACAGAAAATAGCAAGGTTCATAAAAAATTATTTCTGGACCTCCCTTTTTGGAGAAAATTGGGAAGACCAGTGCATTGAAGATAAGCACAACAATGAGGGGAGATACTGGAGGTGAGTTGCACTTAGGAGAAAACACAATATCCTAGTAGAGTATCTTACTATTTCATGAAATTAAAAAACAAAAACAAAAAATTGATAAACCTTGCTCCAGATTTGTTTATTCACAAATCATTCCTTCCTTTTTTCCTTCATGTGACTGAGACATTGAGCGTTGGAAAGATAATTCAGTGGGAAACAATGATCAGGGAACCCTATATGAGAAACACTGTTGTAGTAATGGGCTGTGCTTAATCCCACTCCTAAAGCAGCTAGTTTATTCCACTTTGAAATGGTTCAAACAAGACAGAAAACCTATATTTATGGGGCACCTGGGTGGCTCAGTTGGTTAAGCATCTGCCTTCAGCTCATATCATAATTCCAGGGTTCTGTGATCAAGCCTCAAATCAGGCTCCCTGCTCAGCAGGGAGTCTCCTTCTCCTTCTCTCTCTGTCCTTCCCCACTATGGTACTCTCTTTCTCTCTCTCAAATAAGTCAATAAAATATTTATTAAGAAAGAAAAACTATATTTATACAGAAAATGGTAGAAATATAATCCTAGCATTCATTAATAAATATTAATAAATTATGAAGACAAACCATTAATAATGTGCTCCCTCCTTTTTTTTAGCAGAAGTCATATAGTGGAGAGACTCTGTGAAAGTAGCAAAGGTAATACATGTGGAGAAATTGTCAGCCATATTCCAAATATTAAGCTGTACAAGAAAACTTCTAGTGGAGTAAAACTGTATGAATGCAGTCAGTGTGGAAAAGTCTTCAGGCATCGTTCATCCCTTAAGAGGCACAAAAGAAGTCACACTGGACGCAAACTCTATCAGTGTGAGGAATGTGGGAAAGCCTTCAGTTGTTCTTCATACCTAAGGAATCACGTGAAAACTCACAGTGGAGAGAAACCCTATGCATGTCAACTTTGTGGGAAAACATTTATTCGTTCCCATTCCCTCACTGAACATATAAGGAGTCACACTGGAGAGAAACCCTATGAGTGTAAGCAATGTGGAAAAGCCTTCAGTTGTCCTAAATCCTTTCGAGTACACGTGATGATGCATAATGGGGGGAAACCCTATGAATGTAAGCAGTGTGGAAAAGGCTTTAGCTGTCCCAAATCCTTTCGAGTACATATGATAATGCATACTGGAGAGAAACCCTATGAATGTAAGCAGTGTGGGAAAGCCTACTGTTGGCTCACATCCTTTCAGAGACATGTGAGAATTCACAATGGCGAGAAACCCCATAAATGTGAAAAATGTGGGAAAGCATTTGGTTGGCCCTCATCCTTACACAAACATGTCAGAATGCACACCGGAGAGAAACTTGTAAATGCAAGCAACGTGGGAAGGCCTTCATTTGGCCCTCATCCTTCCAAAAATGTAAGAATGCAGACTGGAGAGAAACCCTACAAGTGTGAAAAGTGTGGGAAAACATTTGGTTGGTCTTCATCCTTACACAAACATAACAGAAAGCACACTGGAGAGAAACCCATAAATGCAAGCAATGTGGGGAAACTTTCAGTTGGACCCCATTCTTCCAAAAATGTAAGAATTCAGACTAAAGAAAAACCTTATAAGTGTGAAAAATGTGGGAAAGCATTTGGTTGGTCCTCATCCTTACACAAACATGTCAGAAAACACACTGGAGAAAAGCCTGTAATTGTAAGCAATGTGGAAAAGCCTTCAAATGGCCCTCATCCTTCCAAAACAATAAGGATACAGACTGGAGAGAAACCTCATACATGTGAAAAATGTGGGCTAACTTTCAGTTGTCCCAAATCCTTTCATAGTCATATGAGAACTCATAGTCAACAAAAGAAAACTTATAAGTAATGTGAGAAAACCTGATGTAAATTAAATCGTCTAAAACAGTTTGGAATATCCGCACAAGAAGAGAAATCTTACAAAAGTTACAAAGAGGGAANATCCTTCCAAAACAATAAGGATACAGACTGGAGAGAAACCTCATACATGTGAAAAATGTGGGCTAACTTTCAGTTGTCCCAAATCCTTTCATAGTCATATGAGAACTCATAGTCAACAAAAGAAAACTTATAAGTAATGTGAGAAAACCTGATGTAAATTAAATCGTCTAAAACAGTTTGGAATATCCGCACAAGAAGAGAAATCTTACAAAAGTTACAAAGATAGTATTACTCAGTATCTCATCCTTAATGGGACCTCTAGCAAGTGATTTTCTATGTCTTTTTTGACTAAACATCAATATGAAAATTCTCAAGTATTCTAAGTACATCTGTACAGTACATCAATTTTGATATATCATGGTTTTTTCCCTTATGAATTCAGGTAATATTTCTGTTTCCATTATGAAGTGTGATACAGCCATGGGTGATTTGATGTGTGTTTTGAATATGCATTAGCTTTAATTTTATATAGTTTTTTTAATTGTTCTGTAAGCCTTTAGACTAATGTAATGTTGATATTTGTTTAGATTTTCTTACTGGCCCAGTGTGTTCTAAACTGGGTATCACTTTCCCATTACATATATTCCATCTATTATCTTCCTGAGAGAAACTACGACTTTTAAAGTTGGCACTTCTTTGCTTACGTAGGTATGTATTCTCAACACCTTTTTTTTTCCCAGAGTTTCATTACTCCATTTTGCTCGCTTGCNGAGAGAAACTACGACTTTTAAAGTTGGCACTTCTTTGCTTACGTAGGTATGTATTCTCAACATCTTTTTTTTTTCCAGAGTTTCATTACTCCATTTTGCTCGCTTGCAGTTTTTTTTTTTAAAGATTTTATTTATTCATTTGACACAGAGAGAGAGATTACAAGTAGGCAGAGAGGCAGGCAGAGAGAGAGGAGAGAGGAGGAAGCAGGCTCCCCGCTGAGCAGAGAGCCCGATGTAGGCCTCGATCCCAGGACCCTGGGATCATGACCTGAGCCGAAGGCAGCGGCTTTAACCCACTGAGCCACCCAGGCGCCCTCGCTTGCAGTTTTTTAAGTATTTAAGTTAGTGGAAATTTGTAGGTATGCAATGGTCTCGAAAGAGTATAGTTTCATATGAACTATTATTTCCATCTGTTGCTGTATGCTCTTTGTCCTGGCTTCTGGTTAGGAAGTGGACAATACGTTTCAATTAAGAAGAGAGAATGAAATCTAGAGGTGGAGATGGTTCTGTTGGATTGTGTTCTATCAAAATAGGTAAGGCTAGGGACTACATTTCCCAGCAGGCCTTCTCTATATGGTTCCATGGTAGAATTCTGTAAGAGCCCAGCTTGCATGAGATTTGGAAGAAGCAATTTTCAGTTTACTGAGCCAACACTATATACAAAGATAGATGCATAGCAACTTTGTGGGCACCCTCTCCAGCTCATTTTCCTGATTGCTAGTCTTGCTGATCAAAAGTATCCTCAAAACAAATAGCAACTGCATGACTTCCATTTTGTCAGAGGGGTGGCCTTTCACAGACACCCTACCAGCCTTCCCATCATGGATGTGCATCCATGGTGAGATGTCTACAGCTTACATTTTCCTGAAAGTCCTATACTGTCCAGCAGGCTACTAACTAGAATGTCATGGCTGTTGATGTTATCTAATGCTCTGATCTCTTTCCTCTAGATCTTAACATATTCAAATAACGTCTGATTTGTATACCTAATACCTCATTCTCTTATTGTTTCTCATGCTTCTGTGTTTCTGATTCCAACTAGAACAGATGCAATGAGGCATCCGTAACAACATATGGGGACGGTGTTTCCCTGCAGCATCATTGAGCAGCTGCCCTGACCCAGTATTTCTGTGAAATGAATAAGCATTACTGACATATTGGGCAGACTGCGTGGGTTTTCTGTTACTCAGCACTGAATACAACCCCTCAGGTTATGTTGTTATTAATATTGCGTATGTGTGATTAGATACGATGTGTATTTTTTTGGTTGAACAAATGCTGTGTTTCTGAGAAATACTCTATTAACTGTTTTCATATGAGTTATGTACTTTATAAATGTATAAAATGTTTCTGAGAAATACCCTATTAACTGTGTTTTCAAATGTGTACTAATTTACTTTACTCTTTAATTTACCGAAATGTCATTAAAACATTGCGACTGTGACCTGTCAAATCGACCTCCTAACTGTGAATTTAAGAATTATACATTCTGAGTCAATATTACCAGGTGCATACAAATTTAGGCATTTTTCATGCTAGTGAATTTTATTTTGTATACTGTTACAGTTTTGTCAATATAACTTCTTATTCATAATAGTAAAAACTTAATAGTTTAAGCAATTAAGTGGTAAGTCAAGCAAATGATATAAAAATATTCTGATGAGAAAGTATTTTAAAAACTTCATTGGAGGGGCACCTGGGTGACTCAGTGGGTTAAAGCCTCTGCCTTCAGCTCAGGTCATGATCTCAGGGTCCTGGGATTGAGCCCCGCATCGAGCTCTCTGCTCAGCAGGGAACCTGCTTTCTCCTCTCTCTCTGTCTGCCTCTCTGCCTACTTGTGATCTCTGTCAAATAAATAAATAAAAATCTTAAAAAAAAACTTCATTGGATAAAAGTGGAGTGAAGTAAAATATAAACCATGACAAGGGAGATAAAAGGGGATGAAGAATGAAGGATAGAGGTCTCAGTGAATGAGGATATCATCAATTCATGTATACTTACACCACCCAATATGCCTTAGATCCTTTCCGGAATTGTCCAAAAGTGTTCATAAATAGTGGGTGACGATATAGAAGTAAGCCCCCACTCGTGGAATTAACAGTAATTATTTACCATAAAAGTGAAAATATAGTTCAGCCACATTTTGCAATGGTTAAAATTTTAGGGCATGTCATATATGTTTATGAGACTGGACATGGATATTTGGGATCAGACCGTTCATATGGATTTGAAGCACAGTGTGTAGGTGTTTGTATTTAACATCCTCATGAAATTATTTTTTTTATTTATTTGACACAGAGAGAGAGGTCACAAGTAGGCAGAGAGGCAGGCAGAGAGAGAGAAGGAAGCAGGCTCCCTGCTGAGCAGGGAGCCCAATGCGGGGCTTGATCCCTGGACCCTGGGATCATGACCTGAGACAAAGGCAGAGGCTTTCACCCACTGAGCCACCCAGGCACCTCATGAAATAACTTTAAATAGGCTCATATATTTGATACTATCATTTTGGGGCTCCTACTAATTGAGATTTGTTCTGCAGAAAACCAGAGATCCTCATAGTTTAGGGAAACTTTATGGTTATCCACACAGTTCTAACCCTCGATGAGCAGAACAACATCTATGCAAGTCCACTATGATTTCCTTACAGAAGCAAGGAGAAGAGGTATGGGTGGTAAAAGGGAAAACTACCTAAGGAATAAAGGAAGTAAGCTGAAGACTCGGGGTATCCTTTTAAGTGACATCTCAGTTTATTAGACAACCTCACACTGGGAAATTTCAAAAAGACTTTATTTATTTGAGGAGAGAGAGACAAAGAGAGAGTGCATGCATGCAAGAGCAGGGGAAGAGGAAGCAGACTTCCCGCTGAGCAGGAAGCCTAACTCAGAGCTCGATTGCAGGATGCTGGGATCATGATCTGAGCGGACACTTAACTGACCAAGCCTCCCAGGCACCCCTAGGGAAAAATTTGATAACCACTTATAGCAGGAGAATGTGTAAGCCTTTGTTTTAATAACCCACAAAGCCCAAAATGTCCATTTTGCTTGTTACAGGTCTTCTTTCCACATGCTTAGACTTTCAATACATATTAAGAAAGAAAAATATAACAGTATTCCATTTAATTAAAAGGCAAATGAAGTTCAGTCTCCATCTGTTTCTCCATGTTAACTCTTATTTTCATAGCACAACAGAGATTAGTGTTATTTCATGACCCTTATTACCTCATTTGATCACTTCTCCCAACATCCTTCCAGCTGTACAAGTGACAGAAGTTAGGCATGGAAGCAGAGTCCTGTGTAAGCTTATGCACCCAATAATGGTGCATAATGATAATGGAACTTCTCTATTTTTTAGGCCTAGTGTGTGCTACCACCTGTACCAGGCACTTTTGGAAATTTAAATCTCAAATTATTCTGAAGGACGATTACACAATTTTCAAAATGTATCATTAAATTTTAAGCACAGGATTCAAAGCATACCTGGATGACTCAGTTGGTTAAGCATCTGCCTTCTGCTCAGGTCATGATCCCAGGGTCCTGGGATCCATCCCTACCTTGGGCTCCCTGCTCAGTGAGGAGTCTGCTTCTCCCTCTCCCTCTATCACTCCTACCGCTCCTTCTCTCTCTCTCTCAAAATAAATAAGTAAAATCTTTAAGAAAGAAATACAGTATTCAAAAGACTACATTTTTATGACATTCTGGGGAAAGTAAAGGTATAAGGAACTAGGATGGATCAGAAGGTTAAGAGTGGGGTGAAGTTTGTCTACAGATGGGCACTAAGGTGGTTTGCCTGGGAGGATGGAGTGTTCTCTATTTTGACTATAGTAGTAGAAGTATGAATTTATGAAAACCCACAGAACTATACTTACAATGGCCAGTTTTATTCTTTTTAAATTAATTATTAGAAAACAAAGAAACAAAAATACTAACTCAAAGAAAATTCAAACCCACCCACACCTTGATTTTCAGGTGAGTAATAACAGTGCTTTCCACATCCTAGAGACTTGTGACCTATCAGGCTTTTCTTGGAATTCACCCGAAGTTAGAACACACTCCAGGGTCACACCTGTCCACACCCGAGTCACATTACCTGAGGGAAGGGAGAGGGAACCAGCAATGTGCCTCTAGGTTTACCCCATGCTCCTCGTGCCAGAACTCTGGGAATGCTGTGGCTTCAGATTTCAAAGTAATTCCAGGGCATTCTCGAGGGGATCCTCAGGGGGTGGCGGGACGGGTGGGGGAGTCGGCCCGGTGCTGGGCATACACATTCGGTCCTGTCCTGAAGCCACCTGCAGCTCCGATCAGGGTACCTGACATCGCAGGGTGAAATCCGACTCTGATCCACGCTGCTGCAAATCTGGGCTCCTGATGGACACTGCAGGCGCTCCACCATTCATTCCCCCGCAGAAATTCCACCCGGCTGCAATGACAGTCCGGGGAAAAGAGGGTGGCACGGTGACTCACATTCTTTCTCCAGAGCAACGGCTCCCCAAAGAACTCAGCGCCCTACTGCCAGCCAAGCAACCTTGCCTTCCAGCAGGTCGGAGCCTCAACACCTAGCACGTGCGCACCATACTCAGGAGGACGCCACGCCCACAGCCACATGCATGCGCACGCACTCACGCCTGCCGCCCCGCTGCCTCCCGCCTGTTCGCACGGACTAGCCGGGCAGCGTCGCGCGTGCGCCGTCAACGCCGCGGAGACACCTGGGCGTTCCGAGTTGGCGGGAGTACGCAGGCGCAGGCTCCAGCCGCGGAGACAGACCCTCGCCTGTGGCAGAGCGGGAGGCGGAGGATGCGCAGTCGATGTCTGGGTGGGCGGGGGTGCTGAGGAGCCCGCCCGTAAGTCCCGCCCCCACGCTACCAGCTTCCGTTTGGCTCCTCGGTCCCGGAAGTCGTCACCTGGAGCCCGGAAACCGGACGTTGGAGATGGAGAGACCTTGGCTTTCACCGGCGGGATGCGGTGAGTGCGCTGGGCTGCGAGCGCAGACCGACAGGGCCGCAGGGTCGGCGGCGGGAGCCCACCCGGGAGGTCGGGGCGTGGATGCGAACACCTGGGGGGGCGCGGCAGAGAGCCCTGCGGCTGGGCGGGAGTGCGGGGCAGGCCCTGGCCGGCGGGCTGCGGGCGGAGAGCAGAGGAAGATGTAGGAACCCCCTCCCAACGTCGGGGGGTGAGGCGCCTCTCCCGGCAGAAACCTGCCGCCCAGCGAGGCCCTGGACGCTGTCGGCCTGGGGTCGGGGTCGCAGGCTCTTAGGCCAGAGGGTCATGGACACGAGCTAGGGTGGGCGAGCGTTCTGCAGTGTGATCGCCTCTTTCCGGCAGGTCCGCCGAAGGATCCTCTGGGAATTCCTTAGGGGGCCAGAGGAAGCCGGGACTGTGGCATGGGGCACGCAACCCTTCACTCTGGGCAGCTCAAATGGATGGGAGCCCCTGAGTGTTAGGATAAACGGTAAAAGCCCCCAGGGGAAGATGTGTGGGTGGGTGGGAACCTGACCTTTCCATTGGCAGGTAGGCTTAGAACTGGGTGCTGTTGATGTGGCAGTGATCAGGACAGAGGGATTATCTGTTCGCACTTGGAGCTGAAATTCTAAGGACACGTAACTGAAATAGAAGGTGTGTCGGACGGTGATAAGTTCTAAAGGGAACAAGAAAGTGGGGGAAGGGTGCAGAGGGTCTGGGCTGTGTTGGTGTCTCTTGGAGGTCATTTCGTGTCCCTTATTTCTGAGAGCGTGTGTACCTTTATCCCAGGTTTCAAAGTCTAGGTGATTGTGTCTGTCTCGGGGGCCACATGGGATATGGCTGGGATGGTCCGCGTGGCCGAGTTGTGTTCAGGCAAGAATGTCTCTGAGTCTCCTGTGTTAAGTGTGCTGAAAACAGTTCTTCGTCTCTGTGTATGTTTCGCATTCTGTGTGTAATAGCCTAATGTTGGCCATTTAGATTTCTTCTTAGGAAAAGGTGTCTAGTCAGGTCTTCTCCCCATTTTTTACATTAGTTTGGTTCTTATGCTATTCAGTTGTGCGAGTTCTTTATCAGATACATGACTTGCAGTTATTTTTCTCCCATTCTGTTGGTTGCCTTTTCGTTTTGTTGATGGAGAAAAGTTTACGGTAATTAAAAATGCAACTGCCTCAACCACCTAACACTCATTAGGATGGCTACTTCAAAGAAACCAGAATAACAAGTGAAGATGTGAAGAAAATGGAAGGCTTGTGGACTATGTGTAGGAATGTAGTGTACCGTTGCTAAGGAAAATGCTGTGGCTGTCCTCAAAATATTAAAAATAGAATTACTGTATGATCCAGCAATTGTACTTCTGAATATGTACCCCAAGGAATTGAAAGCATAGACTGAGATATTTGCACATCCATGCTCATAGCAACATTATTCATAATAGCTAAAGGATGGAAGCTACCCGGGTGTCCATCAGTGGGTGGATGGATAAATGAAATGTGTGTATATACAATGGAATATTTATTATTCAGCCTTAAGGAATGAAATTCTAATACATGCTACAAAATGGATATGGCTTGAAAACATTACGCTAAGTCAAATAAGCCAGACACAAAAAGACTGATATATGCTGGTTGCCAGTGGTGGGGTGGTGATGGGGGGCATTGGGGAGTTCTTCTTAAATGGGTATAGAGTCTCAGTTTTGCAAGATGAAAACAGTTCTGGAGGTGGATGGTGCTGATAGTTGCCCAACAGTGTGAACTGCACCCTTAAAAATGGTTAAGATAGTAAATGTTATGTTGTGTATTTTGCCACAATTTTAAAAATATGTAAGTATCTCAGTTTAAGAATCAGATTCATGCTTCATACAATAATAGTCTCCTCTGGAATGGAGGAAAGAGTATGTCATCTTATGTTATAGTATTTGTTATCTGCTGCTGCATAATATCACTTCAAAACCTACAGATTAAAACAAACATTTAGGGACACCTGGGTGCCTCAGTTGGTTAAGCAGCTGCCTTTGGCTCAGGTCATGATCCCAGGGTGGTGGGATCGAGTCCCACATCGGGCTCCTTGCTCAGCAAGGAGCCTGCTTCTCCCTCTGCCTCTGCCTGCCACTCTTCCTGCTTGTGTTCTCTCTCTCTCTGACAAATAAATAAAATCTTTTAAAAAATTTAAAATTAAAATAAAAAAAAAATAAAACAAACATTTGTCTTGCTAACAAATCTGCTATTTGACCAGGACTGGGTATTAACATATCTGCTTCACTTCACCATCACACTAGAACTAGTTGGAGTGTACTTTTGGCCAACTGGTTTTTACAGTTCCTACCATCTCTTTTTATCCTGGAGATCATAGGGAACTTTACAGCAAATAGCAGTGTTGACACATAAAACATTACAAAATCAGTTTTTATCACTTTTAGCAAAAGTGCCCTTTTATTTCACCATTGGTAAATCTGCTCTTTATTCTGAAAGAAAATTAAAACCAAGTCAGAAAAGACAAGCTTATTATCTTTGGTTGCACTCTGAAAATCACCATTCGTTGTCTTTTCCTATCTTGTGAAACAGGGTTTCTTTAGTTTCATTTCCTGGGGTTTGAGGATAGGTGTTATCAGTAGTCATTATTAGATGGTAGCAGAGAGTACCAGTCAGATTTCAACAGAGGATTAAGCCGGTTCAGGTATCTCCAGACAGCCTGTTTTTGGAGGCTTTAGGATGCTGCTTAGGCTACATCTGCTGCCGAGGTACCTCCCCCTTGCACACATGAGGGACTTGTGTGCTGCTACAAAAGCCTCTACCTACGACTCTTGGGTTCTGCCAAATGGCTGCTAGTGTACCTAATATTTTTTTGTTTTGTTTGTTTGTTTGTTTTTGGGTTTTTTTGGACAACAGGCTACCATTTTGTGCCACCTGGCTTTGGGATTACAGCAGTTTTCCCATTTTTACATCCCTCTATGTATGTGGACCTGAGCCAAGACAACTTGAGCTTCATTCCCTTTTTCTGAGAACATTCCTCGCCATAAAGATGGGTCTGCTAGGTCATGTGTTTACCTCTGTCCCTTAGGAATTTTATATAGAAGTGCAATATATGTAAATTGCCATATCATGCCCTATTTAAAACTTCTTTTCAAACAAACTAAAAATAAATGTGAAAACTTAAACAATGGAAGAAGAAACCACAAGAGATCATTGTGAATTTGGAATAGGCAAAAAATTTCTTAAACAGAACACTAAAATAATCATGGAAAATAGACTGTGCTGTAAGTAAGAAGTATATATAAAAAAAGACAACATTAGTAGAGTAAAAGAGCAGCCCATAGAATGGAAAGAGGAACTTTCAATTTATATATCTGGCAAAGGACTTGTACCCAGAATATATTACATACCCTTACAAGTTATTAAGAAAAATACAGGCAGTGCAAAAGAAAATGAATAATTCACAAAGGAAGATATTCAAATAGCTAATATAGATTTAACTTAGCTATAAATAATGATAATTATAATATAGTTGTGTGACTAGAATAGGGATGTTCCATTTGATTAGTCATCAGGAAAATACAAATTAAAAGCACAATGAGATACTAGTACATCCCAACCGGAGTTGATAAAATATGAATATATATAAAATACTGGTAGGAGAAGACTAGTGAAGCTGTAGATCAACTGGAATTCTCCCACACTTGTGGAGTGTAAGTTGCTATATGATCGCTTTGGAAAAGTGTTTCCAGTATCTGGTAATGCTGAGAATATGCATTCCCTATGTCCCGTGTGTATATACAGGTATGTGTCTCAAATAGAAATGCATATATACTTTTACCAAAAAGGTACTTGCTACAATGGCCAATGCATTACTATTTATAATAGCCCTAAATTGGGAACTACTCAGATATCCATCAACAATAGAATGGATATTGTGGGTTCATAACAGAATGAGAATCAAAACAAACAAAAAAACAACCAGAGACCGACTTACAGTGTTTCTTGTAAACCAAGGTATTGGAAACCCAGAATTATTGTGCAATTCTTATTAAAGAAAATACAAACTAGCCACATGCAGAAGAATGAAACTGGACCATTTCCTTACACCATACACAAAAATAGACTCAAAATGGATGAAAGACCTAAATGTGAGACAGGAATCCATCAAAATCCTTGGGGAGAACACAGGCAGCAACCTCTCTGACTTTGGCCACAACAGCTTCTTGCTAGACACATCTCCAAAAGCAAGGTAAACAAAGGCAAAAATGAACTATTGGGACTTTATCAATAAAAAAGCTTTTGCACAGCAAAGGAAACAGTCAACAAAACCAAAAGACAGCCAACAGAATGGGAGAAGATATTTGCAAATGACATATCAGATAAAGGGCTAGTATCCAAAGTCTATAAAGAACTTATCAAACTCTACGTAGAGCCCAAAGAACAAATAATCCAAACAAGAAATGGACTGAAGACGTGAACAGACATTCCTGCAAAGAAGACAAGCAAATGGCCAACAGACATATGAAAAATTGCTGCACATCACTTGGCATTGGGGAAATACAAATCAAAACCACAATGAGATACCACCTCACACCAGTCAGAATGGCTAAATTGAACAACTCAGGAAACAACAAATGTTGGCAAGTATGCAGAGAAAGGGGAACCATCCTACACTGTTGGTGGGAAAGCAAGCTGGTGCAGCCACCCTAGAAAACAGTATGGAGGTTCCTCAAATAGTTGAAAATAGAGCTACCCTATGACCCAGCAATTGCACAGTTCAGTGATCTGAAGAGGCACCTGCACCTGAATGTTTATAGCAGCAATGTCCACAATAGCCAAACTGTGGAAAGAGCCAAGATGTCCCATCGACAGATGAATGGATGAATCAAATGAATCAAATGAGACTCGGTCAAATGAGACAACATAATAAATGCATGGTAAACTAAAATGTTACATCTTAATACATGAAAATAGAGACATTAAATTTATATCTATATGTTAATTGAAATGCCATATACTCTAATGCTCAAGGACCATGTGTAATCTGAATGTAGTGTAGTTTCTTAAAAATTTGTATTTGAAATCCAGGCAAACCCGTGACTTGGGCCTATGATCTTGAGTTAGTTGAATTACTCCTTTTAGTTTCATTTTCATAGTCTATAACTGGAGAAGGCCATAACTATCACTGATGGTATAGGATTAAGTGAGGTAAATTATGGAAATTGGTCCACAGACTGTGTTTCACAGAAGAGTTCAAAGGACTCAACTTTTTTTTGTAGATTCATTTAAAGACATCATAGGTAGGATTGGGAAATTAATAACATTGGGAAAAGAAGTTTTAGCTACACTGGGCAGTGACTCCATTACAAAAATTGCTCCAACAGGTAATATCTTCTATTTGATGAAAATTCCAACATAAATAAAGTTAAAGCTGCTCATGTCCTTGGGAAGTTTTTACATTGTGAAACGTGTGGATACAACTGTAATACTGGAGAGAGGATATTGATCTATTTTACCTGAGCTATTTGACCTTTTCAAGACTTCACAGTGAGGATCATTTACTCAATAAATTATAGACTTGGGGCTACAAAAATAATGGGAATCATCACCTATCAGGAAACAAACTGTAGAGACTCTGCCTTCCTCACATATTCTACTTCTGTTTCAATGAGGAGCATCTCATGAAGGACATTATTGACCATGTAACGGCATCTACAATGGTCCTCTGTAAAGGGTACAAAGGCATAATCCTCAAGGAAGCAGCCAGTGAGCATTGCTCTAAAACTTCACAGGCAAAACCAGAAAAAGATAGCACTGGAAACAGAAAGGCTGTAATTCTCCTAAGAAAAACATCTGGGTATTTGGAAGGATCAGCTGTCTGTAGAAATGTTTAAACTAGGAATGTCATGGTTCAGACATCAAAAAGTGAAAGTCCCTTTGAAAATGGCATGAAATCTTCCTTGCTGGTAGGGAAATCACTACCTACACCTCTCTCTATCATATATCATATCATACCATATCATATATCTATCACCTCTCATATCATTACAGTGCAGCTGTATGGAGCATATTAGTATACTAATGTCAAGGATCACATTGGTTGGTGAGTCTATGACTCTGGAGAGTGAAGTTCATTATAACAGTGATTGGAAGCACTCAGTAATTCAGGCATCCTCTAACACTGTACAGATATTGCTCCTAACCATTTCCTCCCTCAAGTCCGAGAAACCGCTCATCTTTCACATTGTCTATGGTAAACAGCCCAGCCAGGTATAGCTAAAATGGAGCGATAATACCATCATGTCCAGGGCCAAAGAAACATCCCTAAAAGCCATCAAAATACAGAGATGAAAACTGACCTTTGGCAATCAGAAGGTGACAAAAATCACAGGTGATCTGAATGAAAAGGGAAAAGCAGGGTCCATTTTTCAGCTTGTGTTGATAACGCAGTGGGGAACATTGTAGGTAGTGACATCATCAGATAATCATCCCGAAGAAAACCAGGAAAAACTTGTACAAGTGCAGGAAGGGAATAACAGAAAGATCTAAGGGAGAAAATGTTCCTATTTCATCATCATCATGTTTTTCTTCTCTGAGAGTTACCTGAAAAACCTCAGCTTACTCCAGGAAAGTACAGCGGTTTTCCTTGAAGTCATTGTGATTTACTTAAATCAGCAAGGCTTGGTTCTTCTGTCTTATCTCCAAACATCTCATCTCTAGCTTACATAAAGGGATCCCCACATCAAGAAGACGGTGATTTCTAGTTGTTCCCTGGGAAAAGTGCATGCATCTAGTTCCCCCATACACTGTTGAGCTGTGAGAGCATAGTACTGAGGACACACTTCATCCCTTGTTCTCTACACCTACCCCATATCTGTGCAAAAATGGCTGATGTGGTTCCTAAAGTGATGGCCATGAATCTGTTCTTTTTCTCATTGTTATAATTAGGGACAGGCTTGCCCCTTCCTGTAAGCCACATCAAGGTGCTCTACAAGTTGCTTTGATTACCGTGGCAGGCATTGTAGTCATGATATCCTAAAATTGTGTGGTGTAACTGAAGGGGATTCCTAGTGATCCCCTCAGTGGCAAACACAAAGGCCAGAACTTTGTTGTTGAATCCCCCTGCATTGAGGGAAGTGCATTAGGAGTCAGAGCCCATCCAGGGCTTTGTCAAAAAGAGAAAGAACTTTTTTCATACCCATTGGCTATATTAACATCCCAGCTGGGGATTGTGCTCTACCCTTGGATGAAATCTTAAGCAGGTGCCACCAATTGGTTTCTTTTCAAAAATCATTTTCAGGTCTTAAAAGTCCTCTGGCCACTTTCAGACATAGTGACTAGTAGGCCAGCTTAAGTACTCAAATCAGGGCCTGAGAGGCTTCCCTTTGAAAGGAAGAACCAGGGGGGTAGGAAGGTAGGGGTAGGGTGGCTGGGTTATGGACATTGGGGAGGGTTTGTGCTATGGTGAGTGCTATGAAAAGTGTAAGCCCGATGATTCACAGACCTGTTCCCCTGGGGCTAATAATAATAATAATAATAATAATAATAATAATAGAGGAAGATTCAAACTAAAATCAATGGAAAACCAAGTATTTTTATTTTTATCCCAAATATTTATCAATACATTAATCCCTGAGGTGATGTCAGAAAACACTATGATCAATATACAGAAGTGGAAGGAAGAAGCAAATATTGTTACTAGAGATGATGGCATTTAAAAAAAAACATAGAATCTTACAATATTTGTCCTTTTGTGACTGGCTTTTTAAAAAAATTTATTTATTTATTTGGGAGAGAGAGAATGTGTGAGCACAATTGGGGGCAAGAGGGAGAGGGAGAATCAGACTCCCCACTGACCAGGGAGCTTGATGTGGAGTTTGATCCCAGGAACCTGATGTCATGACCTGATCTGAAGATACTTAACTGACTTAGCCACCCAGGTGCCCCACAACTGGCTTATTTTATTTATTACAATATCCTTAAGGTTCATCCATGTTGTAGCATGTGCCAGCATTTCCTTTCTTTTAAAGGTTAAATGATATTCTATTGTATTCTGTTGTTTGAAACCTTGAGAATTCCCCAGGTGAAATTTAAAACTGGGCTGCATACACGGAGGGCAAGGAGACACCAAAGAAAGAGGCAGATCACTCTAGATTGGTAGGTGTCAGGTTTAATAAACAAGGGAACTTAGATAAGACATTTGTCTTGGGTGGCCACAAAATGAGTAGATCTCCACATCCATCCTTAGAAGTCTTTAAAGAGGCCTTAACTGGGCTCAATCACATTATCTGTCCAGATGGTCTCAACAACACTTCACTGTCTCAAGGCTGTGTCCTTGACATTGCCAGTTGTCCAATTCCCCAGGTCCAGCTTGAGGATCAACCAGTGGTCATATTCTCTTGATGACCTCCTCCAATAATATCATATTCTTGGAGTTGATTTTAACATAAACTGTGAAATACCAAAGTTACATATACATGTGGGTGTGATTTAGGGCTCATTATTCTAGTCCACTAGCCATTGCCTATTTGATATGCCTATCCTTGCACCCATACCGTATCCATGCACACTGTCTTAATTATTATGATTTTGTATAATTGTTGTTTGATAGGACAAGTCCCTTGTCTTTTGATTTTCTTCTTCAGAAGTACCTTACTGCCGTTTCCTCTTATATACATTTTGCAGTCATTTTTTCAAATCCCATAAAAAATCCTATTGCATTTTGTATGAAATTGCTTTGATCTATAGACTAATTTGGGAAGAACTGACATCTTTATGATATTGAGTCTTTCTAGTCATGAATATGGTGTATATACATATATATATTCTTTTAACCATATCTTAAGTTTTGTGACTTTGATTGTTGCATATCTTTTGTTATATTTATCTCTAGGTCCTTGGTATTTCCTGATTTACAATGGTGCCTTCTCTTTAATTAAGCTTTCCAGTTGTTTACTGATAGTTTAATGAAAATACAACTGACCCAAATTGCCAAACTTAATTTTTTCTAATAATTATCTGTAGAATTTTTGTGTTTTCAATGTAAATTATGATATAACTGCAAATAATAAATTTTATTTCTTCTTTTAAAGAGCTTATGCCTGGGGCGCCTGGGTGGCTCAGTTGGTTAAATGTCTTCCTTCATCTCGGGTCATGATCCCAGGGTCATGGGATCCAGCCCCACATCAGGCTTCCTGCTCAGCGGGGAGCCTGCTTCTCCCTCTCCCTCCACCCTGCTTGTACTCTCTCTCTTTTGCTCTATCTCAAATAAATAAATAAAATCTTTAAAAAAATACTTTATGCCTGTAACTTCTTTCTCATGTTATTATACCATCCAGGACTTTCAATGCCCCATTCAATAGACATGCTTATAGTGAACATCATGGTGTTATTCTTTATTTTACTGAAATATAATTGACATGCAACATTGTATTTCAGGTATACAACATAATGATTATATATATATATAATATATATATATAATATATATATACTGTGAAATCACGAAAATAAGTCTAATATCCATCTCCACACATAGGTTGGACATTAAACATTTTTTTTCTTGTGATGAGAACTTTTTTAAGATCTACCCTCAGCAACTTTTAAATATACAGTACGGTATTATTAACTATAGTCATCGATCGTGGCGTACAGTACATCCCATGACTTAGGACTGTGTGGGTGTATTCATTGATGTACCTCCACCACATAGAACAGGATCTGGCACACAGGTGGTCAAGAAATACTCGTTGAGGGGCGCCTGGGTGGCTCAGTGGGTTAAAGCCGCTGCCTTCGGCTCAGGTCATGATCCCAGGGTCCTGGGATCGAGGCCCGCATCGGG
>LNAC01000276.1:1982889-2011960 GCA_002007465.1 Ailurus styani
AAAAAAAAAAAAAAAAAAAAAAAAAAAAAAAAGAAATACTCGTTGAATGATCAGGTTTGGGATCTTTACACATACACACACAAACAATGAGGGTTTTGTTCAAACCTCATAAAAGACACCTATCTATGTGCTCTTTAAAAGGGGACAGTTCTCACCCCGTTCCCACGTGGCTACGTGGCATCCCCCGGCCCTCAAGACAAATACAAGTGGGTGTCTTTTAGTTGACTTGATGGGAGGGGACCTCACTACTGGACTCACATTGTGCACGCAATTTGACTGAACCTGCCCCATCCCTGAGAAACTGTCAAGGGGGCATCACCACTGCATGACAGGAGCCTGAGTCCTGACGATCTAGGGCCGCGATCCTTTGCGAGCAGTGCTCCAGCCGGTCAGTCGGCTTTCAGTTTCTTCCACGAGGCGCTGTTCACCACCTGACGGGAGAGTTCGGGATGTCCCGTTGTTTTCAGTGGCGAGCCGCGGGCAGGCTGCCGTCTGTCACCCCTTCGGCCATCATGTCCTCCACTGGGCTCTCTGAGTCCAGCACTTGGCTGCGGTTCCCGTCCCACCTGGAGGGCTTGGCTCTCTTCAGCGGAGCCTCTTCCAGGCATCCAGTCAGAGAAAAGGCCAAGGATGGAGCTGGAACATTGGCTGGAGCACTTCCTGGGCGCCCACCGGAAGCGGGCCGGGGATTTCTGCCACTTCCGGCCCTTGATCTCTTCCGGGAGACCCGCGGGCGCCGGTTCCACGCCAAGAAGGATCCCTCCCTGTGTCTGCGTGGTAATGCTGGGCCAAGGTCTGAACTGGCAGCTGCTTCCAGGAAAGGCTGGTCTGCAGGGGGTGGTCTGGGTGCAGAGAGCAACCCGAGGGGCAGATCCTGGTCTTGGAGGCCCATCTTTGGGGGTGTGCTCCAGGACCTGAGAGACCCAGGGCACTAAGGAGCGGGCTTTACAGACCTGGCCTGGAGCGTGGACGTAACCAGAGAGCCAAACGGCAACGCTGTGGTTCCGGGCGTGGACTGCGCACGTGCAGCCAAGTCTCCAGTGCAGGGCTGTGACTATGCGTGCGCATCTGCACGGAGGGGCTAGACTGTGCCGTGGGCGTGGCAACTGGGTGTTCGCGCTGTTGAGCTGCTGGCGTTGGAGAGCCGGTTTCTGCCACCAAGGGCTGTGGGTCACTGTCTCCGCCTTCACCGTCCCTTTTCTCCTCCCTCTCACCTCACTGCTATGTGGTGCTGCTCCAGGGAAGTATTTCCAAGATGGGGAGAGATGTGGATCTCTTACTTTTTTTTTTTTTTAAGATTTTATTTATTTATTTGACAGCGAGAGAGAGATCACAGTTAGGCAGAGAGGCAGGCAGAGAGAGGGGAGGAAGCAGGCTCCCTGCCGAGCAGGGAGCCCGATGCGGGCCTCGATCCCAGGACCCTGAGATCATGACCTGAGCCGAAGGCAGAGGCTTTAACCCACTGAACCACCCAGGTGCCCGGATCTCTTACTCTTTAATAAAAAGCACAGAAATGGGTTTGGTGTGGGGATTCCAGAGCTGCAGTGTGGTTCAAGAATGTAGATGTACAAAACACTCTTGTTAGGCAGAACATTCCAAGGACTCAGAATTTATCTCCTAGTTGGTGGTCAAGGACCAGTGTTTTCTTTCTTAAGTGCAGAATTTGAGTAACCAAAGCCTGCTGAATTAACACTCTAGTGTACACTTCCTGACCATGTCTAACCCAGTACAAAGCCTGCTTCTTTGATACCCACCCCCAGTCAACTGAAAGAAATCCAGTTCCTGTAGGTTCTTTCTACTATGCAATTTCTGAGATGTTCCATCGTTCCTCGTGCTAAGGAGTCACCCTATTGCAGGAAGTCTACAAATCTAATTTTGTTTAACAGCGAGTATTTCTCATGGGTTTTGACTGGTGGGCATTGACCTAGCCAATATATGTTTTTATTCTTACAAATGGATTAAGTAGTTTTAAAGGGGAAACTGCTTAACATTGTAAGGATATAAAAACTCACATTAAAAAAACCTAAAATATGGGGACACCTGGGTGGCTCCGTCAGTTTAGTGTCTCCCCTCGGCTCAGGTCATGATCCTGAGTCCTGGAATCGAGTCCCGTATCAGGCTTCTTGCTCAATGGGAAGCCTGCTTCTCTCTCTCTCTGTGTCTGCCCCTTNGGAAGCCTGCTTCTCTCTCTCTCTGTGTCTGCCCCTTCCCCTGCTTGTTCTCTCTCTCTCTCTCTCTCTCTCTCTCTCTCTCTCTCTCTCTCTCTCTGACAAATAAGTAAATAATCTTTAAAAAAACCCAAAAAACTAAAATATGTATTATGACCTCAGAATGTGTGTCTAAAAAGATGAATTTACGGTGTTGTTTGGACAGTCCGGAATTGTGTTAGAATTTTTTAACATATTCTTTCAGTACATGAAAGATAATGTTTTAAGTATACAGAAAATATAAAATCAGTTTTACTAGGACATTTTCCAAGAATTAAGTACCAAAAAATTGTTTGACCAAAAAGCACAAATTATTTTGCAAACATAAAAATTGTAACTGAACACATTATCATTTAGAGATTGCATTCAACTGCAACAGGAAACTCCCAAAATCTGCTTCATGTATTTACAAGGTACCTATTTCTCATATAGAATTGTCCAGAAATACAAAAGTACAAGGTAAATGCAACCACTCAACATGCAATCAGGAAACAAAGTCCACTGTGTTTTCTGACACAGTTATAAATTTCAGAAGTTCCTATGGAGTCAAGTACACAGGGCCACTGGACTAGGAAGATGTTAACGACACCAAGATGATATGGTTAAATTGGAGAAATGGGGGAGTGTCAGAAAAGATCACCAACCAAAAAATATTTAAGTCAGTGGCCTGGGTGGATGTGTTAGAGCTTGCAGGAAAATCTAAATTGTGGACATGTGAGAATGGAGGTGGACCCATGACAGGAGAGCTATGGGAGATGCCTGTGGATGGCACCAGCTCTGATGAAATGAAGTCAAAATTGATGTTGGGTTTGTAGACACTCTTGGTTAATGGGCCCAGAAGGCAGGAAAATCTGCTGGAAATTGGTGCTTAACCAAGCTCTGATGCATACATTTTACCCTACGATAGTTCCCCAAACTATGACATATTGTCCATTTCTGCCTTCCTGATCTCATGCAAAGTTTGCCTCTTTGCCATCTCTCCCCTGGGACAGTATGGGGAGTTTCTGAGAAGTGTGGTTCCCAGGCTAACCCACAGTGATACATCACAATCTCATCACAAAATAGCTACTCTAGCTTTTATCATATTCAAGTAACCAGGTCTCTCTTTTTAATTCAAAGCCATGTACCCAACTCCTGCCAAAAGCTAGGGGGAGCAAAAGTGGGCAAAAGAGGAAAGTAAGTCAGACGAGGGTGTCTTCATTCAGTAGCTTTACACTGAGGAATCTCTGCCAGAAAATAAAATACTGTGTCCACTAATTAGAAGACATGCCAAACATGTATTTTTTTAAAATACTAAAGACTGAGAACCTCAAAAATACAGTTTTTCTTGGAAAGGAGGAAAGACAGAAGAGATGTCTGGTATATTAATCCCACTATGTACAAGAAATAAAATTCCAGTGACACCAAAGTATCATTATCATAAATGCTTGAAACCTAATAAAAATTAGAAATAAAACAGATCTAAAAATCCCAAAGATTACATATTTAAAAATACACTTCAAAAGATCTATTGGTCCAAAAGACTATATAGGATAAAGAATTTCTGTGTAAATAACTCATAATTAAAACACTGTATCGAAAGTTATGTAAATTGACTGACAGGGTATATAGTGGGTAAAATGGTGCCCCCCCCAAAAGATATATCCCCTCTGAATCTGTGAATGTGACTTTATTTGAAGAGTCCTTGCAGATGTAATAAGGATCTCAAGATGAGACCATCCTGGATTAGGGTGGGCACTGAATCCTGACACAAGTCCTTACAAGAAAAGGGGACAAAGCAGGTAGAAATGGTGTTGTTAAGACAGGGGCAGAAATTGGAATATCTATAAGCTAAGGGTTGCTGGTAGCCACCAGAAGCTTGTAAAGTGGCATGGATCGAGTTCCTCCTCAGAACCCTCATAAGGAACTTGTATATATTTTATTAGGGACAGAGAGAGGGGTGCCTGGGTGGCTCAGTCATTAAGCGTCCTGGGATTGAGCCCCACATTGGGCTCCCTGCTCAGTAGAGAGCCTGCTTCTCCCTCTCCTTCTGCTCCTCCCCCTGCCTGTGCTATGTCTCTCTTGCTGTCTCTCTCTCTCTCTCCCTCTCTGTCAAATAAATNGAGTTCCTCCTCAGAACCCTCATAAGGAACTTGTATATATTTTATTAGGGACAGAGAGAGGGGTGCCTGGGTGGCTCAGTCATTAAGCGTCCTGGGATTGAGCCCCACATTGGGCTCCCTGCTCAGTAGAGAGCCTGCTTCTCCCTCTCCTTCTGCTCCTCCCCCTGCCTGTGCTATGTCTCTTTTGCTGTCTCTCTCTCTCTCTCCCTCTCTGTCAAATAAATAAATAAATAAATAAAAATAAAATCTTTTAAAAAATAGCATAAGTGGGGGTGGGGTAGGGGAAACAGAGGGAGAGAGAGAATCTTAAGCAGGCTCCACACCCAGCGTGGAGCCCCACGTTGGGGCTCACTCTCACAACTCTTGAGATCATGACCTGAGCTGAAATCAAGAGTCGGATGCTTAACCATTTTAGCCACCCAGGGGCCCCAGAAGGAACCAATCTTAATGACACTTTGATTTCCAACTTCTAGCCTCCAGATCTAGAAGAGAATACATTTCTGTTTAAGTTACCAACTTTGTGGCAATTTGTTAGGGCTGCCTCGGCAAAGTAATACTTAAAGGAATTTTTATCTCCTAAATGTATTTCTTAGGAAAATTTAGAAATAACACGGGGTGCCTGGGTGGCTCAGTTGGTTAAGTGTCTGCCTTCGGCTCAGGTCATGATCTCAGGGTCCTGGTATTGAGTCCCGCAGTGGGCTCCCTGCTCAGTGGGGAGCCTGATTCTCCCTTTCTTCCCCCTTCTTGTGATCTTTCTCTCTGTCAAATAAATAAAATCTTTAAAAAAATTGTAAATAATGTGATAGACGTCTACTTTAAGAGTAAGGCACTCATAAAAAAAAATAAGAGTAAGGCACTAATAAAGCCCACAATAGAAGGTGCTTATAAAAATTTTCTAATAGTATGCAATTTTTTGTGCACAGTAAGTGATGTAATTTACATGAAGGTTTTCCCATATTTACTGACATAGAGTTTCCCTCCTGTGGGAATTCCTGTCTTCTTTTAAGGATAAGGGACTACAGAAGTCTTCCCCATACTGCTTACATTTAGAGTTTCTCCCCACTGTGAATTCTCACATGTCTTTGTAGGGATGAGAGTCTACTGAAGGCTTTACCACATTCCTTACACTCATGGGGTTTCTCTCTACTATGAGTTTTTAAATGTCCTCGAAATGATGATGACCAACTGAAAGCTTTCCCACATTGCTTACATATATAGGGTTTCTCTCCAGTGTGAATTCTCACATGTGTTCTAAAGTAGGAGAGACTGCTGAAGGCTTTCTCACATTCATTACATGCATATGGTTTTTCTCCTGTGTGAGTTCGCCAATGTCCCTTAAAGGATGAGGGGGAACTGAAGGATTTCCCGCATTGTTTATATTCATAAGGCTTTTCTCCAGAGTGTGTTCTCATGTGAATCCTAAGGTCAGAGGGCCAACTGTAGGCCTTCCCACATTCCACACATTTATAGGCTTTCTCTCCAGTGTGCATTCTTGCATGTATGATCAAGTAAAAAGAATGAAGAAAGGCTTTCCCACATTCTTTACATTCATAGGCTTTCTCTGTGCTGTGAACCTTCACATGTTTTCTAAGAGACGAGGGAGAAGAGAAGGATTTCTCACATTCTCTACAAGCATAGGGTTTCTCAACAGTATGAGTCTCCCTATGTGTCCATAGGTTTGAGGGGGATCTGAAGGTTTTCCCACACTTTTTACATCCATAAGGCTTCTCTCCAGTGTGGGTTCTTATATGGACCCTAAGTTTGGAGAAGTATATAAAGGCTTTTCCACATTCTTTACATGTGTGGGGTTTCTCTTCAGTGTGAGCTCTTATGTGTGCCCTAAATGATGAGTAACAAACAAAAGTTCTCCCACATTCCTTACACTGATGGGGTTTCTGTCCATGTTGAGGTGATGTTATGGGACTCTTTAGGGATGCAGTATCCATGATGGCTTTTTCAAACTTAATGTATTCATAAACTTTTCCTCCAGTAGAAAGTCTCTTATCCCCAGTAAAATTTGAAATCTGGTTGGTTTGTCCACATTGATTACTTCCATTATTTTCTGAGGGTATCTCCACCACATGACACCTGTTAAAAATAGGCATCATGTTACCAATGATGAGCTAACAGTTCATTGATAGCTTTTAATGATGAATAGGATGACATTTTTATCATTTTCAGTGAATGCATACATCTTCTGCCCTGTCAGAACTGTTCTAAAATGGTATATAAGCTGAATACTCTGACTGAGGGCTCAATTCCTTTACCAGTTCAGTATTTTTTACATACTGGATTTTGTTTCCTGATAGCTGTTTGCAGTGGAACTGTCTCAAATAATCAATATGTGCACCACTTTTATAAAATTGGTGAAAATTCTCTGTGAATACCTAACATCTGATATATACCTACATTTGTATACACACACACACACACACACACACACACATTACTATCATGGCATACTCAGACTCTCTCCCGAGACCTGCCTTCTCTCAAGTCTATGTCACTCACCTCATATGTGTCCTCTGGTTCTTGTGCTGATGTTCAATGCTAGGGCATTTCCAGTTTTCACCTATAACGAAGAACCAGGAATATTTCTTCTGAATCTTACTATATTCCATCCATGTCATATTTCTTCCCTAAACATATAATATAGAGGATTTGACCTACTGATTTTAAGTTGAGTGTCATAATATGAAAAATATCAACAAAACTTACTTTCTTTGGAAAGAACTGGCGAGACGAAGGCAAAAAAAATAAGTTGGAAATGTACATTTCTTTTCAAATAGTGATCCAAAAATTAAACAGATTTTATAAGGCAGGAGGTACTTTTGAGCAAAAAACACAACAAAGTTTGAAGAGTTTTGGCTATTTCAGGATATTGACAACAATAAGGATAAGAGGCCAAAATGGTGGGAAATTTACTGGAAATGCTTCCATGAAGATTGAGATTTATGGTGACATAAATGCCCTATTGTCAGGAAAGCAACATGGGAAGGAATTGGACAAAATGCACACACTCAATACTAACTTCAAAAGAGAAAATATGGAAGGTTTTTCAGAGTGAACAAGGACATTTGTGAGGATGGATGAAAAGTAAAAAAAAAAATGACACTAAGGTATCTGACAAAATTCAACTTCCTCAGGAAGAATAATTTATTTTTTAATTAATATTTCCAACTATAATGCTCATTCCTCTTAAGGCACAGAGTTTTAATCCTTCCAGAGGCTAAAAGCATTTAAGAGAGAAAGTAGCATGTTCAGATATGTATATTAGAAAGTTATTAAACTATATGCTCTACTACTGTGACCACATCTGTCTGTCTTTCTTAGCAATAAATTCCCATTGTTCAGCTCAAGTTTTGGAATGAGCTCAATAGCTTGCAGGTTCTTCTACTCTGGAGAGTAAGTGAAGGGGTGGAGCCATACTTACCCAGCGAGGCCAGGTTCCTGCAGGTCTCCAGCGTCACATCCCTGTAGAGCCTCCTCTGACCATGATCCACCAAAGCCCACTCCTCTGGGGTGAAGTCCACAACCACATCTTCAAAAACCACTGAGTCCTGAAACATCCCACAAATTCTGGTTCAGCAAGGTGCCATTCTACACTAGTGTGTGCAGGAGGAAGGGGGAGGCTGACTGGGGAACCAGGACTTGATTCACATCAACTTCACACATAGTTCTGTGGCCTCCCATCTACTCTTGGGCTTTGTCATCCTATCTCCTCCCCTGTATTCAGCACTCACATCCTCAGGGATGCCAGCTGGCCTTGTATATTTAATAGCACCTCTAATGATCTCATCCTGCCACAGTTTGTGACTCTTTTCACTCTTCCCCTCCATCTGAAGGGTCCAGAACAGTCCACAATATGTTGGAAAGAAAGAAGTACTATACAAATAAAACAAGGATTTCCTCTTTAAAAAGATCAGTTCCTTGTGATGAAAAGGATTTCTTCTCTTTCTTCACTGTCCTCTACAGGCCTCAGCACATAAAGCCAGTGTCAGACCTCGATAAGGTTTTAATGAATGAAAACATGTTGAGGGTCTGGGAGTATTTCCTACTTGTCTGCTCACCAACAATTTGATTCTTAAGGGGCCAGGTTATGCCCAACCTTCAACCCAGGCTCTGAGATAGATATATTTCCTTGAACTCCAATGCACTATAAACTGGCAGGTCCACCTAGTGCAATAATATTCTTTCTGAGTGGCATTAATATTTACTTACTTGTCTCCTGTTTTTCTGTGCAACAGCAATCCTTCCTTTCCTACATCCTTTCTAAGAGACAGGCAGTGTATTCACAAACTGGAGCTAGGAAGGAGTTCAGATCTCACCACAGGTCCTGCATTCATGGGTCTGGATGCTGATAACCACCTTCTGAGTGATGGCTCTCCCTCAACACACAGACTGATATTCCAAGATGCCAAAACAGCCTTGTCTGTCCCAGAAAAGCATGCCCTGGTTCTTTCTGCCTGGGAAAAGGCAGTTATGAGTTCCACTGTAGAAGTGAATTAATAGTGAATTAATTCAAGTCCAGAAGGGTTTGCCTGTGAATTGCTGAGATCAGAAAATTCATAAAGGATCTGGCAGCAGTTTCCTCCAGAACATCTATTCCCATTGTCTGAAAATTCAGAGGCACAGACATATACACCAGCCTCTGGGGTCCCTACACACAATAAGCATTCCACACCCTTCGGCATGCAGACAAGCGTAATGGCCCAGCCCCTGAACATGGATTCCATTGGCCTGCAAGATCCCCAGGAAACCTGGCCTTTGAGAAATTGCATCATTTCATTGGCTTCCATGTGCAAGGTGCGAATATAGGCTGCCACACTGAAGTCCAGGTGCTGTGATGTGTTTGTACGGTAACTAGTAGGAGAACTAGAAGATTCCAGAATGGGAACACACTCCTTGTGAGGTCAGTAAGCAAAGCTGCATTGGGTCTCCTAATTACTCAGGACACTGGTATCTAGTGTCGTCTCACAACAAATTTTTTATCCACAAATTTAATCAACTCTTCCACTGCTGTGTGTCAGCTGATATTTTAAACCCATCAAAGCCCACAACAGTCTCAAGTCAATATTAACAATACTCTGTACTACTGAGCATCCCTGGTGTGTGAAATACTTTACACAGAGATTTCCAAGCATTAGCCTACTTGTTTCTCATAAAAAAATCTCCCAAGTAGACATCATTATAATCAGTATATTACAGGGTAAAGCTAAAAGGACAGTCGGTAACACACTCAGTGTTACTGAATTTGAATGCTCTAAGTCGCTTGCCTTCAAAGTCCGAAGTCCTAGTAGCTGAATTTGTGGACATACATACACCTTATGATATGATTACGGCTGTTACCCAACATGAGGAATGACCTAGAGTGCAGGTCAGCAAGCTGTATGTAAAGGCCAGCACACCAGTGGAGGTCAGCAAGCTGTATGTAAAGGCCAGCACACCAGTGCAGGTCAGCAAGCTGTATGTAAAGGCCAGCACACCAGTGCAGGTCAGCAAGCTGTATGTAAAGGCCAGCACACCAGTGCAGGTCAGCAAGCTGTATGTAAAGGCCAGCACACCAGTGCAGGTCAGCAAGCTGTATGTAAAGGCCAGCACACCAGTGCAGGTCAGCAAGCTGTATGTAAAGGCCAGCACACCAGTGCAGGTCAGCAAGCTGTATGTAAAGGCCAGCACACCAGTGCAGGTCAGCAAGCTGTATGTAAAGGCCAGCACACCAGTGCAGGTCAGCAAGCTGTATGTAAAGGCCAGCACACCAGTGCAGGTCAGCAAGCTGTATGTAAAGGCCAGCACACCAGTGCAGGTCAGCAAGCTGTATGTAAAGGCCAGCACACCAGTGCAGGTCAGCAAGCTGTATGTAAAGGCCAGCACACCAGTGCAGGTCAGCAAGCTGTATGTAAAGGCCAGCACACCAGTGCAGGTCAGCAAGCTGTATGTAAAGGCCAGCACACCAGTGCAGGTCAGCAAGCTGTATGTAAAGGCCAGCACACCAGTGCAGGTCAGCAAGCTGTATGTAAAGGCCAGCACACCAGTGCAGGTCAGCAAGCTGTATGTAAAGGCCAGCACACCAGTGCAGGTCAGCAAGCTGTATGTAAAGGCCAGCACACCAGTGCAGGTCAGCAAGCTGTATGTAAAGGCCAGCACACCAGTGCAGGTCAGCAAGCTGTATGTAAAGGCCAGCACACCAGTGCAGGTCAGCAAGCTGTATGTAAAGGCCAGCACACCAGTGCAGGTCAGCAAGCTGTATGTAAAGGCCAGCACACCAGTGCAGGTCAGCAAGCTGTATGTAAAGGCCAGCACACCAGTGCAGGTCAGCAAGCTGTATGTAAAGGCCAGCACACCAGTGCAGGTCAGCAAGCTGTATGTAAAGGCCAGCACACCAGTGCAGGTCAGCAAGCTGTATGTAAAGGCCAGCACACCAGTGCAGGTCAGCAAGCTGTATGTAAAGGCCAGCACACCGTTTAGGCTTTTCCGGCCATGTTCTTTCTGTTGCAACAGGCTCAGCTATGCCTTCAAAGCACTGAGGCCGCCACAGACAACATGTAAAGGAATGGCTGTGGGCTGTGTGCCAATAAAACTTTATTTACAAAATAAGTAGCAGGGTGGATCTGGCCTGTGGGCTGTGGTCTGCCAACCCCTGATCCAGAGTAGTGCTATCAGATGGGAAAACAGTACAGTGTATCTAAATTTGAATATTCCTTTGACCACCTTATAGTAAGTTAGTTGTATTGAAATTTATTTTAAATATATATATATTTAAAGATTTTATTTGTTGAGGCACCTGGGTGGCTCATTCGTTAAGCACCTGCCTTTGGCTCAGGTCGTGGTCCCAGGGTCCTGGGATTGAGTCCCGCATCGGGCTCCCTGCTTCTCCCTCTCCCTCTGCCTGCTGCTCTGCCTACTTGTGCTCTCTACCTCTCTCAAATAAATAGATAAAATCTTTAAAAATAAAATAAAATAATAAATATATATATATTTAAAGATTTTATTTGTAGAGGCACCTGGGTGGCTCATTCGTTAAGCACCTGCCTTCAGTTCAGGTCATGATCCCAGGGTCCTGGGATTGAGCCCCGCCTTGGGCTCCCTGCTTGGTGGGAAGCCTGCTTCTCCTTCTCCCACTCCCCCTGCTTGTGTTCCCTCTCTCGCTGTGTCTCTCTGTCAAGTAAATAAAATCTTTTTTAAAAAATAAAGATTTTATTTGTGAGAGAGGATGAGCAAGGGGAGGGGAAGAAGGAGAAGCAGACTCTCTACTGAGCAGGGAGCCTGACACGGGGCTTGATCCCAGGAACCTGGGAGCACGATCATGACTTGAGCCAAAGGGCAGACGCTTAACACCAGGCATCCCTCATTTTAATATTTTTTATTTTTCCCACTTAATTTTTTATTTTGCCCATTTCAGCATGTACCCAATTATTGAGATATTTTGTATTTTTGCCATACCACGTACTACAAATCTGGTATGGATTTCACACATACAACCCAACTCCATTTCGACTAGCTGTATTTCGAAAGCACAAAAGCCTCATGTGTCCAGGGGCAACTGTAGTAGACAATGCAGATCTGTGGAGTAGACTGTGAAGACTAGAAACCTGAAACATTCTCTTTACTTCAGACATCTTTGGGCTCCTTCTCCTAGCAAAACCCTTGTCTCAGGCGAATTGCTTCTCTATATACCTCTAACTCTGATTCCTTCATTTGCTAAAAATCTGTTTAGGTGATAATTCCTACTACATGAATCTACAAAGGTACAGTGCTTTAAAAAAAAGAGGAAAATTCTGAACCAGCTGGGTCTTAAACTCTCATGGGGGAGGAAAAAAACCTGCTATAATCTAGATGAAGGCTAAGTGCAGTAAATAAAATACAGTGAAGGCATATGGAATGAGAAGGTGAGCAAATCAAACTGGGGCAAGGTAAAATCAAAACAGGAAAAGTAACAACAGATCCATAAATCCGGAGAACAAACTGATGGCTGCCAGAAGGGAAGGGGGTAGGAAGATGGGCAAAATGGGTGAAGAGGAGTGGGAGGTACAGGCTTCCAGAATAACTCATGGTGTTAGAAGGTACAGCATGGAAATATCATTGGTACTGTAATAGCTCCATAATCGTCACTGGTATTGTAATAGCTTCCTATGGTGACAGATGATGCTACACTTGTGAATATAATATAAAGCATAGTCTAACATACAGCCTGTGGAATCGAATCACCATGTGGTAAACCTGAAATTAATGTAACATTTTGTGTCAACTATACTTCAAAAAAACCCCAAAACAATAAAATAACCATCCAAGTAACACTGGAAAATCGATACCTCGCTTGATTTGTTTTTAAATACCACTGCATTTTTCAACTCTAAGAATTAGGAACCGAATGTCACAATTTCACCAAGTCTCTGTAAAGATTTCAAGTGCTGGTCAACCTCACCATGTCCCATCAGAGAGACACTGGAATCAAAGAACTCTGGTTCAGGTGGCACTGGAATCAAAGTGTCCTGAGGCAAGAGCAGAAAGACCATGTGTATCAGTGGGTTACAGATGAGCTGAAGGGTTTGAAAAAAGAGCAGTTGAATTAAAGAAGAAAGAAATGTAAAGGGCAAAATGAATGATATAAAAAGGAGTCTAAAAATATATCTCCTGAAAACTAATCAAATAGACAAATCTTTGACCATTTTCTTCAAGAAAAACAAAGCACAGGCAAATAAACTTACGAATGAAAACCCAGGCATGATTAGAAATGTTCTAGGAATTAAACATAAGAAGAGGGTAATGACCTACATTTTAAAATTCTGAGTACTTCTGGGCACCTGAGTGGCTCAGTCAGTTAAGCGTCCAACTCTTGATTTCAGCTCAGGTTGTGATCTCGGGGGTTGTGAGATCAAGCCCATGTCCGGCACCTTGCTCAGTGCAGAGTCTGCTAGTCCCTCTCCCTCTGCTCCTCCCCCTACTCAAAGGCACACACTCTCTCTCTCTCTCTAAAATGAATGTGAATAAATAAAATCTTTAAAAACAAATATGTAAGATTCTGAGTACTTCCATAGTATTTAGTTGTTGAAAGTTTAAAGTACCTTAAAGAGGGCGCCTGGGTGGCTCAGTGGGTTAAAGCCTCTGCTTTCAGCTCAGGTCATGATCTCAGCGTCCTGGGATCGAGGCCCGCATCGGGCTCTCTGCTCGGCGGGGAGCCTGCTTCCTCCTCTCCCTGTCTCTGCCTGCCTCTCTGCCTACTTGTGATCTCTCTCTCTGTGTCAAATAAATAAATAAAATCTTTAAAAAAAAATAAAAATAAAAATAAAGTACCTTAAAGAAAATAAGAGTGTTTTAAAATATTCATACACAAAAAAACCCAAAATCTCCAAGTTGTTTTACGGACCAGTTGTACTAAAAACTAAAGGGATTAATAATTCTACATGTAGAACATAATTCCTTTTTGAGAGATATGCCAAGAGGAGACTAATATAACTTGGGGGGGGTATAAATATAACATTAAGAAATGTTAAAAAGTCTATAAAGAAAAACCCAAACACATACTATCCTAAATAGAGTAATGAATAATATGCATAATAAACCACAACCAAGCCCATTTAATTTCAAGAATGCAAGAATGTCTAAAAATTGATCCACTGGGGCGCCTGGGTGGCTGTTGGTTAAGCATCTCCCTTTGGCTCAGGTCATGATCTCAGAGTCCTGGGATCCAGCCCCACATTGGGCTCCCAGTTCAGTGGGGCATCTGCTTTCCCCTCTCCCTCTACCCCACCCCAGCTCATGTTGTCTCCTTCAAATAAATGAATAAAAATCTTTTAAAAACTGATCCATAAAGTAGTACATTTTACTCCATTGATAGAAAATAATAGAAAAATAAAAATTCATGTCCTTACATCTTAAGTAATGAGAGCTATATTACTGTTTATTTTAATGTATAGCAACAGTTAATACACTGGAACTAGAAGGAACATGGCTAACTGTGGAAGACGGTGCATGAAAACACCTCCTGTTGAGAGAAAATTCTGTAGTAGTAACAGTTCCCTTGTCAAGAAGGCAACACAGGGCGCCTGGGTGGCTCAGTGGGTTAAAGCCTCTGCTTTCGGCTCAGGTCATGATCTCAGGGTCCTGGGATCGAGGCCCGCATCAGGCTCTCTGCTCAACAGGGAACCTGCTTCCTCCTCTCTCTCTCTCTCTCTCTCTCTGCCTCTCTGCCTACTTGTGATCTGATCTCTCTCTCTGTGTCAAAGAAATAAATAAAATCTTTAAAAAAAAAAAAAAAGAAGGCAACACACACACAGCGTCCTTTCTTGTACATTGACCTGGTGGTCCTGGTGAATTAGTACAGAACAAGAAATGAAAAGTGAAATGATAGGAGAAGAAAAAGGTTGAAAAATCTGCACCTGCACTTAACAGGGATGCTGGTTAAACACAGAATGCTCAAACAAGAAATTTACTTCTAGGCAACAGTATTTCCACAGATACCATTTAAATCAGCACCACTACGGGGTGCTGAGTAATAAACCAAACAGAGGTTTTGTTCTTCAATCCAGACACACACCAAGTCCATGGATCGGAAAGCTCAGCACCCTAAGGATGGAAGTCGACCTCGAGTTCACCTACACAGTCGATGTGGTCCCGACCATTCTCTGTCCTTGAACTTCCAGTGCTGACCCTAACTAACCCTAGCTTTCTGCATTGGAAAAACTCGGTCCATAGGCACCGGAATCCATCCACGTCATGACACGTCTCTCAGGGACGGACTGTGTGCCAGACCCACTCTCCGTGTAAAGGACCCGACAGGGGTCGGGACCCCGGGGGCGGGGACACTCGGGACCCCGCCGCTTCCAGTCGGTTCAGCCAGCCCCTCCGGATCCCCGCCCTGACCGGGCGCACTCACCATCTCGCGGCCCCGCTCCCGGCTCCCGGGCGCCCTCCACGAACCTCCGTCGCTCGGGCCGGGCGGGTGAGAGGGGCGCGCACCCCACACCTGGGGCCGTGCGGGGCAGGTGCTCGGCGGCCCGCGGCGCGGAGAGAGGGGCATCCCAGGCGGGCCCGGTTGGACAGTGCTGATTGGACCGTGCTCCAGGCACTCCCTCTCCCGCGGCTCCTGATTCGACACTGCTTCTGGTCCCAGTGCCTCTGATTGGGCAATTTCCCCGTCTGCCCCGCCCCAGTCTGAGTGACGGGCGGGGCGGAGGTCACGTGGCCGAGCCCGGCGGAAGCGCCGTTCTGCTTCTCCGCACTTTCCCTTTCTGGTCTCGTCCGGGGAATGTGGGTTCGGAGCAGAAGCTGCTCTCCGCTGGGCGTTTTCAGTGCCTTCCCGCTTGCGTCCTCCTCGTGGGCCGGGAAATCCCAACTCACTGCCCCCGTGGAGCGCCCCTGCCTGGAGTCAGACAGGATAGGAAGGCCTGGGGTCTCCAGAGTCAGGGTCAGCGCCGCCGCCGTGGGGACCACCGCCTCTAGTCTGTCAGCGCCTACCCTGAAAATTGGTTTCACGGCTGAATTTTCAGGAGAAAACACAGTCGTGCTAGTTTGATCTCAAAATCTGTTGGTTTTTAAAAATTTGTGTCACGTGCTCTTAAAACAAATCTTACTCTGACATGCTCCTTTAAGATTGCATTTCTGTCATTTTCGTGTGTGATTGGGTTTTTTCTGCCAGTATTCCTCAGTGATTTTGTGGAGGGTCAGTGGACCCGGTGATGAGGGAGGAGAAGGTTGGCTGAAGACAAAGCATAAGCCGACACCTTGCAACCTCCTTCCACCGCCACCCCCTGGGTGGGACATGTGTGACATTCTTCCCAGGATCTCCCAACTGTCTTAATGTTAATGCCTTGCTAGAGGGGGGAAAACAACCTTAACTTGACAATGGCAAGGCCTCCGGGATCTTGTAGGTCCTCTTTAGCATATGAAAGTTCTTTTGAAACCCCCGACGCCCAAGTGTATAATCAGCTGCCCCTCACAACCCCAGAGCAGCAGCTCTTTCTGCCCGCAGGTCCTGTCCCTGTGGTTTACTAAACCACCACTTTGCACCAAAGACATCTCAAGAATTCTTTCCTGGTCAAGGGCTCCAGACTCCACCCCACCCAAGTCTCTCCATCTATAGGGATGGTTAGTATAAACAATAGGACAGAAGCAGGTGTGGAGGTTAGAGGTGACAGCATTGCTTTCTTGAGGAAACTAAGGACAAAACAATGATAAAACTGTTAGAACTGATGAAAGAGTCAATTTAGTAGATACCATTAAATATTTATAACATATGATGTATTGGACTAAAATTGCATTTTTGTGATATGTACATGCACACACGTATGTATGTATAAAATGTTGAGGAACAGGCTTAACACCACGTGCAGGATCTGTATAAGAACAATTACAAGTGCTCCCTGATGAAGTGACAAAGGTGTCACTTTCATGATATATGAAAAACTGTGGGATTGAAGACTTCTCAGTGCAGAGACGCACATCTCTCTAAACACAGCTTTAAAATTTAGGGAAATTTCTGATGATATTTTCATTAGGAACTTCTCTGTGCCTCATAATAAATTAATTCTAAAAGAATCTCTGAAAAGTAGTGCAAGGAGTAACTAGGCAAATACTGTGAATGAAAAATGAAGAATTTTCTGATCAGATGAACCAATTAAGATAATGAATAAGTACAAATAATCGAAATGGTCTATTGCCATTATAAGAAGAGACCAGTAGTTCCCAAGCAGGGTCGATTTTGCCCCTCAGGGATATATGGAAATATCTGGAGGTATTTTTGGGTCACTGCTGGGGATCTGAACTGGGAATGATAAAAGCATCTAGTAAGTGGACACCAGTGATGCTGTAAATATTTTAAAATAGAGAGAACTGCCCCCCGCAGAAGAATTATTTGACCCAAAGTGCAAATAATGCCAATGTTGAGAAATCCTGCAACAGAGAAGTCCTCAGAAATGTATAAACAGATGCAAGAATATAATAAAATATATAATTTATGACAAGAGATGATTCAATATATAGCCCTCTCTTCTAGTATAACCAAATAAGTTCCAGATGGACTAAAAATTTAAACAAGAAAACAAAAATCCTAAAACATCAGTATTTCTATATACTTAGGAAGTGAAATTCATGATATCCAAAGAAAAAATATAAATAAAATGATGACTATTTGAAAAATAAAAAGTTCAAATGTCTAATAGTAAAAGATGAAAGAAATACCAACTAGGAAATGTTTTCAATTATAGTAAAAAATGCACTATCATTAATATTTTGAAGAGTGCTTCCAAATCAAATGCAAAATGTAGAAATCCAATAAAATGTGCGGAGGCCATGCCCAGAAAGTTAACAAAATGATAAATTACAAGTGCCTAATAAAGATGTGAGGATAGGTTAGTTCCCCAGGCCCAGAATGGATAATGGGAATAGATGTACATATCAACTAGCAAAATCGCCGTTTTGATTTCGTAACTCATTACTTGAGGCTTATTCCTGGGGGACATTCAAAGGGATTCTACTATTGCTCCTTAAGATTGTAAAGCCGAAGGAGCACCTCATTCATAGAAGGGTTTCAGACATTAGTACTGCCATCCAGATACTCAGAGATACAGGCTGGTTTATTTATCACAGCTGTGTCTCAAATGTGACATCTGTGCTGGCTGAGATGAACCAGGCTCCCAGCGTCTGAGAGGCAGCTATTGGGTTAGCAAGTGCTTTCTGCCCATTCAGCTAGTAGAATCAATTGCCCTTTATTTGGCAGGCACTTCAGTGTACTTGTCTGTGTTGTCTTCACGCTAGATCAATACTCCTGATCTTTGTCCAGATAGACTACACACATGTGCATGTCTGACAATGGGAATGCAAGGGACATTCAGGGAAAGCTCATGAGCCTATTATGTTGTTGAATTGTCCCTTATATCCCGTATCCAGTTTGTCCTATGATTCATATTTTATCTTATTTTGGCACATTTGTTACAATTAACAAACAATGTTGGCTCATTAACTAAAATCCATGCTTTATTCATACTTCCTTAGTTTCCATCTGATGTCCTTTTTCTTTCACAGGACTTCATCTAAGACCTCACATGACAGTTCGTCATCATGTCTCCCTAGGTTCCTCTGGGCTGTAACAATTTCTCAGACTTTCCTTGTCTCTGATGACCTTGTTTTATTGTTTTTTGGTTTTTTTTTTTTGTTTTAAAGATTTTATTTATTTATTTGACAGAGAGAAAGAGAGATCACAAGTAGGCAGAGAGGCAGGCAGAGAGAGAGGAGGAAGCAGGCTCTCTGCGGAGCAAGGAGCCCGATGTGGGCCTCAATCCCAGGACCCTGAGATCATGACCTGAGCTGAAGGCAGAGGCTTTATCCCACTGAGCCACCCAGGTGCCCTGATGACCTTGTTTTGAGGAGGACTGGACATGTATCTTGTAGAGCGTCCCTCTGTGGGATATGACTGATACTTTTCTTCATGATTGGGCAGAAGGACCATAAAGGTAGAAGACCTCTTCTGGGAAGAAGACCATAAAGGTAAAGTTTTAGCCATTTTCATCCCATCATATCAACAGTACGTGCTACCAACATGACTTACCACTGTCATTGACCTTGGTCACCTGGCTGAGGTGTGTTTGTCAGATGTCTCACTGAAAACTTTAAGCCCTTCCATCTTGTACTCTTTGGAAGGAAGTCACTTAGCCTTCACTTAGGAGTGGGGAGTTGCGGGTGCCTGGGTGGGTCAGTAGGTTAAAGCCTCTGTCTTCGGCTCAGGTCATCATCTCAGGGTCCTGGGATCGAGGCCTGCTTCCTCCTCTTTCTCTGCCTGCCTGTCTGCCTACTTGTGATCTCTCTGTCATATAAATAAATAAAATCTTTAAAAAAAAAAGGAGTGGGGAGTTGTGCTGCATTTCCTTGAGGGCTGAGTATCTAAATAAGTTTCATTGAATTCTTCTGCCCAGGAGTTTTACCTATTTACCCCTTTATGTATTTATGCAATTCATTATATCAATATGAACTCATGGATATTTATTTTATTCTTTGGGTTATAATCCAAAACTTCATTATATAATTTGTTGCTCAAGTTTTTCCAGCTTTGGTCATGGGGGCCTCTTAATGACTGAGCCACCCAGGTGCCCCTGAAGGGATTTTTCTAACACCATTATTATTTTTTTTCCCATTCTTTTCCATTCTTTAGTTTGCTTTCTAGTGTGTAGAAGACCTTCCTTTCCCCCTGTTTATTTATTCCTATTGGTTTTTGGCTCCTGGTTTCTTATGTTATTCAATAGGCTGTTGCTTTCATTGTTGATTTTGACACTGAAAATTTTGCAAGTCTTCCCAGCAGAAGCCCTTTCAGAATAGTTTATTTCTGGGGCACATGGCAGGCTCAGACAGTAGAGCATGTGACTCCTGATCTTGGCATTGTGAATTCAAGCCCCGCGTTGGGCATAGACTTTACTTAAAATAAAAAAAAAAAAGTTTTTAATGTCTTATCACTAGCAGAAGTAGTTAGGAAATAACTGTTCAGGTATACTTCCAATATCTTGCAGGTTCAGTTCCTGACTACCACAATAAAGCAAATATCACAATGAAGTGAGTTAAATTAATTTTTTGGTTTCCCAGTACATATAGAAATTGTTTATACTACATCATACTGTTAAGTGTGCCATAGCATCATGTCTAAAACAACATACATATCTTAATTAAAAATACCGTATTGCTAAAAATCCTGACCATAGTCTGAGCTTTCAGCAAGTCATCTTTTTGCTGCCAGAGGGTCTTTTCTTGATGTTGACGGCTGCTGACTGATCACAGTGCTGACTGCCGAAGGTAGGTGTGGACGTGGCAATTTACTGTCATAAGACAATGCAGTTTGCCTCATCCATGGACTCTCCCTCTCATGAATGATTTCTCTGTAGTATACAATGCTGTTTGATGGCATTTTACCCACAGTAGAACTTCCAAGATTGGAGTCGATTTTCTCAAACCCTGGCGCTGCTTTAGCAACTAAATTTATGTGATATTCTAAGTCCTTTGTTCTCCCTTCAACAGTCTTTACAGCAACGTCGCCAGGAGCGGGTTCCATCTCAAGGAACCGTCTTCTCTGCTCATCCGTAAGAAGCAACTCCTCATCCGTTCAAATTTATCATGAGGTTGTAGTAATTCAAATGTGAGGGTAATGAAAAAGTTTGAAATATCGTGAGAATCCCCGAAACGAGACACAGAGACATGAAGTGACCAAATGCTGTTAGGAAAATGACACCGACAGACTTGCTGGGCATACGGTTGCCACAGAACTTCCATTTGTAAAAACATAGTATCTGTAAAGTGCAATAAAGCAAAGCAAAATAAAATGAAGTGTGCCTATATATAATTAAATGCTAAACATACTCTGTCTTTGTTTGTTAGGGCTTCTTCCATAACAAAATAACACAGTCATAGGGGGCTTAAAAACAGGAATTTATTTCTTCAGAGTCCTAGAGGCTGGAAGTCCAAGATCAAGGTATCCATAGGGCTGGGTTCTTCTGAGGCCTCTCCTTGGCTTGCAGATGGCTTTGTCTTTTATCTTTACATGGTCATCTTTCTGTGTGTGTATGTCCTTGTCTCCTTTTTATAAGTACACAAGTCACATTGGATTAGGGCCCACCCTAATGGCCTCGTTTTAATGTAATCTCCTCATTTAAGGCCCGGTCTCCAAATAAAGTCACACTCTAAGGGTCTGGCGGTCAGAGCTTCAAATTTTGGGGGTGAACACAATTAGGTCCATAACATATTCTAATGAGGCATATAAAAAAGCATAACAGGATAATAGAAATTTTCATTGATGTAGGAAAGATGTTAGGGTTTGGAGCTGACAGCCAAGAAAGAATTCTTGAGATGTCTTTGGTGCAAAAACGTGATTTTATTAAAGCACAGGGACAGGGCTTTGGGGCAGAAAGAGCTGCGCTGGGGCCATGAAGAGTGGTCCATTATATACTTTCAAGTCGGGGAGGGAGGTCAGTCTCTACGGAATTTGGAAGCAATGTTTCCAGGACCTTGAGGGGCTAGCTGATGTTGGGAAAAGGTCACTCATTACCATCTAATCAAACCTTAGTCATGAGACCCTTCAGATGTATGTCTGTGGGCCATATGCCTGGGGGATGATTGCCAACACGTATCTTGGAGGGTTTAGAGATAAAGGAAGTTTCCAGAGGAATTTTTATACCTTAAAGTAGACATATAAGATCCTGGGGGTGGGGGCAGTGCAGGTGGGATTTGGGCTAGGATTGCTTTTTGCGTTTAGCAAAGTATTAACGTTGAGGCCGTTGAGCCCCTGGAGGAATGTTACTCTACCTGTTTCAAAGACTTGTCAGTGGACTCTAGGTAGTAAGGAAATTTAATAATTTTTCTTCTGCCTTTGTTTCCCACATCATTAACACACATCAATTCTTTTTAAAATGCTGTAATTAGGACAGGATGGTATTGTCAGAGAGATGGACAAATAGACTAGTGAAATAGAACAGAAAGCCCTCAATTTTTTGGAAGGCCCACTTATTTTTGGAAGGTGAATAAATCCATGCCAGAGCAGACATTGCCAGGCAGTGGTAGAAATGATATTTTACAGGGGGACAGTGAGGACTGATCATCTACAGGGTAATAGGGATCTTCCTATCATCAGTGTCCTACATGATAATCATTTCATTGCAGATTTAACTGTGATAAGCAAAAGTGGAACAGTTTCCAAAGAAGTTATAAGAAACACTTTTATACCTTGAGTTGGGAGCTCCTTCTTAGAAGGAGAAAAGCTACAAAGCTGCCAAGTAAGCTACAAAGAGATGGGTCAACACGATGCTGTTAATGTTAAGACCAGTCCAGGGCGCCTGGGTGGCCCAGTGGGTTAAAGCCTCTGCCTTCGGCTCAGGTCATGATCCCAGGGTCCTGGGATCAAGGCCCGCATCGGGCTCCCTGCTCAGCAAGGAGCCTGCTTCCTCCTCTCTCTCTGCCTGCCTCTCTGCCTCCTTGTGATCTCTCTCCCTCTGTGAAATAAATAAATAAAANAAAAAAAAAAAAAAAGACCAGTCCATCGGTGTGTAGAATAAGAAGAATGAAAAGATAAGCCACAGTTTCAGAGGAGATATTTGCAGAATCAAGGAATGAAGAAGGATCCACTTCTAGAGAATGTAAACCCTGTACGAAGGAAGAAAGGTGACTGGAAACTTCAACAGATGATGAAAGACAACAGAGGAAAAGTGTTTGATCTTTCGAGTAATTAGTTAAAAATAATGTAAAAAGCCCAGAGATCCTTTTTCACATCCTCCATGGGCAAAAGTTCACAAATTAGGTAATTCTGCAAGTGGACAATCATAGGAAGTTAAAAATATATATATACATGATGGGAGAGTGTCAAATCACCGACTCTATCAGCCTTTCTTGGTAAGTATGAACATTACTGATGCGGCTTGCAGTGTTGTTGGCGTCCGGAGAAAACAGCCAAGAACGAATTCTTGAGATGTCTTTGGGGTAAGCAGGTGATTTTATTAAAGCACAGGGACAGGACCCAAGGGCAGAAGGAGCTGCATTATCAGTGTGAGTGGTGACCGATTATTCACTTGGGAGTTGGGGGAGGTAAGGAGCAAGGGAGGTTTCTGAAATGACTTTGATATGCTGAAGAGGACTCACAGGTACTGGAAGCCTGGCTATGGTCACCTGGCTATGGTCACGGGAAGGTTGTTTTTCCCTCTAGTGAGACATCAGGCAGCTTCCTGGAGGAAGGTTATAATCTGTCTCTCTCAAGTATTCACCAGTGGGCTGCAGGCTATAAAGAAATTTAATTTTATTTACATTCCCTTCTGCTTTTGTTTCCCACATCCCTACGGAGGGGAGGGTGATTTTTATTATAGCACGGGACAGGACCCATGGTCCCGAAGAGCTTTGGCTGTATGAGGCTGGTGGTTATTGACGAGGAAAACAAAAGCAAAAGAAATGTCAGGAACTTTAAATGTCCCTACAACCTGCAGCCCATCCACAAATACTTGAACTAGGCCAAGGACGACATTCCTCAAAGAACTCACAACTGCCTAATGTTAATGCTTTTAAAAAAAATTTTTTTTATTTGAGAAAGTGAGAGCATGAGTAGAGGGGCAGAGGGAGAGGGAGAAGCAGACTCCCCAGTGAACAGGGAGCCAGATGCGGGACTCAGTCCCAGAACCCTGGGATCATGACCCGAGCTGAAGGCGGACACTTAACCGACTAAGCCACCTGGGCGCCGCAGTGTTGATGCTTTGCTAGAGGCAAAAAGCAATCTTACCTTTGACTTTAGTCAGACCTCCAGGATCCTGTAAGGCCTCTTTAACATACGAAAATCCCTTTGGAAACTTCCTTTATCTCTACTCTATACATCTCCCTACCCCCTTCAAAAGATATATGTTAGCAATCATCCTCTGAACATACGGGCCCCGATACACATCTGAAGGGCCTTCTAATAGTGTTTTACTAGACAGTAGTAAACAACCTTATCTTAACATCAGCTAGCCTCTCAAGGTCCTGGAAGACTTCTTTCCAAATTTCTTAGAGACTTAACACTATCCCTAAGCCCCACTAACTAAAAAGTACATAATCAGGGCGCCTGGGTGGCTCAGTCAATTAAGCATCTGCCTTCCACTCAGGTCATGATCCCAGGGTCCTGGGATCGAGTCCAACATCAGGCTCCCTGCTCAGTGGGAGCCTGCTTCTCCCTCTGCCCCTTCCCCTGCTCTCTCTCTCTTTCTTTTTTTTATTTATTTATTTTTATTTTTATTTTTTTTAAAGATTTTATTTATTTATTTCACAGTGGGAGAGAGATCACAAGGAGGCAGAGAGGCAGGCAGAGAGAGAGGGGGAAGCAGGCTCCCTGCTGAGCAGAGAGCCCGATGCGGGCCTCGATCCCAGGACCCTGAGATCATGACCTGAGCCGAAAGCAGAGGCTTTAACCCACTGAGCCACCCAGGCGCCCTCTCTCTCTCTTTCTATAAGTAAATAAATAAGTAAAATCTTTAAAAATAAAGTACATAGGGCGCCTGGGTGGCTCAGTGGGTTAAAGCCTCTGCTTTCGGCTCAGGTCATGATCTCAGGGTCCTGGGATCGAGGCCCATATCGGGCTCTCTGCTCGGCGGGGAGCCTGCTTCCTCCTCTCTCTCTGCCTCTCTGCCTACTTGTGATCTCTATCTCTCTCTGTGTCAAATAAAGAAATAAAATCTTTAAAAAAAAATAAATAAAGTACATAATCAATCACGCCTCAAAATCTCTGTGCAGCTGTTCCTGCCCATAGGTCCTATCTCTGTGCTTTAATAAAAACACCTTTTTTGCACCAGAAATGTCTCAAGAATTCTTTCTTCCCCTTTCACTCCCAGACCCCACATCACATCAGTGATATGCTTAGTGCTCAAGGGGGAGGGGATGTGCAGGGAATGTTAGATCATGTATGTCTTCTTCGAATTTCTTCTCAAACCTACTTTGCAAGATTTCTCTTGGTGCTTATCATTCAGTTCAATATTAACTATAGGTGAGATGTGCAGGTAGTTATGAGACCTCTTGAGAATGTAGCGACCAGTGAGAATTTGATCCTTATCAGAATGACGCAGGCTATGGGTCAGCCTTCTGGGCTGAACGTGAACATTTTTCTGCTTCTGTCCCTCATCATTTCACCCCTGACCAATTTTCAGTCCTTAAATCTTGAAGGTTGTTGAAGGGTTAAGGGCTCATCCTTTATAACTTCTTCAAGCCAACAGGGGGTCATAGAGATGTCCCTATCATGAGGGAGCAGAAGGCAAGCTGAGGACAGAGCAGAGGCTGACACCCCGCAAACCACCCCCCTTCCCAGGTAGGATCTGTGTGACATTCCTCAGGCACTCCCAGCTGCCCTAAAACTAAAGGAAGAAAAGACAAATGTTTAACTAATAGAGATCACAGTCCTGTAAGATATGAGTCTCCTTCAGTTTACAAATGTTTTAGTGAGGGCGTCTGGGTGGCTCAGTGGGTTAAAGCCTCTGCCTTCGGCTCAGGTCATGATCTCAGGGTCCTGGGATCGAGGCCCGCATCGGGCTCCCTGCTCAGTGGGGAGCCTGCTTCCTCCCCTCTCTCTGCCTGCCTCTCAGCCTACTTGTGATCTCTCTCTGTCAAATAAATAAAATCTTTAAAACAAACAAAAGCCCCACAAATGTTTTAGTGATTTACAAGGAAAAAAGCATTCTTATCAATAACCTAACTTCTAGAAGGAAACTCCCAACTATCTTAATGTTAATGTTTTACTAGAGGGAAAAACAACCTTAACTTGATAATGGCAAGGCCCCCAATTTCTTGTAGGTCCTCTTTAGCACACAAAAGTTCTTTCGAAAACCTCCCTTTTTCCTTAGCTCTTTTTGCCCACTGGTCCTGTCCCCCCGTGCTTTTTTTTTTTCTTCTATAAGTACGATTTTTATTGAAATTTTTATTGACTGTCCCTGTGCTTTAATAAAACTACCATTTTGCACCAAAGAGATTCCAAGAATTCTTTCCTTGGCCGTCAGCTCTGGACCTCACCCCACCAAAGCACACCTACATTCAATAACTGCATCATCTACCTCTGGATTGAAATTGGTCACTATGTGTCCCAACAAATAATTATTACAGAAAGCCATTGCTCTAGAGTCCAGAGTAGACGTTGGGGCAATTTGTTTGGCGTAGGAAGGATCATCTGTTGGCTGGGCAAAGGAGTCAGGAAGTGCTTGCATATGTCTTGACAATAGGAGAGAACAAAGGGAAAGAGACAACATATTAGGATTAACATTATAATAAAAAGTGTGATAAGAAGACCCTTTAGAGCAAACCATGGTCCACCTCCTGACCAGGAATGTAACCAATCATTAAGAGACAATGTAGGATCTGTAACAGCAGCAACTTGATTATTCGTATCTGTAAGTAATCCTGTTATATTTTTTTACAATCTGGAATGCAGATGCAACATACAGCTTTAATAATGCCACACGTTCCTCCTTGTGTTGCTGTTAAGACATCTAATGTCACTCTATTTTGTAGAATTGCTTTATGCATTTGGATGATGTTAATGTTTAATAATATAATGCTATTTTGAGAGTCATTTAAGGCCTTATTTGTGTGTTCATCAAGAACCTCCATGTGCCATATGATATCTTCTAAACCCACTGATGAAGAAAAATAGATGTCAGATGGTCATACCAATGGGATGTGGATCTTGTCTGCTGTTGTTATGAGCCCATCTGTGGATTGGCATTATTCAGTTAAAATTCTGATATTGGAGAATAAGAGAAAGGCTTCTTATGACCTGGAGAGTCCCATGTAACATATACCAAGGGCCACCAAGAAACATTCTTTTTAGTAATAGAAATATTATTTCTAGGGTGCCTGGGTGGCTCAGTGGGTTAAAGCCTCTGCCTTCGGCTCAGGTCATGATCTCAGGGTCCTGGGATCAAGGCCCGCATCGGGCTCCCTGCTCGGTGGGGAGCCTGCTTCCTCCTCTCTCTCTCTGCCTACCTCTGCCTACTTGTGATCTGATCTCTCTCTCTGTGTCAAATAAATAAATAAAATCTATTTTAAAAAATTTCAAAAAAAAAAAGAAATATTATTTCTATATGTGCTGATATTGAGGTAATGTATCACATTGGCTGCGTATGGGTACAAATAATGTATCCTGTCCCTTGTAATGGAGAAACCCACCAAAGGAGAAACTAAGCCACAAATCTAACATGAAGACTGGTTTTATAGCTCTGTGTGATATTGTGCTATTGTAAAATGAGTTAGCCTTTAGGTATGGTGTGCATGTCTGCTAAAACTTTGGATGTCTTAGCAGTACCATCTGGGATGTATATACACACCATTTAGTCTCAATAGTAGCCTGATAACTTTCTCTTTGATGTGCATCAGGATATCAAAGGCCATTAGGTTTTGGAGGGCCACTCTTCGAATTTGTGGGTGACTGCATGTTGGGTTTGGTCAAAGGTAGCTGCAGTATGCTTGGCTAAAGCTTCTACTCATAATTTACACCTACAGAGGCAGCTCCCAGGGCAAATATGGCTAAGGGATGAAACCATTAAGAAGCCCTCTTCCCTTGTGATTTTGACATCCCAGCCACACAGAAGTGGTCAAGGTGATAGTTGCATTATGCAGTTGTTGGGGAATCCTGCCCATGTTCCAGCTGTTCAAATAATCCTATGCCCCTGGGGTCCTATTTTTATCTCTACAGAGTAACAAGCTTGGAGATAGTTTATACAGGAATGCCTGTGGCCGCGGACCTCAAGTTGTCCAGCATCAGTGTTCAGGACTTTAGGGAAAAGGGAAGTTTTAGTTTTTAATGATTTTTTTAAAGATTGTATTTATTTGTCAGAGAGAGAGCACAAGCAGGGGGAGCAGCAGGCCGAGGGACAAGCAGGCTCCCTGCCGAGCAGGGAGCCAGATATGGGGATGGATCCCAGGACTATGGGATCATGACCCGAGCTGGAGGCAAATGCTTCACTGACTGGGCCATCCAGGCACCCCGGCTGTATAATTAAAAAAAAAAAAAAATTGCTCTGCTGGAACTTTTTATAAGGAATCTCTAGAGTAAACTTTCAATAGCCTCTTGAGGCCAGAAGCCAAATACTTGTCGCCAGACTTACCTGCAATACCTACAGATGTAGGGGAATTCCTCTACACGAGGTCCCCTGTGTATCCTGCGGTTTCCTACACCTGCCAGGAAGTCACATTCTTCACTCACCGGGTACCGCTGCTGGAAAGTCTGTCAGCAAAACATCGGGCTAATATTTTCAAGGGGCTTGATTGGCTCTAAAACATCAACTTTAGGGGCGCCTGGGTGGCTCAGTGGGTTAAAGCCTCTGCCTTCGGCTCAGGTCATGATCTCAGGGTCCTGGGATCGAGGCCCGCATCGGGCTCCCTGCTCAGCAGGGAGCCTGCTTCCCCCTCTCTCTCTCTGCCTGCCTCTCTGCCTACTTGTGATCTCTATCTCTCTGTCAAATAAATAAAATCTTTAAAAAAAAAAAGTCAACTTTAGTTCCTGAGAGCTGTCTGGTCATGTCTCTCTCAAATATGACATATCTTTGGTAAGATAACCAGTGTTTCCTCGGGTGTCCTGTTGCAATGAGAACAGGTTCTCATTGAACTTATGCAAATGATTATAATATAATCATATATAATATAATGACTACAATATAATGTAATACTGAGAGTTTCTGAATTCTGGAGGGTTCAGGCAGGGAGACATTGAAGGTTTCAATTTATTCACTAAGGAATATTTTATGATCTTCCTCATTTCATTCAGTCCTATGTTACTAATTTTTGTTCTGTTGGGTTTTTTTAAGGATTTTATTTCTTTGTCAGAGAGAGAGTGAAAGCACACAAGCGTGGGGAGCTGCAGGTAGAGGAGCCCGATGTGGGATTCGATCCCAGGACCCCAGGATTATAACCTGAACTGAAGGCAGGCACTTAATTGACTGAGCCACCCAGGCACCCCGGTTCTTGTTCTGTTTGAATGCAGCTTTTTCTGTTCAGGACACTTTCATTTAGCTTAGTTTTATGATTTTAAAGATATCAGAAGCCTATAAAAGTCCTTTTTCTGAATCTCCTTGAAGACAAAACACAGTTTGTAAGAACATCAAAACAATAATGTAAATGCACAAACCTATGCTCAAATAATCAGTGCTTTAGAATTTTATCTTATTAAAAAAGGCAGATATCCAGGCAGTTTAACGCAACTTGACATCTAACATAGCAAAACTTCAAGGTTTCAGGTTACCAAAGACTAACAATCATTCCTGAGAACTTTTTTTTTTTTTTAAGATTTTATTTATT
>LNAC01000276.1:2047987-2078793 GCA_002007465.1 Ailurus styani
TTTTTTTTTATCAATCTTTTTTTTTTTAAGATTTTATTTATTTGACAGAGACAGTGAGAGAGGGAACACAAGCAGGGGGAGTGGGAGAGGAAGAAGCAGACTCCCCACTGAGGATGGAGCCTGATGTGGGCCTCGATCCCAGGACCCTGAGATCATGACCTGAGCCAAAGGCAGAGGCTTTAACCCACTGAGCCACCCAGACGCCCAAGTGTTTCTGATTTTTAACAGAAATCCTGTGACAGGCAGATTCTGTGAACGTAATGAAAGAAATCAACACAGAAAAATGTGCAGCCAGCTCCCCCATTTTAATTTCTGTAAGAATATTTCCACTGGAGTAAAACTCTATGAATGCACCAAGTGTGGGAAAGGCTTCATGCATCTTTCTTCTCTTTAGAGATATGTCAGATCTCACTGTGGACAAAAACCACACCCATGTCAGGAATGCCAGCAGTATTGCATTTGTCATGCACGCCTGAGAACTCCCCCTGGAGAGAAGCCCTATGGATGTAAGTTATGTGGGAAAACCTTCCTTTATTTCTACTCTCACTTAACATATCAGGATTAACACTCCGGAGAAAAACTATGAATGCAAGCAGTGTGGGAAAACCTTCCATGAGTTCTCCAGTCTTACTAGACATGTGAATACTCACACTAAGGAAAAGCTGTATAAGTGTAAGGAATGTGGGAAAACCTTCATTTATCCCTCAATCTTTCAAAGACACACAGTAACACACACGGGGAGAAGCCCTATGGATGTAAGTTATGTGGAAAAGCCTTCCACCATTCTTACTCTCTCACTCAGCATACAAAGATTCACACTTCAGAGAAAACCTATGAATGCAAGCAATGTGGGAAAACCATCCATGACTTCTCCAGTTTTACTGGGCATGTGCGAACTCACACTGGAGAAAAGCCATACAAGTGTAAGGAATGTGGGAAAGTCTTCATTTATCCCTCAGTCTTTCAAAGGCACATGATAACACACACTGGGGAGAAGTCCTATGAATGTAAGTTTTGTGGGAAAAATTTTCGACATCTGTACTCCCTTGCTCAACATAAAAAGAGTCACACAGCAGAGAAAAACCTACAAATGCAAGCAGTGCAGCATAGCCTTCCACGAGTTCACCAGTCTTACTAGACACAAGAGAACCCACACCAGGGAGACGCACATAAGTGTAAGGAATGTGGGAAAGCTTTCATTTATCCCTCCACCTTTCGAAGACACATGATAATACACACTGGAGAGAAGCCCTATAAGTGCAGCCTGAGTGCCTTCAGTTACCCCATCTTTCCAGCAACATGAGTAGACTCACACTGGAGAGAAGCCCTATGAATGTCAGGAATGTGGGAAAGCCTTCAGTTGGCCTGAAACCTTCCGAGCACATGTGGAGGTGCACACTGGGGAGAAGCTGTATAAGTGTGAGCTCTGTGGAAAACCTTTCAGTTCCCCCAAGTCCTTCCAGGGGCACGTGAGAACCCACACTGGGGAGAAACCTTACGAGTGTAAACAGTATGGAAAAGCCTTCAGTTGGCCCTCAACCTTTTGAGAACATGTGAGAATCTACACTGAGGAGAAACTATATAAATGTGAGAATTGTGGGAGAGCCTTCAGTTCTTCCAGATCCTTCCAAGGCCACGTGCAGACTCACACTGGAGAGAAGCCTTACGAATGTGCACGGTGTGGGAAAGCCTTTAGTTGGTCCTCATCCTTTTGAAACCACGTGAGGATGCACACTGGGTAGCAGCCCCAGAAATGCATGTAATATTGGAAAAATCTTCGCTGGGCCATGTTTTCTAAAAAGAGGTTCTGTAATTGTAAGTAATGTTGGATAATCTTACACTAATTCATGTGTAATACTCCAGGAAGGAAATATAGAAGTTATAAATATGGTATTATGTTTGGCATTACCTCATTTAACACTGGACCCTTAAATAGTGAATTTCCAGTTCTTTCACAAATAAGTGCTCATGTGAGAAATAACCAAGTTCTCTTTCAGCTAGGGTGCAGAAGTTTAAAAAGTGGTTTGGTTTTTTTCCTGATTTTTCAGTTAATACCACTTTCTTGGTAGTTTATTTGTGCCAGAGTAATTTGAAGTGTGCTTTTATATGACAGAGTTTAACTCTTACATAGTGTATTGTAGTGTAAGTGCTGGACAGTGAGCTTCAGATTATAACATAGGGCCTGACAGTAAGCGTTGGACTGCTGAGGCTCCCATGCCAAAGACCTCCACCTGGAATAAACATCGTTGATTGTAGAATACAGCTGCCAGCAGAACAACCTGATACAGAAGCAGGCCACCCTCCACCAGTGAAGTTCCTACTAAAGAATCAACATGCAGAACCCTGGACATCCCACCCTTGACCCGAATATACATAAAACACCAGGTCTGCATTTTCTCTCTACTTACAGCCTTGCTGTGTGGCCCCAGGTGTGCTGTGTACTTTCCAGGACTTGTGAGTAATAAACCTTGTCCTTCTAGGTTCCGTGATGGCTGTTGCTAAGGTGCATCTTCCAATTATAATAAGAACCACAGGGAATGGAGGTAGGAGCATGCTTCATTTCTTGATGGTTAAAAGGTTTACGGCACGTGGTGTGCACCCATGACTCTAAATGGCCGTCATGGAGCCGCGGCTTTACAGCAATTTGCACACAGGGTGTGGGTGTCTGAACGTCCTGGTAACAACTGCAGGCTGCATTTGGGACCAGCTCTGGCTGCAGGGGACCACTCCACTGGCCTCTCTTGCATTCCAACCAAGACCTTGCTTGGCGGCTGTAATGTTAACACTGTAAATGCTGACTTTACTACTAGAGGTCTGAGTAAATTTGCAATGATTAAGACCTATTTGTGCCCCTTGCATCTGGATGGATGGAGTAAGTGGACATAAATTCTTAACATTTACAGTTATCATAATTGGTACAGTGGTCACCTGATACAGACTGCTGTGTTGCTAACATTTGGGGAAGGCACAGCACAGGCACAGTGGCCTCTCTACCCACTCCTGACATCAGGCTCATGGGGTTGACCCCCTGCGGAGCTGTGCTCTGCTTCCTGGCAGCCCGAGCTGCCTCCCCTTCCCTTTCTCCTGGTGCACACACCGTACTAAGATGATGGTCTCCAGAACATCGTCATCTCTGGGTCACATCAGGACAAAATGAATGGAACGTTGTGCAAATCCATTTTTGCAGACTTAGCATTTCATCTTAAATGGAATGTGTCTGAGTAAGTGGTATAAAACCATTTTTCTGTGGAAATGCTTTTATTCCTCTTCTGCACACCCCTTCCACAGGAAAGGTCTGGATGAGAGTAGGGGCTTGTGCCTTGCTTTCCCAGCGTGGGCCCATGGGCCTATTCCCCTTACCCTTTCCCTGTGAGAAAGTTTGGCAGTGACTGTGACCATATGCTGAGCCCTGTCCTTTGGGAGTGCTGTGGTTGCAAGACAAAAGACCAGCCCAGTCTTCCCCATGGGCCCCATGGGAGCCCTAATCCCCCATGGGATCCCTATCCTTGGGCATCAGCAGCGTGTCTCTCCAGCACCTGTCCTGAGATCTCTTCCAGCTTTGAAGTTCCCACCTCAAGAACAGGTGGGTCCTCCTGCCGAGAAGTATCGCTGGAGATGGACACCCGCACCCATTAGGGAGCAGGTCTCTCAGGCTGGAAACAGTAGCAGGATCCACGTCCCAAGCCACAGCACTCCCCATAGCCATACACTCAGCTCAGCACATGCAAAATCACATACAAGAGTGTCAAAACTGCCAAGGACGTCACAAAGGTACATGTCATCACGTGCCCCACCACCCAGTGTCCTTCAGTCACCCACTACTGGTTCTCCTGCACACCCCAGCCTGACTACTTTCTTTGTAAAACACCAAAGAGGAACATACATGGGGAGAACATAAAGAGAACTCATTCTCCAGTTTCAGCCTGTATACTCTGAAACGTTATTTATTATTTTCTCGTTACTTTAGTATTTCAACTATTTCAAATTGTTACCACTGTTGTCAAACTCAGAGACATGCACGGATGGACACGGTAACTGTAACTGCACAAACCTTAACCTTATCACAGCCTTGACAGCATAAGGTTTCCCTCAGCATCAGTGCCTTTTCTTGGACAGTAACATTTGTACTTTAATCCAGTGCACCAAAAAAGGCATCTCAACGGGAATTTGAAAGTACTTGAGAGAAATGAAAAGGAAAATAAAACTTACAAAACATACAGAGTGCAGCAAAAGCAATGCTAAGGGAAAATTTATATCTATAGATACTTATATTTAAAAAAAAAAAACAAGACTTCAATACAACAACCTGACTTCACAACCTAAGAAGTGGAGCAAGAAGCAGCAAATCAAAACCTAGTAGAAGAAAGGAAATAATAAAGATTAGAGCAGAGATAAATGTAAAGGAAAACAGAAAAATAATAGAGAAGATTAAAGAGAGGAAAAAATTAAAACTTGGTTCTTTGAGGGGCACCTGGGTGGCTCAGTAGGTTGAGCATCTGCCTTTGGTTCAGGTCATAATCCCAGGGTCCTGGAAATGAGTCCTGCATCAGGCTCCTTGCTTGGCTGGGAGCCTGCTTCTCCCTCTCCCTCTGCCTGCTGCTCCCCTTGCTTATGTTCATTCTCTCTTTCTCTCTCCCCCTGTTAAATAAATAAATAAAATATTTAAAAAAAAATCTTGGTTGCAATCAACAAAACTGACAAACCTTTAACTAGGTGGACTAAGAAGGAGAAGACTTAAATTGTTAAAATCAGAAAGGCAGTGAGGACATTGCTACTGAGTCTACAGAAGCAGAAAGGACTACAAGAGACCACGAAGAAATGTACAGCAACAAATTGGACAACTGAGATGGAATGGGCACATTCCTAGAAATGCAAAATCTGCTGAGAATCAGTCATGAAGCAGCAGAAAATCCAAACAACTATACTAATAGATTGAATCAGTGATCAAAACTCTCCCAAAGAAAAGTCCTGAACTTGATGGCTTCCCTGGTGAATTGTACCAAACAAATTTTTTTTTAAGATGTTATTTGACAGAGACAGTGAGAGAGGGAACACAAGCATCCCACTGAGCAGGCAGCCCGACACACGGCTCGATCCCAGGACCCTGGGATCATGACCTGAGCCAAAGGCAGACACTTAACAAATGAGCCACCCAGGTGCCCATGTACCAAACAATTTAAAGAAGGATACTGATTCTTAACAAAATTTTCTTTAAAAATTGAAGAGAAGGGAGCACCTTTCAAGTTATTGTGTGAGACGAGCATTACCCTGATAGGAAAGCCAAGGATTCTACAAGGAAACAAAACTACACACCAATATCCCATATGAATTTGTAGGTAAAACTCCCCAACAAAATACTAGCAGATAGAATTCAGCAGCATACTGAAAGGATTGCACCCTGGGATTTACTGCTGGAATGCAAGAATGGTTCAACGTACAAAAACGAATCCAAACAATGCACATTTAACAGAACGAAGGTAAAAAAATCAAATGATTATCTTAAACTGATGCAGAAGCAGCACATGATGAAATCCAACACCCTTTTATAACATTCCATCAAGTAGGAGTAGAAGGGATCTACCTCAGTATTATAAAACCCATACGTGAAAAACCCAGAGAACATCACACTCAGTGGTGAAAGACTAAAAGCTTTTCCTCTAAGATCAGGAACAAGAATGACTTTCACCACTCCCACTCAACACAGTACAGAAGTTATACCCAGAACAATTAGACAAAGAAAATAAATAAGCATCCGGCTTGGAAAGGAATAAAAATTATATCCGTACATCTTATGTACAGAAAACTAAAGAGTCCATAGAGGCACACAAAATCATTAAAATAAATGAATTTAACAAAATACCAGGATAAAAAGTTAACACACAAAAATTAGTTTCATTTCTAAACACAATAAACAGAAGGAAAAGGAAATTACAAAACCAATTCTAACTAAAATAGCATCAAAATCAATAAAATATTCAGGACTTAACCAATGAGGCAAAAGACTCCTACAAGGTTAAACCACAAATCATTGCTGAAAGAAAAGACCTAATAATGGAAACACGTCATATGTTCATGGTTTAAATAAAAATTTTTTTAAAGATTTTGTCAGAGCATGCAGACAAGTAGGGGGAGCAGCAGGTAGAGGGGGAAGAAGCAGGCTCCCCACTAAGCAGGGAGTCTGATGTGGGGTTCAATCCCAGGACCCTGGGATCATGACCAGAGCTGAAGGCAGACGCTTAACGACTGAGCCACCCAGGTGCCCCTGGTCAACTGATTTTTGATAAGTGTGCCAAGATCATTCAATGGGGGAAAGGACAGTCTTTCAATAAATGGTGCTGGGGAAACTGAACATCCACATGGAAAAGAATGAAGTGGAACCCTCGCCTAATAACATATTCAAATATAACTCAAGATGGATCAAGAACCTACATGTAAGCCCTAAAACAATAACTCTTAGTAGGAAACAGGAGAAAAGCTTCCTAACATTGGATGTGGCAGTGATTTCTTAACTAACACCAAAATCACAAGTAACAACAACAACAGAATAGGGGTGCCTGGGTGGCTCAGTTAAGCGTCTGCCTTCATTTCGGGTCATGATCCCAGGGTCCCGGGATCGAGTCGTACATCAGGCTCCCTGCTCAGCTGGGAGCCTGCTTCTCCCTCTCCCTCTTGCCTGCTGCTCCTGCTTGTGCTCTCTGCCAAATAAATCTTTATTTTAGAGGATAGACAAATTTGGCTTCATGAAAATTTAAAATTCTGCCCATCAAAAAACAGTATCTACACAGTAAAATGTCAACTCACAGAATGGGAGAAAATACTTGAAAATCCACATACTTGGGCGCCTGGGTGGCTCAGTGGGTTAAAGCTGCTGCCTTTGGCTCAGGTCATGATCCCAGGGTCCTGGGATCGAGGCCCACATCAGGCTCTNGGGAGCCTGCTTCCTCCTCTCTCCTCTCTCTCTGCCTGCCTCTCTGCCTACTTGTAATCTCTCTGTCAAATGAATAAATAAAACCTTTAAAAAAAATTTTTTTAATTAAAAAAAGTTAAAAAAAGAAAATCCACATACTTGATGAGATTAATATCCAGAATAAGAAAGAACGTCTAAAATGCACCAACCCAAAAAACCAAACCTGATTCAAAATTAATAAAGGACTTCAATAGACATTCTCTAAAGAATATATATACATATCCAATAAGCATATTAAAAAACACAAGACATCATTAATCATTAGGGAAATGCAAATCAAAACTACAATATGATACCACCTCAAACACAATGGGATTGCTTCTCAAAACAAAAGCAAACCCGAAACCACAAGTGTTGATGAGGATGTGGAGAAACTGGAACCCTTGTGCACTGTTGATAAAATGGGAAAGCCACTGTGCAAAATACTATGGTAGTTACTCAAAAACTTTAAAAAAGAATTACCGTATGATCCAGCAACTCCACTTCTGGGTATATACCCAAGAGAATTAAGAGCCGAGTCTTGAGGAGATTGGTACACCCGTGTTTGTATCAGCATTATCAAAAATACCTATATTGTGCAGGCAACTCACATGTCCACTGATGGACGAATAAACAAGCCAAATGGAGTCCATACATACAGTGGGATATTTCTCAACCTTAAAAAGGAAGGAAATTACAACATGTAGTGAGATAGATGGATCTTGAGGACATTATTCTAAGTGAAATAAACCAATTAGAAACAAATACTGTATGATTCTACATGTATGACCAAGAGTAGTCAAAATCATACAGATGGGTAGTAAAACGGTGGAGGCCGGGGTCTGGGGGAAGGGGAGGAAGGGAGAGTGGGGAGTCAGTGTTCAGTGGAAACAGTTTCAGTTTTACAAGATGAAGAGTTCCGGAGATGGATGGTAGTGATGGTTGCAAAACAATGTGAATGTATTTAATACTCCTGAACTTCACACTTAAAAATAATTTGATCATTTTATGTATATTTTACTGTAATAAAAAGGGAAAGTCAGCTGAAGGGCATAATAAGACTATATATCCATGATCGGCTTTTACCTCATTTCTGTCAGGTTTTATGTCCATCCCACACATTTTTCACCAGATAATTTTGAAGAAACTGATGCTACTATTTAATCCATGAATATTTTGGAATATAATTTTTCAGCCTAACCCAGAGGCCATTATCACACCTAAAAATAAGCATTTTCCCTTAATATATTCAAATAAACATGTACAGGAATTTCACTGGTCATCTCCATAAGGCTATAAGATCTATACATATCAATCTATTGAAATTTCCTTTATCTGATAAGGGTCTAGAATTGAGAATAAAAAAGTTTTCAATTCAAGCCAACCCTGTTCAAAAATGTTCAATCCATTTGGTCATTTATGAACTGCAAATCAAAACCATGAGCTATTCCTTCATACCAACCCTGATGGCTATGGTTTAATAAGAAATGGAAAATAGGTTTTGGCAAAGATGTAGAGAGACAGAAACCCTTATACACTACTAGAGGGAATGTAAACGGTGCAGCCACTGTAGAAAATAGTGGTTTCTCGCAGTTAATCCCAGTTACCATATGACCCAGAAATTCCACTCCTGGGTGTGAACCTTTGTGAAAATAAAAGGAAACCTCCTTTAGCATAAAGTTGGGAGGCCCACAGCGGGGTCTCTCACACCCCACCACTTCCCAACATCAGACGAAATGGGGAGACAGGGACCTTGAACGCAGGCACTCTACCCCCAGCTGGACTGAGAAAGTTTTCCTCCTACCTAGCAACAGCCCAGCCAATGGGAGGCCATCACAGCTCAGCCAATGGGAGGGCACTACACTGGAACTCCCTTTACTCTCACCAACTTTCCTGCACTTGCCTATGGTTTGCCCAACCTGGCTTATCCCTAATTGCAATTCTCTGCTATTTCCAAACAAACCAGTAGCTAGCACTTTTATATTTTAAGGGTTCATTATTTGGTGATCAGAAGTGGGACCCAGAAGACCCCTAGCAACTCCGAGCCTGGTGAGCAAACAGGTACCAGAACTCACAGAGCCTACTAGGCTCACTGCTTTCTCACCCAACCGGGAGGTTGACAGTAAGTTTTCTTCTGGATTTTGAGCTCTGCTCTCCTTGTGTTTGACCTCTCCAGGCTTTCTTCAGGATCTTCAGGTTTTACAGCCTTGTCCTTTCTTGGAGTACCTGTAGCATATGGAGGTTGGGAACGTGATTTGTTGCTCCGAGATCCTAGAGAAACTTGGGTTTTTTTCACAGGTAAAATAAGGGTATGACAGGGACTAGTGCAAGGGATAATGAGGCCCTGAGCCTTAGAATCTTCTATTATGGTTTGATGCATGGAAGAGCTGCTTTATATGGCATTGATTAATTCTATGAAGAACTGTCTTTTAAGATTACTTGAGAAAGAGAAAGCATGGAGTGGGAGGGGGAGAGGGAGAGGGAGAGAGTCACTGAAGCAGACTGTGCGGAGGGCAGAACCTGACCTGGGGCTCCATCTCACAACCCTGAAATCACGACTGAAGCCAAATCCAAAACTCGGTCACCTAACTGACTGTACCACCTAAGTGCCTCTTCTGGGGAGAACTTTTGAAAGATCTATTTGAATCTTGTTAGGAGGCACAGTGTGGATTCTGTCAATATCAGTTGAAGATTTTGCCCAGAAAGGATGGTGAGGATCTCATAAGAACAAATTATCAGTGTCCCCATACTGTTAAAGGGTGTCAGGCATGGAGCAAATAAAAGATGTCCAAGTGTCATTCAACCCCCCCTTGTTGGTGATTGTGATTACTACTGGCAAACTCTAGAATTATTTCCTCTTTGAGAAAAAGAAATTGCAGCGTGATACTTTCCTAAGAAATGTCAGGTGTATACATGAACAGAGGAGTAGTAACTGAGGAGAAGGGGGTGAGAGAAACCACAGGGGAGGGGGAGAGGGAGAAGCAGCCCTGGTTGGGGCTGGATCTCAGGACCTCAGGATTATAACCTGAGCCAAAGGCAGGCACTGAACCAACCGAGCCACCCAGGTGCCCCAAAGAATTTAACAGTTCTTATCTAGAGAGCCAGAAGAATGCAGTGCAGCGAAACCGGGAATAGAGAGGCACCAGGCACATCAGCTAGAGGCAGAGAATATTTGCTGATTTTTACAGACTGGACTCTATTTTTTAGCCTCCTTACTGACATGACCTTGACATGGTCTTCACATGCTGTGACTCATCCCCGACAAGGAAGTGCTTTGTCTGAGGACAGGTGGGTGAAACTGTTTCTGCTCAGTGAGAGCCACAGCCCAGTAGTGAGCTCCAGGCCAGCTTCCACTGTCTGAGGCTATGTCTGTATTCTCATTTACTGTGTGGACACTGACATCTTGATTACAACCGGCACTGCAGTAAATGTTCTCCATAAAGGAACTCAGCATAGATAAACCCATTTGTTCCTCGGCAAACTCTATAAGGTAGATACTGCTTTTTATCTCCTTGTATGAGCTACCTGGGGCCTACAGATGCAGGAGATTTTCCAAAGGCCACCGAGCAAGAAAGGAACCAAGTCAGGATCATGATTCAGACTGAGCCTTTCTTTCCCAGACTCTACATTCTGTGTTGGGTGCTAAATACTGAGCCTCCCTCGTGGGCCACACACTCAGCTCACAGCAAACGATGACAGTCCACATTGATCTAGACACTGCAAGCACTTGCCCACATGTCCTCATGCTCATTGCTTCCTACCCTCCCACTCCTGCTTGCTCCCTTGGTGCTCCCCAATGTCACCCCTTTTTTACAAGCACTGACTGTCCCTCTAGAACCTGAGTATGATCAACTGCTTCCCTGGACCTTCCTGTGTCCCTTGTTTGGCCACATATGACTGGCCAACTGCTATAGGACACAGAACAGGTGCAGGTTCAGAGCCTACAAGCAAGCATCACATGGGCACCCCTACAGAACTTTGCTCTCAGATTCTGGAGAGAACTGGAAACAAAAGAACCACAAAGTCACAAGGAAAACTATCTGGGTACATAGAAAGGTTAACAATTTGTTTAAAAAAAAATTGAAATTGGATTTCATGGTCCTGCTATGAAAAAGAGCGTTCCATGGAAAATGTCACATATGGACTCTTTCCGACCGGTGGGGACAGGGAAACATGGCTGGCAATGCACACCTTCCATGCTGTTCCAGTTCAGTGCAGCTTTATCAACCCTTACCAGTGTGTGGGATCCACACGATCACAGGTCATACTGCTGAAACATACTGCTGAGGACAGTAGAGAGGAAAGCCCATTCCAACAGTGGCTGGAATAATTAGACAGAAGCACTTCTCTCTGCAATGACTGCACAGGTATCTTTGTTGTGCATTCACACCACCACATTCCTGTACATTTCCTTCGCCAAGTCCCCGTGGGGCTGCTCGCCTTACACACCCTCTCAGACATGAAGCCCAACCAGCTCCCCCCAAAATACAACCATACTCGCACCATGCCCAGGAGAGCATCCTGGGGGCCATGTGATGGAGACAGAAACTGACCTGTATCAACCGGGGGCAGATCAACAGAAGCACAAGTGGTCTGAAGGAAAGAGAAAGGCACACCCCATCTTTCCTCCACTGGAATTAACACAAGGAGACGCCACTGGGTGAAGCATGACCACTTACCCATCCATCACGGGAAGAAGCGTCCTGTTCAGCACAACTGAGCACAATTCCCAGCAAGAAGGAATAAGGAGGAAGGACATGTTTCCATTCTGGTATGGACTTTCATGTAAACGTCTCAGAGCTGTTTGGACAACAAACATTGAGAAGCAGCATTTCCAGAAATTGGGAATTTCCTGAAGGCAGTTATGCCCGGCACACCAAGTTGTATGACATTCCTACAACTAAGACTCACCTCACCACGAATGGTGGTTAGCTTAGTTGTTGACAAGTAGGGAAGATGCATGTGTCTGGCTCCCTCTCCCACACTCTTGAGCTGCAAGACCATGAGTCCTGGTGTTCTTTGTCAGAGACCATTACACAGGCAACATTAAGGGCTTCACCACTGGGAGTAAGTAATTTTTTTAAAAAGACTTATTTGAGGGCGCCTGGGTGGCTCAGTGGGTTAAAGCCGCTGCCTTCGGCTCAGGTCATGATCCCAGGGTCCTGGGATCGAGGCCCATATCGGGCTCTCTGCTCGGCAGGGAGCCTGCTTCCTCTTCTCTCCTCTCTCTGCCTGCCTCTCTGCCTACTTGTGATCTCTCTCTCTCTCTCTCTGTGTCAAATAAATAAATAAAATCTTAAAAAAAAAAAGACTTATTTGAGAGAGAGAAGAAGAGCATGAGGTGGGGAGGAGCAAAGGGAGAGGAAAAAAATTTTGCAGACTCCCTGCTCGTCATGGAGCCCAACTCAGGGCTTGATCCCACGTGGGACCCTGAGATCACGACCCTAGCTGAAACCAAGAATTGGAACTGAAGTGACTGCACCACCCAGATGCCCCAAGAGTAAGTCATTTTAATGAGACAGTGACAGCAGCTGCATGGGTATCGAAGAAATACACACCAGAAGGAAAACGTCAACTGTTCATGTACTTTAGTCCCATTAACCCAGAGTAAGTATTTCCAAAAAACTAACACAATTAGAAGAAAAAGTTAATCCTCTAGAACGGGGTATTTTTAAAACACTCAGTTGTGAGAGGCGGCTGGGCAGCTGAGTCCCTTAAGCATCTGCCTTCAGCTCAGGTCATGATCTCAGGGTCCTGGGATCAAGCTCTGAATTGGGCTTCCTGCTCAGTGGGGAGTCTGCTTCTCCCCCTTCTAGTCATCATCCTGCTCTTGCTCACTCTCTTTCTTGCTCAAATAAATAAAATCTTTAAAAAAATTCTCAGTTCTGAAACATAAAACATAATTTGCAAGAATGCAACAGATTTGAAAACCGCAGTATTGTGGTTTCCATGAAGCAATATAGAGAAGCACATTTGACAAAACAAAGAAAAAAGCCACTGTTTTGAATCACATGTTTAAAATAAAAAACCCCTTGGAAGTCACATGTAACAACAGAAAGGAATTACATTAACAACAAACTGATTGAGCGTATTGCGTTTATCTCTTAGATAGCAGTCAGCTAAGTCAGCTATAGAGGAAAATTCCCACAAACTGCCATACACTCACAAGTGCTTATTCCAATTATGGAACCATCCAGAAGGAAGAAATAACGGGGTCCCTGCAGCCTCTCTACAGTGCAACAAGGGAAGGAGGTTTCCTGTATCTGAGGCTGCACATTAAACCTGTCAGAAAGGAGGCGGGCAGGACACAGATCCTGAGAGGGACAAGATGCTTACCACAGAAATCATGTATTAGAAAAAGCGTGGGAGCTGAAAGGGTGACAGGATGAGAGAGATCCCTACACACGATGGCCTGAAGAGGTGGCCTCGTGGACACAAAGAGCCACAGGGCAATGCAAGGAACCATTTCGACCTGAAAACCAAGATGGTCCATCACAGGAGAGCTGGTGGAAAAGTCTCTGGAATATCCTACCTAACAAAAACTAACGTCAAACTTGTGTCAGGTTGGGGGGTGTTCCAGACAACAGGTCGGAAGTCAGGAAAATGCGCCGTGACCCAGGCCCAAGTGGGTCCCCACACCTCTCTGTCTCCTGCCAGAAAATCATAGCTCCTTCACACAGTTTCTTTCCTCAGGGCTTTTATCTCAGAACCGCAAAGAGGACTCTGGGACATATGGCCTCCCACCTCACCACGCTCACATATTCAGCAGAACCAGTCAGACACTAGCTTTCATCTTCACGCCACAGGATTTCTCTTCTTAACTCATCATGACTGATGAACAACCAAGGTGAAGGGTGATCAGCAGAGGTCAATATATGAACATAATTGGAGGAGGCTATCCTCTTTCGACATCCCTGCACATTTACTAATTTCTGTGGGGAGCATACAGCACCAACAAGCAAATGGGAAGATACATCATTCAATCACGAGGACTGAAAGGAAGAATAGATACAGAGTCGGAATTTCTAGTATCCATAACAGAGAACAAGATATATATATACAAATCACTTATCACCCCTGGGGCCCAAGGACATTGTAATGGAAATAAGTTTTGTATAAGTATACAATTTTTTCATGTGTGAGGTAACAAAATATAGTTCACACAAAGGGCACACAGGAATGTTTTATCTTAGGTGTTCCTCTTGGCAACATGCAGTGGAAATAAATACGACAGAGATACCTGTTATGGACGAGGCACTTACGAGGCACAACCATGTTTATAACAAAGATTGCTGTCCAGCCCTGAGTTTTTATGTACAAAATATATGAGGAGCTATACCTGGAGGTTTTCCAACATTCTTTACATTCATAAGACTTCCTGCCAGCATGTCTGATTGGATTTACAAGGTTTTAAGGACAAATGAAGGCTTTGCCACAGTCCTTCCATTCAGAGCTTCTCCCCAGTGTGTGTCCTCACATGGGCTCGCAGGTTTGTCGGGTACCTGAAGGCCTTCCCACACTGTTGACACTCATAGGGTCGCTCCCCAGTGTGCGTCCTCACGTGGGCTCGCAGGTTGGCGGGATACCTGAAGGCCTTCCCGCACTGCTGACATTCATACGGTCTCTCCCCAGTGTGAGTCCTCACATGGACCCGCAGGTTGGCGGGACACCTGTAGGCTTTCCCGCACTGCTGACATTCATAGGGTCTCTCCCCAGTGTGAGTCCTCACGTGTGCCCGCAGGTTTACCGGATACCAGAAGGCCTTCCCACATTCCTTACATTCATAGGGTTTCACCCCGCTGTGCTTTCTTACGTGTACTTGAAGGGAGGAGTGACAGCTGAAGGCTTTCCCACAGTGCGGACATTCATAAGGTCTCTCCTCAGTGTGTGTCTTCACGTGGGCTCTCAGGTTGGCTGGGTACCAGAAGGCTTTGCCACACTGCTGACATTCATAGGGTTTCTCTTCACTGTGTGTTCTCACATGTTTTTGTAAGGACGAGGACCAACGGAAGGCCTTTCCGCATTGCGCACACTCGTAACGTTTCTCCAAACTGTGTGCCCTCACGTGTCCTTGAAGGGAGGAGTGACGAGTGAAGGCCTTCCCGCACTGCTGACACTCGAAGGGCCTCTCCCCGGTGTGTGTCCTCACATGTTCCTGCAGTGATGTGGAGCTACTGTACGCTTTTCCACACTCCTTACACTCATAGGGTTTCACTCCACTGTGCATCCTCACGTGTCTTTGGAAATACCGAGGATGTCTGAAGGCCTTCCCGCACTGCTGACATTGGTAGGGTCTCTCTTCACTGTGCGTTCTGACGTGTTCTCGAAGGGATAAGGAACAACTGTAGGCTTTCCCACATAATGTACATTCATAGGGTTTCAGTCCACTGTGCGTTCTCACATGTCTCCTAAAGTATTTGGGACAACTGAAGGCTTTCCCACACTGCTGACACAGATATGGTCTCTCTCCAGTGTGTGTCATCATGTGTCCTTGTAGGGACGCGGGATACTTGAATGTCTTCCCACACTGCTTACATTCATAAGGTTTCTCTCCACTGTGCGTCCTCACATGTTCTCGAAAATACGAGAGGCAACTGTAGGCTTTCCCACACTCCACACATTCATAAGGTCTTTCCCCAGTGTGAGTTCTCACATGACGTGTAAGGTAGGACTGATACATAAAGGCTTTCCCACACACGTCACACGCATGGATTCTCTGTCCACAGTGACCCCTCACATGACCCTGAAAGGATGACATGCAACTGAAAGTTTTTCCACATTTCTTGCACTCTAAAGATTTTTTACTACCAAGACTCTTCAAGTCTCTCTTCGATGCTCTTCCAGTGTCCTGACATTCATAGGGCTTCCCTACAAGATCTGCGTCCACGTGAGGGCCATGGCTCGAGCCACAGCTGCAGGCCGGCCCACATTCCTCACAGGGACTAGGTTTGTGTCCAGGGTGAGACCTTTGTGGATTCTCAGGGAAAGAACCATCTGTGAGGGCTTCTCTACACTTAGCGCACTGACACCATTTGTCTCCAGCAGGACAATCCTCACCCACAGTAAGACTTGCCATCTGCCTTATGGTTTCTCCACATGGATTATCTTCACTGCTTTCACAGACCTGCTCCACCACATGACTTCTGTTCAAAATAGGAAGGCACATTGTTACGGAATAATATTTTACCCGATCTCTTTATTAATGAGCTGTTGATGTTAATGATTATTTGGCTACATAATAACTACTCTCAAGGAGAGTTTGTGGCACTGTCTACACTTCTATAATGTAGAAGAAGCTAAATACTCAAAATAAGGGCCCAGTAATAGCTATAACTGTTAGCCTTTCTTACATGTGTGTTTTCCTGATAAATGTTTGGAACTGAATTATATTTATACTGATCAATAGCTAAATCACATTTATGAAGACCTTGTGTTGTGTAATTTCCACTACACAATTGTTGAGCTAGGTTTATACCTTCATACCTTGTTTAATTTCAAGTTATTCTAACAATTTGCTAAGGTCCCCCTCTCTCCTATGGGAGAGAGAGGCACTCACCTCAAACACCTCTCCTGGGATTGGGACTGATCTCCAGTGTGATGAAACACCCAGTTTTCTCCAAAAAGAGTCCAGGAATCATTTCTTGTAAATCTTAATATTTTCTCTTCACTGGATAGTTCATTCTCCAAAATATTCAGCTGAGTCCCTGATCCACAAGGTTTAACTTCAGTGCAAGAATCTGCAAGAATTGGGATCATAATTTAATTTCTTGGGAATGACCTGATGTTTAAAGGTAAGAAAATTCAGAAAAAAAGACCATATGGGGACTTCTATTCATATACCGATGCCAAATGTAAATGAAGTTCATCAGGAAAAATGAACATGTGAGCACAGAAAAATCCTAAGGACCCTAGTGCTTTGGGACGTTGGCAATAAAAGGAAAGGTGTATGAAAAGGCAGCCTGCTTACGCAGAAATGCTTCAAAATCAATGGCGACTAATGTGGAGATAAGTATTATCAGAAAAGAAATAGGAAGGAAATGGGCAAGATCCTCACATCCACATGCTGCCTCTATAAAGGAATACAGAAAGGCTCGCCACGTGGGCGAGGATGGATGAAATGTCCAACAGGAAGGCCAGGTAAATGACAAAATGACCCTTCTCAAAACAAGGATTGAGTTGCGTTTCTAATGGACACGTGCACATGTCATTCCCTTCTCCAGACCCTGGTCCGACCAAGGGTTGCGGGACTGTTCTGAAGGCACCAAGGCCCCTGGGTGAGGCTGCCCGCACCGCCCGGCTGCCACTGGCGGGTCAGACGCTGAGTGTGGCTGCTGCCCAGCCCCCGCAGACAGCCCAGCAGGAGGGGGGATTTGAAGGGCGACAAGCGGTCTGGAAAATGGGCTGTTAATTTGGTCTTCAAGGTCACTGAAGACAACGAAGTGCGAGTTTGACTGCAGCATGAGCAATGGGTATTAACCACAGTGGATCTTTCACAGAACTGAAAACCACAAAGGAGCCCATCCTCACACTGATAAAATTAGGAAATCTCAGACTTTGATCTGGAGCAATAGTCAATTTATTATATGAAACTGGTTTTCACAGAAAAGGTATGTGACCCTAGGCAGTTTCCATGAAGGCTTGGACTACGTCTGTCTCTTCTCCAACATATTCCCGTTCCTCGGCCCCAGGAAGATCCGACACTTGTAAGAAACATTCGTTCCCTACAACTCTAGAGAAGGGGTGGAGCCATGCTTACCCAGGGAGGCCAGGTTCCTGCAGGTCTCCAGCATCACATCTCTGTAGAGCTTCCTCTGAGCACCATCCAGCAGAGCCCACTCTTCCGGGGTGAAGCTCACAGCCACATCCGCAAAGACCACCACGTCCTGGAACATCCCACATGTTCTGCTGCAGTAATGCTCCCTCCTCACCCGTGTGTGTGGGAGGATGGGGGGAACGACACGCAGGGAACTGCATTCCATTCCTAGGACCCGAGTCACCCCCGTGTGCGAAGTGACAACACGTGAGCACATCCCCGGCAGTGTCCTCCGTGACGGGAAGGGCTGGGAGCCCGAGGCAGAGGGCGATGACGACAGCTGATACAGACGCCCATACACCCAAATACAGGCTATTTGTATGAAAAACGAGATGTGAGCGCTCCAGTACGGTAAAGAATGAAAAATCAGACAAAACATTTCTGACTTGATCAAAGATGATTACTGCCTTGTCAGCCCCAAGAACTGGAACCAGAATGTCAGGATGTTGTGAACACACGGATTCCAGTGCTGCTCTCAGCCCGGAAGGAAACAAGTTCAAGGACCCTAGCGCCGTCCCCTCTATCCCAGCAGAGGCACACACGGCCCCCTCTGTCCCAGCAGAGGCACACACGGCCCCCTCTGTCCCAGCAGAGGCACACACGGCCCCCTCTGTCCCAGCAGAGGCACACACGGCCCCCTCTGTCCCAGCAGAGGCACACACGGCCCCCTCTGTCCCAGCAGAGGCACACACGGCCCCCTCTGTCCCAGCAGAGGCACACACGGCCCCCTCTGTCCCAGCAGAGGCACACACGGCCCCCTCTGTCCCAGCAGAGGCACACACGGCCCCCTCTGTCCCAGCAGAGGCACACACGGCCCCCTCTGTCCCAGCAGAGGCACACACGGCCCCCTCTGTCCCAGCAGAGGCACACACGGCCCCCTCTGTCCCAGCAGAGGCACACACGGCCCCCTCTGTCCCAGCAGAGGCACACACGGCCCCCTCTGTCCCAGCAGAGGCACACACGGCCCCCTCTGTCCCAGCAGAGGCACACACGGCCCCCTCTGTCCCAGCAGAGGCACACACGGCCCCCTCTGTCCCAGCAGAGGCACACACGGCCCCCTCTGTCCCAGCAGAGGCACACACGGCCCCCTCTGTCCCAGCAGAGGCACACACGGCCCCCTCTATCCCAGCAGAGGCACACACGGCCCTGTCCCTGGGTTAGGTGGACCGTGAGCATGGACACAGGGCCCAGGGGCCTGGCACACGTGGTGCATAAGAGGAGTCCCAGTTTCTGAAGAATCATGGAAGTCAGCGGGGCCTCAGACATATACCCCAGTGCCCAGAACGCAAGGAGAAGGGTGCCAGAAAGAAGAGCCCCTGAGGGACTAACGGTAACAGCCACTGGCAACTTCAATAGAATGTAAAATTATGTCCACTGCAGATATGATTTGGCAAACCATTCACACACATCCTAGATAAGTCAACCTAGAAGAAAAACCGCCAAAATTCTTTTTTTTTTTTAATAAGTAGGCTCTATGCCCAAGGTGGGGCTCGAACTCATGACCCTGAGATCAAGAATTGCATGTTTACTGACTGAGCCAATCAGGTACCTCAAGACCACTAAAATTCCTAACTCTCAATTCTGGCAAAGGGAGGTTCCTAAACAAAACCAAAACTTTACTCGTTTCTCCTATTCTTCCAGAGGACCAGGGCACTGGGGAAAAGGTTGTTACCAACTTAAGCACTCCCACATCTGCCTCCCTGCAGCCTGCCTTTCCAAAGTCCTCCTCATTCCCAATGATTGAGCTCCAGGGAACCACAGGGACCCTTCCTAGCCTTCCCTTGTAATCAGCTCGAAGAAACCACTCTTCACACTGGGAATGAATCGCTGTCCTGGTTGATTCATGTCGGACCCCTTGCTGGACAGGCGCCCCCACTGAGGAGGACCACAAGACAAATAGTAGGGGTCCCTAACGAACCTCAGTAGGTTCCTGTGTCTGAACCCACTCCCTTCTGTCTAGGTCCTTTGAGAGATACACCATTTTCTACTTAGTTCCTATGCCCCTGTTCATTTAATTGGACAGATACTTTTCAAACAAGTGTCTTTGTCCCAAAAGGGGAATATCATTCTAGAATTTGGTAATAGCAATCAACACAGCCACTCAAAGAAAATAAATGACCCTTCCGCATCTTTCATCCGCTGCATCTCTGACACGCCATACTAGAGTCTGGAGACACGGATCATTTGTCTTGAGGGGATCATCGACCATCCTCGTCCTCGGCAAAAACCCCGGCTCACGTTGCCAGAGTCCACAGTGTGCCTCCCATCAAGATTAAAACAGATCTCTCAGAGTGTTTCCCCAGAATTAATCAATACCCTATAAATAAAGAAGGCTTTGAAGGCATCAAGCCCATAATAGAAAATTCCAAGCCTCAGAGGCCCACCATTCCATACACTAGTCCCCTGTAATGGCCTCTTTTTACCTGGGAGAAAACCAATGGCCAAAGATGGAAGTTTGTCTAAAACGTCTGAGCAATAAATACCATTGTTAACCCTGGCACCCTGTTCTTCCTAACCCCCATATGCTACCGGCTCAATTCCTACTGTATGTAAATTCCAGGAGGAATATGTGACTCTAGGTTTTTACCAATAGAATAAAAAAATTTTCCCAGCTCTGAAAACTGCCAATATTCAATTGGCTATTTTCAGACCTAGGGTCCTGGTTTAGAACTGTCAAACAATTTGCATTTTCATGTTACCTTTGCTTTCATAGTTGTTACCTATCAAAACGTTATAAAAGTGATGTATCCAGCAAGAAGATAATTTCCAGTGCTTACCATCTTGATAAACAGGGACCAGAGATGCGAAGTGCCTCAGACTCCTCCTTTCTAATATTTCTTGTTACTCGGGTACGGCCTTAACCGGTTTCCAACTGGTATGCGTTTTCCCTAGGACATGGGACATCACTACCAGGAAAGGTCTTCCCTGGCGCCAAGAAACAAAACCCCTAAATATGGAAAACTGACTCATAATCAATGATGCATTTGAGAAAAGGCCTCTATCAAAAGGGGGAAATGTAAAAATTAATACAGGGAAACTTTGCTAAGAATGGAGTCAGGAGGGGCGCCTGGATGGCTCAGTTAAGTGTCTGACTCTCAGTTTCAACTCAGGTCATGATCTCAAGGTTGTGAGATCAATCCCCAAGTCAGGCTCCACACTCAGCAGGGAGTCTGCTTGAGAATTCTCTCTCCCTCTCCCTGTGCTCCTCCCCCTGTTCATGCTCTCCTTTTCTAAAATAAATAAATCTTTAAAAAAAGAAGAAGAAGAAGAAGAAAAAGAATGGAGTCAGGACACCAGCAGTTGGAGCTCCCACACCCTACCACTCATAGTCAACTGCAGAAGCAACAGCAAGAGAAGGACCTTGCAGTTGCAAGTGGATACCACTTCACTATGACAACAGGAGGAAGATTATTTCCCCACATGGCTACAAGTCAGCCAATGGGAAGCAACGATACTTCCAAGCCCAGTTTGCTCCAATGGACTTTTTGATTTATGGAATTATTAAAATACTTTAAAATGAGAATGTGAATATGGCTGAATAATTCTATAAATACAATAAATACCATCGAACTCTATACTTTAAACACATAAACTTCATGGTATGTGATCCATACCTCAGTTAGAGCTATTTAAAAAAAATTGTCATGGAAGGGCACCAAGGTGGCTCAGTCGGTTAAGTGTGAACACTTAACACTTAATTCTTGATTTCAGCTCAGGTCTTGATCTCAGAGTCATAAGATCGAGCCCCATGTCAGTCTCTGTGATCATCACAGGGTCTGAGATTCTACCCTGTCCTGCTTCCCCTCCCTGTATTCACACATGCTCTCTCTCTTTAAAAAAAAAAGTCATAAAAGCTAAAAATATATCCTCCTTAACNTAAATAAATAAAAAAAAAAAGTCATAAAAGCTAAAAATATATCCTCCTTAACCTTTTGGCAATTTTACTCAAAAACAACAGAATTTAGGCAAATAAAAAGAAGGATGAAAAAGAAACAAAGTTACAATTTCAGAGATTAAGCAGACTGAGGAAATATTATAAACTAGTTGTGGGAAAAGTTTTTTTAAAGATACTTTTTATGTATTAGAGAGAGAGAGAGAGAGAGAGAGAGAGAGAGAGAGAACAAGAAGGCAAGGGGCAGAGGGAGAGGGAGAAGCTGACTCCACGCTGAGTGCAGAGCCCAATCCCACAACCCCAAGATCACAACCTGAGCCAAAACCAAGAGTCAAATGCTCAACCGACTGAGCCACCCAGACACCCTGATTTTTTTTTTTTAAAGCAGGCACCATGCCCAGCATGGGGACCAGTGCTGGACTGGAACTGAGATCAAGAGTCGGATGCTTAACCGAGTCACCCAAGGCCCCACAGATAAAGATGCTTTAGAATAGAGAAAAAGGACTAAATGTATACAAATTGGTAACATACCTGAGATGATGCAAGGTAACAGAACATCTAAGAACATCCTTGGTCATTAAGGAAATGAAATCAGTAGATTCAAATATCCCCACACTCTAAAGGCATCTCAAATGGTGCATAGGCCAGGAACCAACCATTTAAACATCGGTGATTCCCAAATGTAGAAAGGGATCGCAGAGTATTACCAAGATGGAAAAAGGCCAATTCACAGTTTTGAAAGGCAACATTCATAAATATAAAGGCAAAAGTCTGTTTAGAAGGAAATCTTATAGGGCGCCTGGGTGGCTCAGTCAGTTAAGCCGATGCCTTTGGCTCAGGTCATGATCCCAGGGTCCTGGGATCGAGTCCCATATCAGGCTTGCTACTCCTCAGAGAGCCTGCTTCTGCCTCTTCCTCTGCCTGCCGCTCTGCCTACTTGTGCTCTCTACCTCTTTCAAATAAATAAATAAGATCTTTTAAAACAAAAAGGAAATCTTATACATAAATGTACAGATAACATTAGAAGACAAAACCAAGTCAGTTCTATTCTAGAAATGGGTTCGATATTGACTCTTCAATAAGTATTAATTTGCCCCACTAATGGAAACAAGACAATGAACCACAGACTTCCAATCCATACATGCTGGCACATGCCTGTCTCATGTCACCGTGCATTCACAACAACTGCCTTAGAGACCAGATGGAAACATGCATCATCAGGAAAAAAGTGGTGTCTAAACGAAACCCAGAGCCAATTCCCTACGTGACCAGTCCCCTCCGAGATCAGGAACAGGGAGCTAAAAAATTCTACACCTGTGAAGGTCAGGCCAGTGAGGCAACGGAAAACAAGAAAGATTTACAAAGGGGAAGGTAAACTTCATTATTACCAGGTGATCAGACTTAGTGTTTAGAAATCCCAGAATCCTACAGACAAGATTACAAAAATGTACACGTGAGCCCAGCCATGACCTAAGTGTCGTGTGCATCTGGCAAGGACTCCGGAGAAGCACTGTCCCATGGATCTGGCAACATTCCAAAGTGGGACCGTCAGAGCCCACTGGGTCAGAAACAAGACGAGAACAACTTTCAAAACTGCAGAATCGTATGCCAGCAGATAACAGAGATCAGCACAGAGAGCCTCCTGAGAACAAGCTGTATTGACGGGGCACAGCCTTGTGAAGCAACACCTACCCTTTTCCTTCTTCCGTGCTGCAAACACCTGTTCCTCCTGCTGTTTCTTCCCTCTGTGTCTCCTCCACCTCCCTCCTTCTGTCACCTCTGTCACCAGACCCACAGAGTTCCATACGATGCCAGCTGAGGGTTGTACACGGAAACTCACCCTGAGGCTAGAGCTGGAGTCAGGGTCGGGTCCCACAGCTAAGTGCTCGGCCCCACGAGACTGCCTCCACCACTCCCCCCCACACACACACACAGTTCGCACGCCAGGCACGAGCCCTGCCATCACCTGCACTTCTGACCGACCGGCAGACCAGGTTCCCATGCCCCCTCTCCTTGCGTTCCAGTGATTTGCTGGAAGGGCTCACAGAACTCGGGAAAGCACTGACGTATGCTTTCCAGTGCAGGAAAGGATGGATAAAGGATACAGATGAGCAGCCAGAAGAAGAGGCACAGGGGGAGGGGTGGGAAGGGGCGTGGAGTGTCCATACTTTCTCTGGATACCCCACCCTCCTGGCACCCCCACGTGTTCACAAACCCCCTTCTTCTGGGATTTTTATGGAGGCCTCACCCCACTGGCCTGACGGACCAGTCACTCCACTTTCAGCCCTTCCCCTCCTCCAGGCAATGGGGGCAGGACAGGAGCTCCAACTTCTAACCACCGCAGGTCTTTTGGGGGACCGGCCCCCACCAGGAGCCAGCCAGGAGCCCACCCAGAGTCGCCGGATAGAACAAAAGATGCTCCTACCCCCAGCAATGAGCCCTGTACCCAGAACTGGGGGCAGAGACTGACAAACACTTCCTGATCTCACCAGCCCGTCAACACAGCAGGCACCGAAGGCGAGGAATGTCATCGGACCTGGACACAGGAAGGAGAGACCACAAGTAAACCGGGCTCAGCATCTCTCAGGACCCCTTCCGGGTCTGGAGGGAGCTTCCTGTCAAACACAGTGTGGGTCAATTCTCAGGCAAAAAACGTTGAGAGCTCATGGTTCGCAAAGAGATGGGATTGTATTAGATTACTTTCACAGACCAGCCTTAATAAAAGGACAACATGTCACTCTACTGCATTTTTTGCGAAGCCTGCTGAGCTCTGAAAATGGACAAATATGGGGAATCGTACACAACCAGGGAAAACCTACAAGATCTTATTGTAGTGGAGGTGATAAGTTTTCAAAGATGGATCGAGTCCGTTTCAATCACTCGTCTCAATGCAGCAAAACACGAAGTGAACAATCATTCCACTATAATTCCAAGTTTCCAAGTAATGGAGCTCTCGTGTTACATAAAAAAGCCTTCATCTTGTCTTTCTCTTGATCCCTGAAGCACAAACTGCTTCAGAGAAAGTGAACCAGTCGTTGGAGCTTTGTATATAATCCCCCTTGTTCTTTATGAGTCTTCCACAGTGCACTGCTTCTCCCTGGTAAATACACACCTGTCTATACTTGTCTCTTGTTTGGGTCAAGATGCGCGTGCTCACGAGAGCTTTCAGTGCGTGGAACAGGAGAATATAGGAAACAGTCCGCCAAACGCATCCGAGGGAATGCTGGGTTCTGTTTCACACGTGTCTGTATAGGAGAATGGGAGCAGAAGACCCCTTCACACGTCACTCTGCATTGTTAGAGACAATGAGTTTAATAACTCTCTCTTTGTCATTTCCTTAGTGTTTTTAAAGATTTTTTTTATTTATTTGACAGAGAGGGAGAGATCACAAGGAGGCAGAGAGAGGCAGGCAGAGACAGAGGAGGAAGCAGGCTCCCCGCTGAGCAGGGAGCCCGATGCGGGCCTCGCTCCCAGGACCCTGAGATCATGACCTGAGCCGAAGGCAGAGGCTTTAACCCACTGAGCCACCCAGGCGCCCTCCTCTGTGTTTTTAAAGATTTTATTTACTTGACAGAGACAGACACAGTGATAGAGGGAACACAAGCAGGGGAGGTGGGAGAGGGGGGTTCCGGGGTCAGTCCCAGGACCCTGGGACCCAAAGGCAGACCCTTAACGACTGAGCCACCCAAACACCCCTCCTCTGTGTTTTTAGTTGTTAGATAAGTTACCTTTTCTAAATAGATGAACATAAACCACATTTCAAGACTTATTTCTTTTCAGGGTCTTTTCAAACATCCAGATGTACTTCCCACCCTGACCAACTAACTTGTAATGACAGACACAGACATCTCCCTACTGCTGAAATGTAATACGTGCTTGATTTTTTACAATCACTTGTAGAAAAAACTAATGACATCGTTTTAGCTGCAGAAAATATTGTAACTGAAAAACATTTTGCCTTTACTCCTAAGTCAAATGATTATGCAGGTCACATCCAAAAAGACTAGAAAGAAAGAAAAAAAAAACCAAGAAGACTAGAAAGATAATCACAGAATCAGATTTTCAGTAAGTTTCCAGAATGCAAACTCATAAATCTTAGGGTACACTCAATCACTAGAAACAAGCAGTTGAAAATTAAATATTAAAAAGAGACTTTTTAAAAGGCTATTTATTTGAGAGAGAGAGAGATGAGCACAAGTGTGTGGGAAGGGCAAAGGGAGAGGGAAAAGCAGACTCTCTGATGAGTAGGAGCTTGATGTGAGGCTTGATCCCCAGAGCCTGAGGTCATGACCTGAGCCAAAGGCAGTCATTTAACTGATTGAGCCACCCAGGCGCCCCAAAAAAGAGACTTTGTAACATTAATCTTTATAATTGGTATCAAGCTAATTGTCCTTATGTATGAAAATATGTATAGTGGAGGATATAATTTAATGGAAAACCTACAAAACATTATTCAACCACACACAGCATAAGGTAATAAATGGAGAGACACCAAACTGAGACCATTAGGTCAACTCTCTCAAAAGGTCAAGAGTTTTGTTGTTGTTTTATTTTTTTAAAGATTTTATTTATTTATTTGACAGAGAGAGAGATCACAAGTAGGCAGAGAGGCAGGCAGAGAGAGAGGGAGAAGCAGGCTCCCCGCCGAGCAGGGAGCCTGATGCGGGACTCGATCCCAGAACCCCGAGATCAAGAAAGTCAAGAGTTTTAAGAAAATTTCATTAAATGTACAACCAGGTTTGTCTGGGGTTTTGTTATGGGATTTGTTCATTTCTGTTCTTTTTGAACTTAAAAGACACTACTACTTTTTTCATTTTTGTTAAAGATTTTGTCATCTCTATGCCCAATGCAGCTCCAACTTACAACCCCAAGACCAAGAGTCCCATGCCCTACTGACTGAGCCAGCCACCCACGACTTCTCTACTGAAATGTAAGGAACATTTCTAAGACTAGGGGAGATGTGTTACAGAACAAGCTGCTGGGATTTTACCTAACAGAAATCAAGGCTTTTAAAAGTATATTAATATGAAAATACAAGATAAACTCCCTTAGAATTGAGTGGGGAGGCCGGCAGGGGAAGCTCTCAATCCCTAAACTTCCAGAGCAGCACCCTGCAAGTCTGTATTTTCGGTACATTACTGCGCCAGGAAGAGGATGGAGGAAGGTTTCCTCCTGCCCCAGCAACAGCACAACCGAAGAGATGGTCGCAGCTCAGCCAATGAGAGACATACACAGGCCAGCCAATGAGAGATGGCCGTGCCGCAGCCCAGCCAATGAGAAACAGAGCATGCCAGTGAGATGGTCACAGCTCGGCCAATGAGAGACAGTCACAACTCAGCCAATGCGAAGCCACGGCACATGGAATCCCCAGTTTGCTCCAATGAACAGTCTTTGGATAGGCCCCCCCTACACCCCCTTCTCTTCTATAAAACATCAGTTCTCCATCCCAGCCCTAGACTTGCCAGTGGTTTGGTTGTGGCTTGTGTGTCCCACGTTACAGTTAATTCTCTGCTGTTCCAAGATGAACCCAGTTTTGCTGAAAAGTAACTGATGGTTTTATTCTTAAGGTCAAGTTCCTTGGTGATCATGCATGGACCCAGAGAAGACCCTACCTACCCACCTGCTGGTCAAACAGGTGCAGGTCCCACAGAGCCTGCTGGGCTCACTGCCTTCTCCCCCCTCCACCCTGAGCTGGAGGGTCAGTTCTGTCCTGGGATCAGAGCCCCGCTTCCTGTCTGTGCTCTGCAGGGCCTATGGGGTCCTGTGTTAGGGGCTTCTGTCTCTGACACTACTCATATGGCTTTTGTTCCAGCTCCTTCAGAACTGGGCTGTTCCTCTCGGATCTGTGCCTGTTGGAAATGCACTGGCCTTTGGTCTGATTTCTTCTGTAAGGAGGCTACTCCTGTAGAAACAAGTGATTAGAAATTTTTATTTTGGTCTAGAGAAAACCACCAAGAATAGATTCCAGTCATCACGGTGCTGTGAGAGGGCGCCATGAACGGGGACCCTGGCCAGTTTCAGATTTCAAAACCATGGTCGCGGTGTGCCTGGGTGGCTCAGTTGGTTAAGCAGCTGACTCTTGATTTTGGCTCAGGGAATGAGATAGACCCCGAGGTGAGGCTCAGTGGTGGGCATGGAGTTGGCTTAAGATTCTTCCTCTCCCTCTGCCCATCCCCTCTCCCCGCTAGGGCCTGCTAGCAAGCTTCCTCTAAAACAAAAACAAGAAAGACAAAAAAACCACGGTCTCTCCAAAGGTGCATTGCTAACAATTCATCCAAATGAACTACATGTAATTTAGAACTACAATGGCCTTTATGGGGAACTTCCAACCTCAATCTCCCCAAACCCGTGTTACTGATAATAAAATTAGGAAGTCATGATTCCAAAATATAGAATTTGATACGTATTCTAATAGGTACCTGGAGACTCCCAAATATTGCCAGGAAGCTACGTGAGCCTCCTTACAGAGACTATGTGACATTAACGGAGGCAAACAACGAAAGAAGACAAATGGCTTCCAAAGCGTCATCTTGTCTGCCCGGCTTCGGGGCCACAGATCCGGGGAGCCGCCCTGCACCGGGGCCCTGCCCCCACCTCTGGCCTAGAGACTGCTGACCTTCACTTCTCTTCTGACCTGTCCTTGCTCCCTCCTTCCCTCAGCCTATTAAAAGCCAGCCTTGTTAAAGATGAGGCTTCTCAAGATCTAAACCCCCCAAATGTCTCCTGTCCCCTGGACTGAGGCAAGGTGTCCCGAGGGACTGAGATCCCCATGATCCTAATGAAGAACGTAACACAGCTTTTCAACTCACCAACCGGGTTTCCCAGATTCATACAAACTATTCCACCTGCGTGTTGGTGCAGGCCAGGCCACACATGGGGTGACACTAACCCAGGAGAGAGGAACAGATGACTCGCTTCTGGAAAGACACCCCAACACGTGCCAGAAATCCCTTCCCAGCAACCCCAGCAGCTTCTCCCACACCTGTGGGTCAGCAGTGGCCGGTCCCCCACACGAAAGCCTGCTGCGCCGGCACGGGCCGATCACAAGGGATTCCAGCGTGTCTTCGACGCAACTCGGGTCCTTCTGCACGTGTGGACTCTACCCAGGCGGCAGCCGACGGGCTGAGCAGGATCTTTCTTTTTACTTAAAAGCACCAGGATGGAATGGGAGACCACGTCCACCGCGTAGGTGGTTCTCCTGGGAAACGCGCTCACTCACGCCCCACAAGAAAGCAAGACAGCGAAAACTCTCCACGTTCACCTCCGGCACCTCAAGGCCCCTGGAACACCAGATGCCTGCTGGCGTGCACTGTTACTGCCAAGAGCCAGAACAGCTGAGAAAAGGCTGCTACCAGCCTCGATGCCCCAGGGGCCCGGAGCCCTCCTCCCCGCCATTCCCGACCCCCCCTCGTTCCCACCGGCGGGGCTCCACGGACCACACGGCTCTCCCCCCAATTCCCTCCCGATGGGCTTGCAGGAACCACTCTCCAGATGGGGAAGGGCCGTCTCTGTCCTTGCTGACCCCGGAGCTGCACTCCCGGTGCCCAAGCGGCCCCGGCCTCAGGGAGCTCGCATCGCCCCACACGGGGGTCTGCCATGAACCGCAACAGGTCCCTGCCTCCGAGCCCCTTCCCCTTCGTCAGGACCCGGGACAGAGACACCATTTCCCCGTGAGTTCCTCCCGCACCTCTGCTCAGTTACCGCCCTCGCCCCTCAGCCCTCGGCAAGGATCCCGCAGGATTCCATCCTCCAGGAAGGGAAAGCAATTCCAGAACTGGACGAGGAGACTCCGACGACCTCATCGGGACTAAGCTGCCCCTTCAGCACGGTTTCTCCACCCCTCGGCCCCTGCTGCTCGGGCCCCAACGCTAGGACATCCACTCGCTCTGAAAGCAAAGTTCCAACGTCAGGAAACCACGCGGCGGGTTTCCGTATTCCGGGTCTGAGGATGGCCGGTGTGAGTGGCTTTCACTTGAAAGGCTCAGAAATACAGCTGGACACGCAGGCCCAGGGCTGCATGGCCGTTCTGACTTTTCCCGAATCCCAAAAGCCGATCTGAGTGATGGAAAGTTTTCGCAGCTCTGCTGTGCTACAGTACAGGGATGATTGCCTTCTCTGCTCCCTTCCCAGGCCTCCTCCCGGGAAGACAGAATCCACCTGGGACAGCTCTTGGTCTCCAAAGGCCTTGACGTCCCTAAGGAAAAACTGCCCTTTTCTCACACTCAGGACCGACACGCAGAGCGTCTGATCCGGGAACAATCACTACATCTGGACCCACGTGAAGCCNTGAGGACCGACACGCAGAGCGTCTGATCCAGGAGCAATCACTACATCTGGACCCACGTGAAGCCAGCCCCGTGACTGCAGAGCGCCGGCAGCCCCCGCTCTGAGCGCGTGTAACCTGCAGGAAGTACCTCACGGATGCGCAGTGTCCCTGCCCTACAGGTGGTTCTTGCTGAAACATTGGAAGCGGCAGGGCCCCCGGCTGGCTCAGCCAGACCGTGCGACTCTTGGTCCCGGGGTGGAGAGTTTGTGCGTACAGAGATTACTTAAATAAATACATTCATACACACGTAAAAATAAAGACAAAATAAATGAAAATTGACAACGGTACCTATTATGCTGAGCACATGACAGCAAGTCCCCGGAAGGCTCTGAGCGGGTCCCTCTGCTCCACGTGGGGCATTATCAGCACCTACTCGGGGCTCTGTCCCTTCGCCGCGTGCAAGACCACAAGTGTTTCTATGGAGAGAGAGTCTGCACGCCCATCAGGGAGCTCATGACCTTGACTACTACGGAGACAGGTGTTCCCACCTCCAATGGGGATCAATTAGAAATGGCGCCTATGTCCCAAATTTATTAGATGCTGAACCTTAACTGTCTGCTCTGGCACTGGGAAGGGTCCTGTCTCCAGGGGCACCTGAGGGGGCTCAGTCTTGAAATGTCTGCCTTCGGCTGAGGTCATGATCCCAGGGTCCTGGGATCTGGACTCCCTGCTCAGCGGGGAATCTGCCTCTCCCTCTGCCTCTGTCCCTGCCCCCTCCCCCGTTTGTGTGTGTGGGCATGTGTGCTCTAATAAAAATCTTTAAAAAGCAATAATAAAATAATAAATAAAAACAAAAAACTTTTTAAAATAGCGTTTCCTGGCTCAGGTT
>LNAC01000276.1:2082010-2104431 GCA_002007465.1 Ailurus styani
AGGGCGCGGAGCTCGGATCAGGGGCCGCTGCCCCCACACCGCACAGGAAGCCCCGCAGCAGAGGGTCAAGCCCGGCCCGTGATGGGGGCCAAGCTCTCCCTGCGGACACCAATCCAGGATGGCAGCTGCCAGGGAAGGATGGAGGGGACCGAATCTTGTAGCTCTGCACACCCTGACCTCTCCCCTCGGTGTGGAAACGGCCCCTCCTCCAGGGCCCCAATTCTCACCAGGGAGGAAACCCTCAGGCTCTGCACCCCTATAGGCTCTGCATTCATCAACCCTTCCCACAGCACTTGAACCCAAGGAGCCTTCCCCGTGTCTGACCTTCACAGACTTCCTCCGTTCCCACAAATCCCAGCTAACTCCAACTCTGTGGCTGATGCCAAACCGATCATCAGGGCGCAGCCCCTGGGCGGCCCCAGCTCAGCCCACAGCTGCAGGTGCCTCTCCTGTTCCACGCTCCGTGCCTCCTCTGGGCATCAACAGCTCCTTCTGCAGGGGTCCTGGGGCTGGAGGTCTCCGGCAGGGGAGCAAGAGCCCACAGCCTCTTCCCTCACCTCCCACCAGGTCCAGCTTCAGGGGCGGCTTGCCCCAGCCCAGGTGAGACGCCTGCTTCCAGCACCCTGGGTCATTTAAACAGGACAAAGACGCCAACCTGGAGTGTGAACGACGAGGTGCAGAATCCCTCCTTCCACCCTGTACTCAAGATAAAATGGGCAGGGAAGTTCCTGGGCATGTTTACGGTTTTACGTAAGTGGAACTTGTTCACATCTTTCACAAAAGAGTTAACCTTTAACTTTATGCTCAGGGTGACGAGTCGTATGTCAGATCTGCTCCCTGACCTACGTACCACTGACCATCAGCTATTAACCAGACGAGGGTCAGGATCACACAGTGTCCCAACTCGGGACCCCGCAGGGCACACTCACTAGCATTTGGATGAATCCTTTAATCCATGCCTCCACCTACCCAGCATGAAGGTGGGGAACCCCCTGCATATTCCCCCCAAACCTAATGAACAGGGACACTTTCGGGACCGAGACACTTTTCCCCCAGGGGACAATCTCTGGATAAACCCCAGAATAACACGGTCAGCAGGAAAAGGAAGACGTGACCCAGTGACCACCCTCCACGCTCAAGGGGAAGAAAGGAGGCAGAAAGCATTCAGTCTTTTTCCATCTGCTGGACGTGGAGCTGCTGAGAGAGAGCTGTGAGCGCTGAGCTAGACAGGGACCATGCCGCCAGGGGGTCAGGCGCAGGCAGCTCTACCTGAGCCCTGAGCTCCTGGGCAAACATCCTGGAGGTGAAAGGCACTCCCTCCCCACCCCGCGGGGGTGTGGAAAACAGCAGCTGCAAAAAGGGCCCCTTCCCCATCCCACCAAGACGGGACTCCCAGGAAGTCCCCCTGTTCATCCGCCCGAGGGCCGGGCACAGACCCCCCGCCCCCAAATCCATACTCTGTGCCTCACCCACGATTCGCTCAGCTGCTTGTCCCCACCGACCCAAGGCCACAAAATGCTTGCTGCTCCAAGGCTGGTCTGGCTGCTCTCCCTCCTCCAGACCCTGACCGTGGACCTGCCATCTGCCTGAGCCACAGACGCCCCCTCCTGTGCACAGGCTGGCCTCCGGGAACCCCCAGGTCATCATCACACCGGTCATGCCTGCTTTTCCTTACTCCTCTCTAGAAAGGAAACCCCCTTCCGCACAACTCTTGAGACACGGGCCGGTCTTAGGCTCACAGCGGTGGCCCTACTGAGGTGGCCCCTGGCTCCCAGCGCCACAGTCCCTGCCCCCAGTCTTCTCCCTCATTCTTCTCAGCACCAGTCTCTTCTCCCTAGATTTGCAGGCTTCATTGGACACCGGTGTGACCAACTGCCCAGCACTGTCCCCTTCCCGCCCACGCCTGACCCGGACTCTGCCTCCCCATCCCCACCTGGTCCCCACAGGTACCGAGAAGCAGGACAAGCCACTGCCCAGCGGGCGAAGCAAGCTCTGAGCACAGGGACGCCACTGCCCCGAAACCAGCTTGCTGCCCCCGCTCCTCTTGGAGCAAAGCCGTGTTTCTGTCTCACTGGAGGGGCTGGGGATCTCCGAGACCCGGATCTCCTGCCGCAGTGTTTGGAATGTTAAAAACAAGACAACAGACCCAAAACGGAGTCCCTGATACTCAGCTCCTTGTCACCAACCCAAGAGTTAACTGCAGTTTCGGCCTCTCCCAGCGATGGAATCTTAAACCCGTCCGTCAGGAATGAGCTGGTCAGCAGCAGCGAGGTCCTCTGGCGGCTAGACCCCCGCCTCCCCGCAAGGACGGTGACCTGCCACGACCCATGCACTTTTTCTCTGTCCCCGCTTCCTGCTCCCGCCCCTGGGCCCCGTTGATCTCGTTCTGTGCGGCTCCTCCGAGCTCCTTTCTGTCGGCGGGACGCACGCTGCCCGGCCGTGAACCCCTGACGAAAGCCCCTTGCTCGGCTCAATGCTGTTTCTTACAGGAACGGGTGTCCTCAACCAAGCACGGACCGGGTGTCTGTCGGGGGGGGGGCGTCCCGGCCTCAGCCGCCCCCCTTGCCCCCAGCCCCCCTCCGGTCTGCATTGGGGTCCCCCCACCGTCCCGCGGACCCCGCCCAGGGCAGGTCACGGCTCGGGGCCGCGGCCGGGAGGACAGGACAGGACGCTGCGACCCCACCCCCGGCCGAGGGCGCAGACTCGGGTCGGGACCCTCCCCGCCCCCAGGGCCGGGGCCGCCCCCAGCCGGTTCTGGCCGGCTTGAAGCAGCCTCTCCGGGCTCCGCCCGAACCCGCGCACTCACCATGTCGCGCTCTCGCTCGGGACTGTCCCTGCGTCCAGCACGCGGCTGTGCGGCCCGGGCCGCTGAGACGGAGCAGGACGGGACGCCAGCGGCCGCGCGGGGCAGGTGCGCACGGGCGCCGGGGCAGCCGCGCAGCGATGGACACGCGACTGGAGCGCGCCCTCCCCCGACCTGATTGGACGGCGCTCCGGGCCCTGCGCCCTGATTGGACGGCGCTCCGGGCCCCTGCGCCCTGACTGGTCCGTCTTCCGGGCACCGCCCCCGGAGCCGGGGTTCGCGGTGAATCCCCGGCAGGGCTTCCGCGCCTCGGCACCGCCCCTGCAGCCCCTGATTGGACAATCCTCCCAGACCCTGCCCCCCGCGCCCTGACTGACAGGCCGCTCCGACCCACGTGTCCTGCCGGCTTGGGCTCCGAGCCGAACCCACTCCCAGCGCTCGGACCTTCCCGGCGCCTGCGTCTTCCTCCTGGACCGCGAAGTCCTGACTCAGTTTACCCGCGGAGCGCCCCTGGTTGGGAGCTTGGACAGGAGGGGGCAGAACGGAGCGGCCGGTGAACCCGAGGGTCAAGGGTCGGCCTGGGGGCCAGGTCAGGGCTCAGGCGGGCCTTTTGTTTAAGAACCAAGATCCTCCACAATGACGTCACTGCGGGCCGGGCCGGGTCGGTGGGCTTTGACCTGGGACCTTTCACAGCGAGAGGCCGGAAACTCTCCCCCCGTCCAGCTCTGGGGCTTGAGGTCCGCAAACCGCCCGCTCCTCCCCCCGCCCCAGGGAAGTGGGACCCCAGCTCTCCAGCCTGGCCAGGACCCCGGGGTTCTCAGATGTGCCTTTTCCCCTTGACAGCCAAGACCCCGAGACTGTAAGGCCACTAACAGCGTTCTGGAGGTTCTCAGGCATCGCAGTCTGGGAGACACAGAGTCAAAATCCAAAGTGTGCTCCAAATTTCTAGCAAAGAGCGCAGCCTTATAAAGGCGAAAAAATACAAGGTTACATAAGTTGTTTTGAAAGAATGATGATTGGTGCTGGCAGAGTTTGCACTGACTGTCTAATGCGTGATTGGCTCGTGGGCTACCAGGCAGTACAGTGTCTCTATTTCAGTCCCCTGTAGGAAGATGGGTTCCAGGAGCTGGTCCAATGGCAGTCAGCAAAAGTCAAAAGTTCACGGTGTTCTGAACGTTGAGACAGGGGATGTGCCTAGGCCCTGCTTTCTCCGTGTCCTTCCGACTTTTTTTGAGCGACTCTTCTAGGGATGCCTCCTTCATTTTACGTCTTCTTCACACCTTACAAGGAAATGTTTTGGGGTTCATCTCTGAGTGTATCTCTAGAGAATTGTGCAGTATAAAAGGCTGGGATATCTTGAAGGCAATTGAATTCCTATTTTAACAGATTTAAAAGCAGTAAAAGGTGAAGTAATTTATGTGGGACCAGAAACTCTTAAGACCAGCAGCGTCTAAATGACTGCTCATTTCCAAAAATATCCCCCAGTTTTGGATAGAGGAGGTACAGACTCCAGTGTCATTGACCATTTTACCCACAAACGTAAGCATAAAAATTCATTTTCTCTGTTTTGCAGAAAGCTGTTATTCACTTCCATAAAAATGAGTGTTCGGAGCATTAAAAACAAAATTCATGCGAATACATTTGAATATGTAATTGGCTTTATTTAATGATTAATGAACCAGGCGACATCCCATCTTAGCAGATGGAAAGGAGCTCCAAGGAGCTATATAATAGGAAGCTTTTATAGGCAGAAGGAGATGGGGAAAAAGAAGTTTCTAGCAACAGCTGGATTGTTTCAGGGAAGGTCACCTTCCTTTGGGGGAAAAGGGGGCCTGTCCAGCAGGTTATCTCCCTGGTGCTGACCAGGCAATCACAGTGATCGGGAGAAGCAGAACTGCAGTTTGATTAGGTGTTAAGTCTCAGTGTGCAGATGGGGGACTTGGCACAGTGACTCCATTGGGTGCTGTTGTTTCTTTTTTAACGAGAGGAACATATTTGAGAATGATTTCTCAATGTAGAAAAGAGACTTCCAATTAAAAATAAATCACATTTGACTTATAAACTATTTACACATTTTTTTCATTGCATTACTAATGAGTGTCACATAGAAAAAAAAATTCAGCCTGAGATTTAGAAATCTAAGACTTGCTGGGAGTATATCGTTCAACAATTGGGTTTCTTGTACTTTTGGTCAGTGTTTATGTAAAAAGTAACAAGTTCACCTACCCATTTTGTTTCCTTTGTTATAAAAACAGTAACACTATGCGCACATTGCAATACGCCTTGCTTTCTGGTTCAATTAAAAATAAATCCTACAGCTTCTCATCTCAATTGGTGACTTTTGTGATCTTCCTAAGGGGTGAAAACTGATAGAAATGGATGAACCAGTTCTCTCTAAATATATGCTGGACTTATTTCCAAACTCTGGCTACTCAAGTACTGCTCTCTGTTGGGGAAATACAATTAAATGCAAACCTCCTGCCAACCCGGAAAACCCCTCACGAAGCTAGGAGAGAAAGAAAACTGTTTCATTTCTGAATCAGCACTAAGCCAGAATGTGACCTGCATCCCAGGCAGTTCTCGAAGAGATTGCAAAGACAAAGAAATCTCTCCCACTTACATTGCCAAGCAGAGGCGAGTCATGACATACATGGTGTCAAGTTGAGCCATCACCAGTCTTCACGGGACAGAAACCAACAGCCTTGTTCATACAATCTTGCCTCCTCGAGTCCCCTGGCAACAGGGTGACCCTCTGTATTGATCAGCTTTATGAAAAAAAATTCTCTTATCTTTATGACAGCTAGTTTTGCAACTGAGAGAAGGGTCCCCATGGCAGGTTAGGCTCCCACCTTCACCACAAACTGGAAGAAACCCCCCCACCTTGATGATTGCATTTCAAAGTGATAGCTCCCAGCAAAGACTCCTGGTGGATTTTATGGAGGTTTACTTACGTTTCAAAGGACAGAGAAAGGGTTTATAAACACAAGTTCTCTAAAGAAAATGCTAAAAAACCAACCAACCAAACAAAAACGGGGTAGAAGGGGAGGGAGAAATCTGTTTCCTTATTTTCAAAAGAGAGAATGAAAAGTCTTCCTCTGGATGTGATTTGCCCTTACACCTATAAACAAAGTAAATGTCAAGGGACCTGCTGTAAAAAGCTTGAGAACCTCTTCCAAAGTAAAAAACAAAAACAAAAACAAACAAACAACAACAAAAAAAAAACCTCTTTCAAAGTAAGTGTGAAATCAAAACTGGGAGATGGGGGCACCTGAGTGGCTCAGTCAGTTAAGTGTCTGCCTTCAGCTCAGGTCATGATCAAGGTTCTGGGATGTCAGCAGGGAGCCTGCTTCTCTCTCATCCTCTGTCATTCCCCCCACTTGTGCTCTCTGGCTCTCTCTTTCTGTCAAATAAAATTAGAAAAAAAAAAAACCTCTAAAAAATCTGCATTGACAACACTTCACTATCACTATTAACAAAATGATCATTTCTTTATATCTAGTCTAAATCTATATTTACTTTAATTATCCCCAAAATGTTCTCTAGAGATGGTTGTTCTAACCAAGATCCAATGCAAGCCACGTGTTGTATGGCTTCTTATTCTGTAAATAGTATACAACACAATTGATTTTATTTTGGGGGTGTGCAGTTCTATAAATCCTAACATTAGTATAGTGTTAAGGGAATGAATAGTGTCCCACCTTCTACTTATATGTGAAAGTCCTGACCTCCGGGACCTCAAAATGTGACAATACTTGGAGACGGCGTCTTTAAAGAGGTAATTAATGGGGCGCCTGGGTGGCTCAGTTGGTTGAGTGGCTGCTCTGGGCTCAGGTTGTAATGGTGGGTCCTGGGATCTAGCCCTGCATCTGGCTCCCTGCTGATTGGGGAGCTTGCTTCTCCCTCTCCCTCTGCCACTCCCCCTGCTTGTGCTCTCTCTCTGTCAAATAAATAAATAAAACCTTAAAAAAATTTTTTTAAATAAAGAGGTGATTAAGGTACAATGATGTCATGGGGTGGGCCCTATGTCCATCTGACTGGTGTCCTTTTTTTTTTTTTTAAAGATTTTATTTATTTATTTGACACAGAGAGAGAGATCACAAGTAGGCAGAGAGACAGACAGAGAGAGAGGAGGAAGCAGGCTCCCTGCTGAGCAGAGAGCCCGATGTGGGCCTTGATCCCAGGACCCTGAGATCATGACCTGAGCTGAAGGCAGAGGCTTTAACCCACTGAGCCACCCAGGCGCCCTGACTGGTGTCCTTATAAGAAGAGATTAGAGGGACGCCTGGGTGGCTCAGTCAGTTAAGCATCTGCCTTTGGCTCTGGTCGTGACCCTGAGGTCCTGGGTCTGAACCCCTCATCAGGCTCCCTGCTGATCGGGGAGTCTGCTTCTCTGTTGACACAGACCGCGGTATCACTGTCAGGTGTGGGACCTACGATGCAACAGTGTATGCCCTGAGGAACCATCACCACCCCAATCTGCTCATCATCCGTCACCACACAAACTTACCAGGAGAGGGTCATCTGTCACCCGCGGCTGCCGGCCACACACGGCCACTCTGAGGGGTCACCAGCAGCTGACAGGAGGGCAGGGAGAAAGGCAGGAAATGTAGGCAAGAGTGATTATTGTGGTTCCACCGGGGAGAGAGAGGCGAGGCAGGGGTGCGGGCTGAGGACGGGCGAGCGTGAGTGAGTGCAGCCAGTCTGGGTGCTGGAGCAGGCGGACAGTGGCCCGAGGCGACGGGCTCTGGATTGGCTGCTCGGCCTACAAAAGGTGTGCTGTGGACAAGCTGTCTGGGTGTCTTCGGCGACCCCCGAGGGGCCCCAGATGCGGAAGCATCAGAACACAGAAAATCTAAGGCCAGGATCCCGCGGGTGAGGCTGTGGAGAAACGGGGATGGTCGCCCAGGGCTGGTGGGGACGGAACGGGCCGCAGCGCCGCAGAAACGTCTGGTGGTTCTTGCAGCAGTTAGACGTAAAGTGACCGGTGACCCAGCGATTCCAGGGGCAGGTACACCCACGGGAGCTGGAAACGGGGTTCCCACTGATGCTTGCACACCAGTGTCCGCTGCGGCGGGGTTCACAGCAGAAGAGGAATGAAGGAGTGTGCGCAGCGCGGCCACCGCCGTCGGGAGGGTCACTCGGCCGCGAACAGGGGCCCAGGCCCCAACTCTGCTCCCACCCTGAGGTCCCCCAGCCCCAAACCTGCTCCCAGGGGTGGGTCACGGCTGCCGCTTCTCCCCCTGCAGCCTCGGAATCATTCCGACGAGCCAGGCTCATCCTCCCCGAGAACCAGGGCCACCGCCACCGCATCACCGCGAAGCCCGCCTCCCGCAGCCCCTGCGGCCACTGTCCCCGAGTGGGTCCCCTGCGTGGCCCGAGGGGCCTGTGGGCTTCTGCTCCCCCAGGCTGTGAGTCCACGTGACGAATGAATGACTTCGGGGCTCGTCTGCCCAGTGCTGGGTGCCGTGTGTTGGTTGTCCTCACGACCTTGGGGTGGGGGTCCCTCCCTCACCCACGAGTCAGAGGGAGGCGATGAGAACAGAGGATGTCTCACGATGCGTGTGTATCCCTTTAGACCAGCGGCTCTGTGCTCAACGACAGATGAGACCACGATGGGTCAGCCTCATGCCCTCGGCACAGGGAGAGTGGGCTCAACGCAGGCCGGGGCACTAACAGTGAAAAACAGGGCCGCCCGGTGGCTCAGTCCCTTGAGCACGTTTGTCCCAAGGGGTGTCCGGTGACCCCAGCTCTCAAGAGATCTGTGCTCCTTCCGGGGGCTCCCCACCCCCCACATGCCCCTGATGCACCTGCTGACAAGGGAGGAATGGTGGCTGCGGGGCCCCCAGCCAGCTGTTGGTGGGGCACCAGGGGCCTGAACCCCGCCTGTGTCCTGGGGCAAAGCTCCCCGCTGCAGGGTGTGCGGGATAGTTCGCCAGGAGGAACCATCACGCTCATGACTACCCCAGGGCCTGGCTTTCGGATCACCCTTTACTCCTGATTTCTCTTCCAAAGACTCACTCAGTCCAAGGAACGTTGTGGAAATGTTTACTTGTGGGAATGTTCCAGAAAAAGTCGTCTGAGTTAGGTTTACAGCGGAGCTGGCAAAGGCCGGCCTACAGGCCAAATCCGACCCACCGCCTACTTTGGTGGAAGTTGTGTTGGGACACAGCTGGGCCCATCTCAAGGACTGTCTGTGGCTGATTTCAGGGTGTGGGGCAGAGCCAAACAGCTGCCCCAGAAAACGCGCGGCGGCAAGCCAGAAGGGGTTGCCAGCTGGCCTCTGACAGGAAAAGTTTCTGTTCGTTTCCTCCTGATTCATGCTTTTCAGACTTTCTCCCGAGATGCAACACGTCTTGAACATAAAGCCATGTCTCTCACATTTCTCTTCTGCTCCTTTGCTTCTCCCCTAACTTCTGGTACTGACTTCTCCAACAGCAAAGGACAAGGACCTGCCCCATGGTGAATCTTACCATTTGCATGCCACTGAACAGCTTTTCTCCAAAAGTACCCTGTTTAGAAATTGGCTCCTTGACTTTTTTTTTTCCCTAAGCAAACTCTGCACCCGTGGGGCTCAAACTCGTGACCCTGAGATCAGGAGTCACATGCTCTCCTGCCGGGTGCCCCTGCCTCCTTGACTTTAAGTTGTTTCCTGCACTCTAAATCGGACCCAAAAAATTGTAACGTTTGGAAAAAGTAATAGCACTTAATAATAAAAACACCAAAACAGGGCGGCTGGATGGCTCAGTCGGTTGGGGTCCAACTCTTGGTTTCCGCTCAGGTCATGATCTCGGGGTCCTGCTATCCAGCCCCGCATTGGGGTCCCCACTCAGCCAGCCATCTCCTTGAGATTCTTTCCCTCTGCCCCTCCCTAAGCTCATGTGCTTGCTCTCTCCCTCTCGCCCTCTCTTGCTGACAAATCTTCAAAAAATTTTAAAAAATAAAAAGACCAAACCAAATGAAAAATGGACAACAGATTTTAATAGATATGTCTCCTAAGAAGACATACGAATTGCCAATAAGCAGATGAAGAGACGCTTAACATCATCATTCATTAGGGAAATGCAAAATTATAACAACACACTACTTCACACTCCTGGGAGGGGTATTATCAAAAAGACTGATGATAACAAGCACTGACCAGGACACGGAGAAGTGGGAGCACTTTGCACATGGCTGGTGGGAGTGTATAAATGGTGCGACCCTTCGGAAAATAGTTCTTTCTGGATCGAAAGTCAAATGTGGAGTTACAACATGACCTGGCAATCCCGCTCCCAGACACATACCCACAAGAACTCCAAGCCGGGACCCAGGGGAAGTGAAAACACGTCGGCCTAAAAACCTGTCCATGCCTGTTCACAGCAGCACATTTACAACAGCCCCAAAGTCGAAACAACCCAAATGGCCATCAACTAATCCATGAACAAATGTCTCCATCCATACACTGGAATGTCAGTCAGTCATAAACAGAGACTGGCAATTAATAAAAGCAAGCCTTATTAAAATGGAGACCAGCAGGGGAAGCCCTTGCCCCCACCCTGGTCCTCAAGGCAGACCCCAGAGTGAGCCCAGCGCCCTGCGAGTTCACACTACTTTAGCTGGGACTTCACTGTGCACAGCAACAGCCCAGCCAATGAGAGATGGTCAGATCCCAGCCCATAGAGACAGTCACAGCCCAGCCAATGAGAGATGGTCAGATCCCAGCCCATAGAGACAGTCACAGCCCAGCCAATGAGAGACAGTCACAGGCCCGCCAATGAGGGACAGTCACAACTCAGCCAATGCGAAGCCACGACACACGGAATCCCGTTTGCTCCAATGGACATTGTCTTTGGAAAGGCCCCGCCCACATCCCCTTCTCTTTTATAAAAGAGCAGTCTTCCCCAAGCTGCTGAGCAAACAGGTGTGGGTCCCACAGAGCCTACTACGCTCACTGCCTTCTCCCCTCCCCTGAGCTGGAGGGTCAGTTCTGTCCTGGGATCAGAGCCCTGCTTCCTGTCTGTGCTCTGCAGGGCCCATGGGGTCCTGTGTTAGGGGCTTCTGTCTCCGACGCTACTCATGTGGCTTTTGTTCCAGCTCCTTCAGAACCAGGCTGTTCCTCTCGGATCTGTGCCTGCTGGAAATGCACTGGCCTTTGGTCTGACTCCTTTTGGGACGGTGTTCTTCGAGACATTTTCCTTTTTCCTTTAGAGAAAAACCTCTAAGAAATGGGATCTCGGTCATCAAAATGCTTTTCGGGCATCACCTCCTTCTTTCAGTTGTAAAAACTGGGCTCCGCATTCATGTGCACGTCTAACTAAGTGGACTGAACCAAAAGAGATGTAGAACTTCAGTGGCCCTTCCAGGGAACTCTCCATCTCCCCCAAACTTGTTTTACTCAAATGAGAAAGGTGTGGTTGCAAACAACAACAAAAACTGAATGGACGTCCACTTCAACTGGTATCTGAGGCTTCCAAATGTTTCAGACGGGGCGCCTGGGGGGCTCAGTCGTTAAGCATCTGCCTTCAGCTCAGGTCATGATCCCAGGGTCCTGGGATTGAGTCCTGCACCAGGCTCCCTGCTCTGCGGGAAAGACTGCTTCTCCCTCTCCCACTGCCCCTGCTGGTGTTCCCTCTCTCGCTGTATCTTTCTCTGTCAAATAAATAAATAAAATCTTTATTAAAAAAACACAACACAATGTTTCAGGATTCTAACTTTGGCTCTTTGCAAAATACTGTTTCTAAAATAACTGCAGGGGAGCGCCTGGGTGGCTCAGTCGGTTAGGACTTCGGCTCGGGTCATGATCCTGGAGTCAGGGGATCAGGCCCCACATTGGGCTTCCTGCTCTGCAGGGAGCCTGCTTCTCCCTCTCCCTCCGCCTCTCTCCCCTGCTTATGCTTTCCTGCTCTCACTCTCTAATAAATAAATAAAACCTTTAAAAAATAAAATAACTGTGGGGGCACCTGGATGGCTCCATCGGTGAAGCGTCTGCCTTCGGCTCAGGTCATGATCCCAGCGTCCTGGCATCGAGTCCCGCATCGGGCTCCCTGCTCAGCGGAGAGTCTGCTTCTCCCTCTGCCTCTCTCCCCAGCTTGTGCTCTCTCTCCCTCTCTCTCCCTCAAATAAATAAATAAAATCTTTTTAAAAATAAAATAAAATAAAATAACCGTTTCCAAAGATAAATAAGTAACTGTGGCCAAAAGACCATCAAAAGCTGTCAAAATGGCTTCTGAGCCTCTTTCCCCTCCCCCACCTTTGCCACCAGCCATCCTGGCGGCCCCCCTCTAGCGCCCTCTTTCCTCTGCCCCATTCCCACCTCCCGTGTACCCCACCCTCATCCTCATCCTTTCCCCGAACACCCCTTTTCCTCTGAATCTTGCCCCTACCTTTCCCCTCCTGAGCCTGTGGAAACAAGCCCCTCACGGTTGACCCCATCGAACCCATGTTTCCTCCGTCCCTGGACGGAGTGAGCCATAAAGCGCTTCCGAAAGAGACCGAGGCTGCCCGCTCGTTTCATGAAGAATTTAACACAGTTATTCAAACCTACAAAAACGGCTTCTCAGATCTGTATCAACGAGTCCATATGCTTATTGGCGAGGGCCAAGCCACACGCGGGCTGAAGCCGCCCAGATTCCAGCTCCCTGAACGGGACTTAAACAAGCAAACTCCTAACCCTCGGCAAACGTTGGAAGGCTTGCTGGAAACCTCCGAGGAATTAAAGTAGCTTCTCGTAAGCCGGCTGAATGCAGCCGACCTCGGGCTTGCACAGAACCTGCTGGGAGGTGACCACGATCGACTCCAAATTGTCCCCCACGGGAATTCGGGTCCTCCCCTAGACAGGTAGCACTTTAATCCCCTACGTGGGGACAGCAGAGAGCCCGCCGTGTGCCCACCCCGGGAATGCTCCCTGCCCGGTGCCACGGGGAGCTCGTCACCCGCGTCCTCTGCTCTTCTCAGAGACCCCGGGAGCCCCAGGCACTGACACCCCGATCCTGTGGGAAGACGTGGGATATGGGTGGACACGGCGAGAAATCCCACACCCTTCCCCAGCCTGGGGCTGAAGCCCCGGACTCCGGGGTGCAGGTATTGGCAAGTCTGACCTCGGAGCCCCAGGGAGGAGGCGACACCCGTATGGACACAGCTGGTGGTTCACACGGGGCCTCAGCCTCAGGAGGGCACCATGCTCTGTGCTTCCCTGAGGACAGGACCCTGGGCTGTTGCCCCTGAGCTCCTCACCCTGGGCCACGTCTGCGAGGATCGTGATGGCTACTCTCACGGGGGCGAGCCTGCCGCTCAGGGGACACTCGTGGTTGTCACTCCCGGGGGGCTGCTGGCATCAGTGTGCGCAGTGCCAGCGCGGAGAGACCCTGGTCTGGGTGACGTGCGGCGTCCTTACCAGGCGGTGCCGGGTTCCTGTGGATCCGGCAGAGAAGCTGCCTGGGAAGGATCCAGCAACTCTGTCAGGGTGGAGTCCTTGGGGCGGGGGTGGGGGCAGCCCAGTCCTGCCACCCCCCCTGGGGCCTCAGAGCCTTCCCTGCGCGGTCTCTTCAGGCTCTGGGGCGCCTGGATGGCTCGGTGGGTTAAGTGTCTGGCTCTTGATCTCGGCTCAGGTCATGGTCTCAGGGATGTGAGATCGAGGCCCCGGTGGCGCTCCATGCTCAGCAGGGCGTTTGCTTGAGACTCTCTCTCCCTCTGCCCCGTCTCCCCCCCACCATGTGCATGCTCTCTCTACATAACACATAAATAAAGGATTTTTAAGAAATAAAATCAATAAAGGCAGCTCAGGTACGTGCTAGGAAACTGAAAGTGGCGCCCTGCCATCAGCCAGGGGCTCGCCAGCCGCACCCAGACCCCAGGGGCCGAGCACACGGGGTGGGGGTGGGGGGCTCTGGGGGCAACGCTCCAGCCAGGGAGACCCCCGGGGCGCCCGGGCTCCCCCCCAGGACGCGGCACAGCGAGTGCGCAGGGACAAGTCGGAGCGAGACCCTCCGTGTCCGGGCAGCGGCAGCCCTTCCACCGGGTGAGGCTCTGAGACGGAAGGGAAGCGAGCCCAGCGCTGGCCAGCTGCCAGCTCCATCTCTGGGGGGAGAGAAGGTCTGTCGGGGGAAGGAGGGATGATTCCGCCCTCACCTGGGACCAGCTCCGAGAAACCAGCCGCCGTCCATCTTCTGCGACCCCCTCCTGGGGAGGGGCAAGACTCTGGGCCGGCAGGGCCGGGGGGGAGGGGTGGGGGGGAGGGGGGCCACGCAGCCCCAGGCCCCCCGCCCCCAGCCCTCGAGGCCGCCACACTCAGGGCCTGCCCGGCCCGTGCAGGGGCCGCAACTTCCCCACTCGGCAGATTCGCCGGAGTGAACTGGGTGCTGACCAGGCCAGGGAGGCCGGTGAACTCAGGGTTGGGGTTCCGGGGTCGCCCCCCCAAACTCCCCCCGCATCTCAGACACCAGCCGGAGGGGGGCTGCGGCCTTGGTCCCGCGAGCCTCTGCGGACCACGCGGCCGCCCCCGGCACGGGATGGCACGGGGCCCACACGCCCACACCGAGCCAGGCACGCGCTGCGGGCCCCCTCTGGGGTCGTCAGCAGCCGGATCCCCGCTGGGCCGGCCGGTGGCGATGCCCGAATGCCCCGCGCCCCCCGTGTCGTCGCGTGGCCCCTCCGGGGAGCGTGCTTTCTGGAGTCCCGCCTGCAACTCTGATCTCCGGCCGTCAGTCAGACTCCAGCCGCAGACCCTTCCCACCCAGGGAAGTAGGTTTAATGACCTGGGAAGTGGAGCCTTGTCAACGGGGCACCCCCTTGAGCCGTGATGAGGTCGAGGGGGCGGCAGCAGGGACAGGAGCGCTCACTAAATTTCCGCCATAAGCCAGCGCAGTGGGTGGGCCTGGGCCACCGAAACAGAATCCGCGGACAGAACAGCTTCGACAGCAGACACTTGTCCAGGAAGCCGGGAGTCCGAGCCCAAGGTGTCGGCGGGGCTGGTTTTCCGGAGACCCCGCCCCGGCGGGCGGACAGCCCCTCCCGCGCCTCTGTGCACCCCTGCCCCGGGAGTCAAGGGGCGCCCTAACCTCTTTTTCTCCTAAGGACACCGGTCAGATTGGATGAGAGCCTGCACTAACTGCCCCATTTTACCAAAATCACTCTTTAAAGACCCCTTCTCCAAATAAGGCCACGCTCCGAGGTCCCGGGGGTCAGGGCTTCCATATATGAATTGTGGGGGACTCAACTGAGCCCCCAAGCCCTGCTAAGGGGAGACTAGGATTTTGATTCAAGAACAAGAGCCACCGGTCGGATGAGAAGCCAGCACAGGCCAGACGGGAGGCGCAGAGCCAGGTCTGTGCAGACCCCGGGCTCGGCTCTGCCTCCTGCAGCGGCTCCATGGGGTGGGAGACGGGCACGCAGACTTTCCCATCTGAGAAATGGGTCCTGTCTCAGTCTTTTCTGGCTGCTCTCACAGACTGCCACAGCCTGGGGGCTTGCAGACAGACCTGCCTCGTGGTTCTGGGGCAGGAAGCCCAAGGCCAAGGCAGTGGTGGACTCGGTGTCTGGTGGGGGCCCCCTTCCCGGTTCCTAGATGCCCATGGCGGTGCCGGGGCAGGTGTGAGGGACCTCTCTCTGGGGCAGCTTGCCAGGTGTCAACCCCTTTGCTGGGGGCCCCTCCCTCCTGACGCCCACCCCTGGGGGTCACGTTTCCACACAGGGATCTCGGGGGACACAAACCTTCAGACCACAGCAGATACTAAGTGTGGATATGAGAGGGTCAAAGTGACGAGAGCTTCATTTGCAGAGACACTGTACTAAAGGGCCAGAGAGAAGAATAGATTCCATCCCGACCGCCCGCTGGATCCTCCGCAGCACAGCCCATCGGCGAGTCCACACGGACGCCGCCGTCCTGGATCCGTAAGAAATGGGCATTGTGGGGGCGCCCGGGGGGCTCCGTCGGGGAAGCGTCTGCCCTCAGCTCAGGTCGTGGTCCCGGGGTCCTGAGTTCAAGCCCAGCGTCAGGCGTAGAGAGGACTTAAATAAAATAAATACACTTAAAAATACATAAGGGGCCCCTGGGTGGCTCAGTGGGTTAAAGCCTCTGCCTTCAGCTCAGGTCATGATCTCAGGGTCCTGGGATCGAGGCCCACATCGGGCTCTCTGCTCAGCGGGGAGCCTGCTTCCCCCCCGCCCCGCCTGCCTCTCTGCCTACTTGTGATCTCTCTCTCTGTCAAATAAATAAAGTCTTTAAAGAAAGAAATACATAGATATGCGTTTTATTCTTCAGGTGACCAAAACACATTCCTCATATTTATGTGGTCTTGTCAGTGGCTTGTGGCCCACAGCTCCTAAAGCCCTTGGAATTTCCTAGAAGGTTGATGGGATTGTCTTGTTATGTTAATGAGGTGATTTCTGGAAAGCCCTTCTGACCCGAGGATGGGGCTGGCTGCCAGAACTTTCAGCCCCCCCAACTCCTACCTGGGGGTGGTTCAGCCTGGGGGTGGTTGGGGGCCGGAGTCCCACTGGAGGCCGAGGCCGCCAAAGGCCAGCGACTTAGTCAATCAGGACTAGGCAAGGAAGCCTCCAAGAAAGCCTGGGACGACAGGTTTGTGGCATTTCTATTGCGACAGCCTTCCCCCTGCTGCTCGGTCTCCCGGAGGCTGAGCTCTGAGCTCGGTGTCGATAGGTGACAGGAGCGCCCCTGTCTGGGACCTCGCCCTACGCAGCTCGTCTGTCCTGTGGCTGCTGAGTCCCAGCCGTGAGCCAACGGGGAAACGGGCTTCTCTGAGTTCTGCGTGAATTAACAGAACCCGGGGAGGAGGCCGTGGACCCAGCTGGGGTCTGAAAGCTGCTCGGGGTCAAGTGTGGGGACCAGCTCCCCCCCAGGGTGGGAATCGGGCCCAGGAACCCTAAATGAATGTGGAAAAGTGTCCAGATGGGAGAACAAAGGGAGGAGACCCAGAAGGGCCTGCGACCGCCGCCCCCCACCCTGCGGACCCTCACCTGCCTTGGGTCTGCAAGGAGCAGCAAGGCCACCAACCTGGCCCCACCTGCTTCTGCTGCTCTCCCGGGGCAGCCCCTCCCGCTGCCGTGACCAACCTCCTGGCTGGCCCCTGTCACATTCCCCTCCCTGTCCCTCTCCACTCCCCCCTCGGGCCCTGACTCCCACCCTCAAACCTGCAACATCCAGGGTCCCTCCATCCCCGACGGGGGTGGCCCTGTGCTCCGTCCTCCGCGCCCTGAACTCCCTGCCTGCCCACCACCCCCATGACCTGCAAGGGTCTCCCCTCCGCGCTGTGAAATGGGAGGTCCCGCTGCTAAGCCTCTGCTACCTGAGCCTGTGACCTTCGTTGGAACCAGTCTCTGCAGAGGTCATTAGTTAGGAGGACATCACACTGGAGAGGGCGGGTCTCTATCCCGGGCCTGGGATCCCTATCAGACCCAGGACGGCCGACAGCCCGCTGCAGCAGCGGGGAGAGGCAGGAAGGGCCCCCCGCCTTCCCGGAGCCTCCAGAGGGAGCCTGGATCTGAGACCGCGGCCTCCAGCATTGGGACGGGCTGAGTTCCTCTGCACACCGCCCCGATTGGTGAGTTCCTCTGCACACCGCCCCGATCGGTCGGCCTTCCCATGCTCACACCCTGCGTCTCCCGACCCAGAACCTCCAGCTGACTCCCTTGTCCCTCCAGCCTGCCCTGCCTTCCTGGCGTACACAGACCACCTGAAGGGCCCTGACTGCCAGCCGCGCTCACAAGTGTGATCCACAACCTCCCCCACCGGCCCAGCAGCCGGGGCTCTGCCACCTGCACCCGCTCCCCCATGATCCAGGAGAGAGACGGACCTGCCGGCCAGACCTCACTCATATCAAAAACTCCGGGTCTGTGGGATGGACACGAAGAGAGAGGAAAGGCAGGCTGGAGACTGAAGGGTACGCTTGCAAGACACACGTGTTGATAAAGGACGTGTGCTGAAAACACAGCAAGAATCCTTAAGGCTCAGCAACAAGAAAACAAAGGACTCCATCCACAGGCAGAGGATCCGAACAGACTCCTCCCCAAGATGCAGTGATGGCAAAGAGCACATGGAGAGATGCTCCCCGTCCGACGCTATTGGGGACCCGGAATGAAAGCAACAAGGAGCCACCAGCCCCCGCCAGCTGGAATGCCCCACATCTGGACGCCACCGCCGTCCCCAAGTGCCGGCAAGGAGGAGACGCAGCAGCAGAGACGGTCGGCCACTTCGCAGTCACTCTGATGACTTCTGACACAACCGGACACGCTCTTCCCATATGATCCAGCTGTCGTGCTCCTTGGTGTTTGCCCAAAGGAGCTGAACACGTCCACACAAAAACCTTGCACAGGGATGCATACAGCAGGTTTATGCCTCACTGGAACAGTTGAGATGTCCCTCGCTAGGTGAGTGGATAAACAAACAGTTGGACCATCCGACGAGGGAATATTATTCAGCACTGAAAAGGGACAAACTACCAAGCCATGAGAAGACACGGAGGACTCTCAAATGCATACAACTAAGAGAAAGAAGCCGGTCTGGAAAGGTTAATCCTACTATTCCAACTCTATGACATTCTGGAAAAGGCAGGACTATGGAGATGGCACGAAGATCGGTGGTTGTGGGGGCTCAGGAGGAGGGAAGGGATGTGTGGGCAGGCGGGGGACGGGACATGGAAGTCAGTGAAGCTACTCCGACGGTGGTGGATACGCGTCATGACACACCTGCCCAAACCCACGGAATACAGTGCTGTGAACCCTAACGTCGCAAAGGACTTCAGTTAATAATCTAACAGTATTGGCTCACCACCCATGGTCACAAGTGGACCAGGAATGCAAGATGTTCACAACAGGGAAAGGCAGGGTAGGGCCTGGGGGAATGCAGTACATTCTGCTCACATTTCCTGTAAATCTAAAACCACTCTGAAAAATAAAGTCTATGGGGGCACCTGGGTGGCTCGGTCAGTTAAGCGTCTGCCCCTCTGGCTCAGGTCATGATCCCGGGGTCCTGGGATGGAGCCCCCCGCATTGGGCTCCCTGCTCAGTGGAGAGCCTGCCTCTCCCTGTGCTCCCCCTGCTTGTGCGCTCTCACAAATAAAATCTTTTTCAAAAATTAAAGTCTATTAATTTAAAGAAAAATTTAAACACAATTAAGATTATACTAGAGGCATCTCGGTGACTCAGTCGGTTAAGCGTCCAACTCTTAATTTCAGCTCAGGTCAGGATCTCAGGGTCGTGAGATCGAGCCCTGTGTCGGGCTCTGAGCTGACTGGAGTTAGCTTGGGATTCTCTCTCTTCCTCTACCCCTCTCCCCACCCACTTGCACTGGCACACACACTCTCTCTCCAAAAAAAAAAAAAAAGGTATTACACATACTGCTTTGTAACATGTTTATTTAACACAACATTTTGGGGGTGCCTCAGTCAGTGGAACATGGAACTTGACCTCAGGGTTATGAGTCTGAGCCCCATGGTGAGTGTAGCAATTACTTAAAAACAAAATCTTTATTTTTTTAAGATTTTATTTATTTATTTCACAGAGGGAGAGAGATCACAAGCAGGCAGAGAGGCAGGCAGAGAGAGAGNAGAGAGAGAGGGGGAAGCAGGCTCCCCGCTGAGCAGGGAGCCCGATGCGGGCCTCGATCCCAGGACCCTGAGATCATGACCTGAGCCGAAAGCAGAGGCTTTAACCCACTGAGCCACCCAGGCGCCCCAAAACAAAATCTTTAAACAATACATTTCCCTGTGTTGTCAAATAATCTACAATATAATTTTAATGACTAGTTCATAGTTTGAAAGGAGGAGAGCTACATGAACAACACCAACTGCATTTAGGTAAGCTCCCCAAACCACTCAAAAGCTCTATACCCCGTTCAAGGATGAGGACACAAGAGGCAAAAGGACATGAACTGGAAAGATACACTAGCCTAATAAACACTGCGTACCCCTGGGGAGGAAGGGTTTCAGAGAGCTGCACACAGTTTACATTTCTGTGCATCAAAAACGCCCCAGTCACATTTTATTAAATCCGGGTGGCAAATATAGGGTATTTGTTATATTAGCCTTTGAGCTTTCCTTTGTTTGAACGACTTCACATTAAATGAGAAGTAACATGTAGACGGAAGGATTTTAAATGCCCTGAACACAAGATTCAAGAATGAAACTGGCATTTGCAAATAACCTTGTGATGAAAATTCACTAGTGATAATGAGGATTGCATGCCGTTTGTCAGGATTTGCTCTGCACCCTTCTGCACGTGACAGAGGACTAGAAAAGTCCCAGCTGCTCAGATACAAGGACTACAACGTGGGGAAACTGCCGGAAGTCCTTCTGCATTAGCCCCCGGGAAGCCTCCCCAGGCAAAGACCACCAGGAGCACCCCTGTGGCTGAGCACACGGGTCTATCCCTCCTGGCAGCCAGAGAGAACACACATCGCAGACCATGGGGCATCGAGGTAAGAGGGTGCTAGGAAAGACTTATCACAGGCTTCAGGCTTAGGTTTGGGAATAGTGAGGAAGCCTTGAGAGAGCCAGGCTTTGCTCTGGCTTGGGGGCTGCCTTGAAGCTGGAGCAATTCGGTGAGTGGCCCATGTCATCTACAGGAAGGGGCAGCTGTGATGGGCAAGCGGCAGCCCTCACTTGCACCAGGCGGAAGGGGGACGGGATGGTCTTTGCTGGGATCCCGGCAGTCGGCCTTCAGCTACGTGCTTACAGAATATTCTGTGTCTGTCCTGATCCATAAGGGTCAAAGGGTGGCTTCTTCCCCTGATGCCGCCAGCCGGTTCAAGCGTTTATGCTCAAAAGGAGACCGTCTCTGCCCAGCTGTGCGCAGGCCCCCAGTGTCAGAGGCTACCTTCCCTTTTTTTTTTTTAAAGATTTTATTTATTTATTTGACACACAGAGAGAGAGATCACAAGGAGGCAGAGAGGCAGGCAGAGAGAGAGAAGGAAGCAGGCTCCTCGCTGAGCAGAGAGCCCGATGCGGGGCTCGATCCCAAGACCCCGGGATCGTGACCTGAGCCGAAGGCAGAGGCTTCACCGACTGAGGAGGCTGCCTTCCTGCTTCAGACTCACTGCATCCGCGCCACGACCAAGAGGCAGGTGTTAGTGGCTGCGAAGCCCATCTACGGCTGCAACGTGGTCAGACGGGGCCGACCGTGGTCGGCGTGCCCAGAGCCCCCGGCGAACAGGCGGCAGTGCTGGGTCTGAGCTCCGGCGGTCGGTTCCGATCCAGGCCCGCGCCCACCCCGCCGGGCGGCCCATCACTCAGCGCCACGGCTGAGGTCGCCAGGTGTTCGCCGCTGCCGGTCTCTGGGCCCCGCTGCGTCTCCGCAAGACTGTCCGGGCTGCTGTCGCTCCCACAGGCCCCGGGCGAGCCTTTCTAAAGCCCCGGGCGCCGCCCCGCTGTCTCTCCCCTGACGGCCGAGACCCCGGCCAGACGGCAGCGCCCCGCGCGCTCCTGCCCCTCCCGCCTCCGGCTCTCCCCGCGTCGTCCCGAGACGCCCGTACCCTGCCGACGTGTCGGCCGCCTCCCGCTCCGCAGGCCGTCTCTCCCTACGTGCGGGCGGGGCGCGGATGCGCAACGGACTCGGCCGCGCTGCTGGACGGCCCCGGGGGACCCGCGCTCCCGGGAGAGACCGCGCGGCACCCCCGACCCGGGTCCCCGCGGCCCTCCGGCCTCCGGAACCTTCTCCGCGGGGTCGCACCGGGGCTCGCCGCCAGAGTGACCCGTCCTGCTGGCCCGAGAGCCCCGCCGCACCCTCCGACCGCCCTCCGCCGACACCGCCCGCCCAAGCCCCGCGCCGCAGGACGCATGGGCCACGAGCGGCCACCGCCCCTTCGCGGACGGGGGCTTCCGCTTCCGGCGCCGGGGCCGGAAGAGGCACGGCTTCCGGGGACCGGGATAGGTGGAACCTCAGAGCTGGGCGTGGCGGGCCGCGTCCTCCAGTCACCGGGCGGGAACGCCCTAGTCCCCGCCTACCAGGGGCTCACAACCCAATCCTGACGTCTAGGGCGGGTCCGGGTAAACCAAATAGCCTGTGGGCGTGGCTAGAACATGTTCTGTGGGCGTGGCTCGCGGCCTGGCTCCTCCTCCGGGCATGGCCATGGGCGTAAGCCCTGGGTGTTAGGTGAACAGCCTTCAGAATTTTTTTATGGCTTTTTAATTTTTTTTTAATGAAAGCGAGGGGCGGGCGCCTGGGTGGCTCCGTGGGTTAAAGCCTCTGCCTTCGGCTCAGGTCACGATCTCAGGGTCCTGGGAGCCAGCCTGCTTCCTCCTCTCTCTCTGCCTGCCTCTCCGCCTACTTGTGATGTCTCTCTCTCTCTCTCTGTCAAATAAATAAAAATTTAAAAAAAATACAAAAAAATTACCATGTATAAGGGCACATACACGCAGGAAGAAAAAAAATGGCCCTACACAAACATGGAGGAGAAGGGTGGGTACATGTCAAGTTAGAAATGACTCCCTCCGGGGAGGGAGCGGAATATCGGTACTGTTCTCAGCCTATTTTTATGTACTGTTTTGTGTACTATTTATCTGTACAAACATTTGTAGCAAATACAGGTACCTGTTAAAATGATATATCACCTCTGCACTTTTTTTTTAAAGATTTTATTTATTTATTTGACGCAGAGAGAGAGATTACAAGTAGGCAGAGAGGCAGG